>OU015469.1:2049447-2089051 GCA_907164805.1 Brachyptera putata
AGAAGACAGACACTGGAATTATACCATTGGGAAAAAGTAAAAAATCGAACGTAATAGTTACAAATGTGATAATAAATAAGTTCTCTCTCGACGAAGAATCGACATTTCAATCATTCTTGCGAATTGGAGTGAAAGGCTGTACTTTTCCCAGTAGAAGTTACACACGGCCAAAGACAACCAATGACTCGTATGTTCGTGCAATTGATGGTACTTTTGGGCAGATTGTAGATATTTGTGAGATTAGGAGAGACGAGAGTGTGCAAACAACGCACGTATTCAATTGCTCTGAATCGGGAAACTTGAACGTCCTCCCAGTCACAGACATTGCCAGTTGCGTCTATATCCAGACTAGACACAATGAAATATGTCAGTGTATTTCCTAACGACGTTGAAGTGGAGTGAGCACAGTTGTACATCAAGTGGACTACTATAACACTGTGTATTGCCATTTCACTCGGACATTCGATGTGTGCTTGAACAGCTCCAAGTTTTCAATATCATCGTTTAGTTCTCGTTATGCTTAGCCTACATTTCGTTTCATATGTGTAAGGCTTGCAGAACATTCCCTCCTTAGTTATTATGTACATATCGATAATCAACCGTGAACCCTTCCAACATATTATCTCTGTTCAACGGTGAACGTTTCTACGACGAGTGGCTAGACTCCTCAGAGGCCACCAGTACTTACAAACCATGAGGAGCTGCCGATTGCTGTATCACGCGACACCGGAGACCGTTGTTCTGAAGCCGATCCTGAAAGTGACGTCGAGGACTCTGACGTCGAACGCCGGAGATATGAGTCTTCTCGATACCGGAAGTGATGATCCTGGCAACCACGTAGAGCTACGAGGACTACGCGACCGCTGCCTCTCCATGTACCGAACATTCTGCGTACATCATTTGGTGATTCTTTTAATTGCCAATGGTCTATGACGTGTTCGATTGAGGCCGAGTTTAATTTCAACCCCCTCAAAGGATCCGGACACCTTGACGTGGTGTGGGGGCTTGCGTGGCCCAGTGATCCCCAGAGCTATCGTCGGGAGCAATTCATTTGCTCCCAGCAGGGTCACCCATGGCGATAAGGTCTGGGGTGAGGGTCCAGACTAAGTTCGGACCGTCGGTCGAGTGGGTTCCTTCTGGTGACCGGGGTATGTGTAGGGAGTACTGAGCTTTTGATTATCTCTTCTTATTCCTATACTTACCTTTCATCTTCTTTCGAATCTTTCTTCTCCTTCCTTTCTTCTTCTTGCCGGCTCCCTCCGTATGCTTGAATCGCCCACATCTGTTGACAAAAATGCAATGTATAAGGACATGAACCTAAGCTCAAGGTGTAAACAATCGTGCTGAGGAGCTGAATGGCTACGGGTAAATGTAGTCTCGAACGGTGAACTCTAGATACCTGGCGACCTCTAGTTTCAATACTTGCCTTTCTTTCACATGCGGGGCTCTGTGCGAGTGGACTTTTATTTCCCTAGCTGCTCGTGGGACCAACATGAATGATATAGACCAAAACCCAAAACCCTCCCTCCCCTTAATTAACGCAAACAAAAGTAACAAACGACCTCGTACTCTTAATGAGAATTCGGTCGATGTCACTACCTTTCTAAAACCAAAGAATGAACCGCGATTTCTCATAATGACAATGAAACTACAGCAAAAATCTTTCAGTGACATATCACCATTTGCTTATTCTAAGGGCATTGAAGGCCTGTCTGGTACTGTGAAGGATGTAAAGAGATTGCGGAACGGAACTCTCTTGATTGAGACTGCAAATTGCAACTAATCAAGACTCCTCTTGAAATCAACTTCTCTGTGCAATTATTCAATCGAAGTTACTCCTCACAAAACATCAAATTCCTCCAAGGGCGTCGTTTTTTCTCACGATTTGCTCAACGTGGATGTCGAGGAAATGAAGCGAGAACTTGCTGTACAGCACGTTATAGACGTGTATCGCATTCAAAGCAGAAATAATGGACAACTCATACCGACACCACTACTCATTGTAACTTTCGATACACCCTTGGTACCAGAAAAACTTTTCGCTGGATACATATGTTTGTCAGTGAGGAAACACATACCGAATCCATTGCGTTGTTTCAAATGCCAAAAGTTCGGGCATCCCAGTTCGAGCTGCGCAGGTCATGAAACGTGCGGAAAGTGCGGTGCAGATGCCCACGCTCCGGCCGATTGTGTAACTGGTGTGCGTTGCAGTAATTGCGAGGGTGAGCATCCTGCGTGGTCACGTAGATGCCCCCTATGGATAAAAGAGAAAAACATAATGGAAATAAAGACCAGTGAGAACATTAGCATGTATGAGGCACGAAAACGATATTCTACTCTCCACACTGTTGTAACTGCCGATAAGTCTTTCTCTGTGGCCGTCAGCCAGTACGTCCCCGCTCCATCGTCAGATGTGGCGGACATATGCAAACTGCAAGCCATGGTGGAGTCTTTAGCGAAACAGGTAGAAGATCAGAAGAGAATTTATGAAGAAGATAGAAAAAGATACGAGAATGAAAGGAAGAAATTTGCGGCAGACATGGAACGCGCGCAAGACAAATTAGATGCTAAGGATAAGGAGATTGTGGCTCTCAAACAACAAGTCGCCTCACTGTCAGCACAGAAACCTGCCGATACAGAAGCGCCTATTCTTAAGGCAACATCAACTGTGACAACAACGAGAACAGCTATTGGTTCGAACAAAACCAAAATTAATAGAGGATCTGTTGGTAAAGAAACAACCACTTCACCAATTGCAGCATCTCAAGTCGATGTGGATGACAGTGATATGGATGTGGCGGAGGAATTGGATCAAAGCGATTCGACTCAAAGCCGCACCAACCTCCTACAAGGAAAATGGAGAAAGGCAAAATAATCATTTACCATTATAGGATAACTGCGTGCCCCCCTTCTCAACCCCATTATGTCACCTGTAATCGAGTGGAATTTAAGGGGATACATGATCCGTTCAGAAGAAGTTAGGCAGCTGGTGTCTACTTTCAATCCTATAATATTATGCCTCCAAGAAACGCATTTCAAAAGAACGGATAAACCTAGATTAAGAAACTTCGATTTCTTCCGACGTGGTTACGAGACGGGTACACGAGCGCAAGCAGGGGTAGCAACCGCAGTTCATGATAGCTTCCGTGCTGAGACCATTCCTCTAACCACATCGCTGCAAGCAGTAGCCGTGAAAGTGTTTCTCCCACACCAGGTAACGGTCTGTAATGTATACCTGCCACCAGGAGACGATATTTCCAAACAGTCACTGCTCCGTCTTATCTCCCAGTTGCCAAAGCCTTTTTTCCTCCTTGGTGACTTCAATGCCCATAACACGGTATGGGGCAGTCGGACCTCTGATCGTCGAGGTAAGCTTTTGGAGGATATATCTAACATGAATAACCTCTCCATTCTCAACAACAATGACGCTACTCATTTCAACTCGCATAACGGCAGTTTCTCTGCCATTGACCTGACAATGTGCACCCCGTCTCTATATGCTGCCGCTGAGTGGAGCGTCCACACAGACTTGTGTGGAAGCGACCACTTCCCCATTCTTGTTACACTCCTGGGCTCCAAAGACCTCCCGCCAAGACATCCGAAATGGATCCTTCGCCGCGCGAACTGGTTAAAATACACAAGCACAGTGCGTTTCGACGAATCCAGAACTTTCAATGATGTAGACTCCCACGTTCAGTACGTCACTGATACCATTGTAAGCGCCGCCGAACAGTGTATCCCACAGTCGTCATCTAAGCCATATAGAACGCCCGTCCCTTGGTTCACAGACGAGTGTAGGATGGCCATTAAAAGTCGAAAAAGAGCCCTTGCCGCTCTTCTTCGTAGCTCCACGCAATTGAACCTCGAATCTTTTCGACGTATCAGAGCTCAAGCACGCAGGACAATTAAATATGCTAAAAGGTCGTCATGGAGCCGATATATTGCTACGATCAATATCAGAACATCATCCTCACAGGTGTGGGACAAGATCCGGAAAATTAGCGGTAAGAATGCGCATAAAGCAATACCTGCGGTCGTACACAATGGGCAGCTATACAACTCAAACCCAGAAATAGCTGATATTTTAGCAGAGCATTATTCCCAAGTATCAAGCGACAACAACTACTCGTGTCACTTCATCAGAGTTAAGGAAAAAGCGGAACGTAAACTGATTAACTTCTCCTCTGATAACCGGGAAATATACAACATGCCGCTCACGCTCTGGGAATTCGAATCGGCGCTACGAGATGTCAGAGACACATCTCCCGGCATGGATAATATCCATTATCAGATGATCAAGAACCTCTCTCTTGGCGCTAAATCATACATATTGCACATGTTTAATCGTATCTGGAATACCGACGATTTCCCATCCCTGTGGCGAGAAGCGATCATCATCCCCATCCTCAAACCTGGTAAGGATAGGACTGAAGTAGCCAGCTACAGACCAGTTGCACTGACCAGTTGTATGTGCAAGTTACAGGAACGGATGGTCAACCGAAGACTCATGTGGCATTTGGAAACTCAAAACCTCCTGTGTGTTGAACAATCGGGATTCCGACGCAACCGATCGGTAATGGATAACCTAATACGCCTGGAAGGTATGATTCAAGATAGCTTTATTGAAAAGAAACATATGATAGCAGTTTTCTTTGACCTTGCCAAGGCATACGACACTACTTGGAGGTATGGGATCATACGAACTCTCTATTCCTGGGGCTTCCGTGGTCACATGCCTAAGTTCATTCTAAATTTTATGTCACATCGATCATTTCGCGTTAGACTTGGAAACACTCTATCGTCATCTTCTAACCAAGACAATGGAGTGCCACAGGGCTCTGTTTTGAGTGTTACCTTGTTCATCATAGCCATCAACTCGATCATGACATGTGTGCGTTCTCCCGTATCTGCGTCCCTGTATGTGGACGATCTCGCTATCTTCTACAAATCGGGGAACATCAACGCTGCTGAACGCCAGTTGCAACTAACGATCAACCGGCTTCAAGCATGGGCTGATGAAAATGGGTTTCAATTTTCACAAACGAAAACATTATGCATGCATTTCAGTCGTCATCGCAGTGTTCATGCTAATCCTACGCTTACATTGTCGAATAATGTGTTGCCTTTCACCGAGACTGTGAGATTTCTCGGAATGACCCTCGACTCGAAACTGAACTGGATTCCTCATTTGAAGCAACTCAAAACAAAGTGTATGGCTGCAACGAATATTTTGAAGATCATAAGTGGCACTTCCTGGGGAGCGGACCGAGTGTCAATGCTCCGGCTTTACCATGCCCTTATCCTTTCCAAACTTGACTTTGGCTGTATCATCTACAACTCCGCCAGAAAGTCGTACATCAAAATGCTTGACCCGGTACAAAACGCAGCAGTACGACTCTGTACTGGGGCTTTTCGCACAAGTCCCGTGTCGAGTCTACTGTGTGATGCTGGAGAAATGCCTCTCCACCTAAGGAGGGACTATTTGCTGTTTTGTTTAGTGATCAAACTGAAGGGCTTACCCTACCATCCTACCAGCCAACTGGTACTGAATCTTCCACCATTGTATTTGCAACGATACGCCTCTCGCCCTACAACAACTCGTCCAGTTGGAATCAGAGTATCTGAACTTCTGAGCCACTTCAACTTTATAGAAGTCTGGATGATGTAGTGGAAGTGAAGAACAGTGCTGTCCCACCTTGGACGGTCCACAGACCTTGTGTTATCACATCATTGTCCGAGAACACGAAGGCAACGACAGCCCCACATGTCTACCAACAGAAATTCGGTGAGCTCCTGTACAAATACCGCAGCTTTCGATTCATCTACACTGACGGATCAAAGTTGGGTGATGCAGTCGGATGTGCGTTTGTGGTGAGAAACCATTATTTTAAATACAAACTGCAGTCAACATGCAGTGTTTATACAGCAGAGATATATGCGATCTTGAAAAGTCTCCATTTCGTCATTGAAGACCAAAATCACCTGAACTATATGATTTGCAGCGATTCCCTGAGCGCGCTTGAAGCAACAAAAGAATGCTTCCCGATAAATCCCATGATCCAGGACATACAGTTACTTCTGACCAGAGGCCAGAAACAAGGAAGGCAGATCAATCTTTGTTGGATTCCTGGTCATGCGGACATAGCGGGTAACGAGACAGCTGACAAGATGGCCAAAGAAGCAACCATGCGAAACGACATTGACTACCCCCTTGTCCCATTCACCGATCTCAAGTCTTCAGTTAAAGCACAAGTGCGTGGGAAGTGGCAAGATACCTGGTTCGCTACCACAGACAATAAACTCAGGGAAATCAAGACATCGGTGTCACCATGGAGAACTTCCATCCGGCGATCTCGTCGCGAGGAAGTCGTGCTGTCGCGCATGCGAATTGGACACACGCGTCTCACACACAGTTTCTTGATGGCGGGCGAGGATCCTCCAGAGTGTGAAGAGTGTGGCACGATGCTCACCATTAAACATATTCTGACCACTTGCAACACATATCGTGACGCCAGACTTGAGCTCGACATGGGCGAAAATTTAAAAGACATTTTGTCAGACGACCCAGCCGAGGTGGATAAATTGTTGCAATTTCTGACACAGACGCAGCTTCTCTCTGCCATCTAGGCAGAAGTTTTGGATAGCTATTCATGCGTGTAATTTTATCTTGTATATCTTCTCATTCCAATGAGCTACATGTCGTTTTTTATGCAAACAGGTAGCTCAATGCACTTCAGTCTAAGCTGTATAATTTGGTTGATAATGATAGGTATGATAGTATTCGTTAGTGTGATTGTATTTATTAGTGTGATTGTATTCATTGGTATGATTGTATTCATCAATGCGATTGTTTTTACCGGCATGGTTGTTGTCAGTATGACTGTATTTATTCGCATGACACTGTATTAGAGTGCAATATGGGTTCTGATACCCAACAAAGTATCGGCGCAAATAACCACGTCGTTGACGCGCCGCTAAACACCACATTCATTCATTCATTCATTTAATTTCAAGAATGACAATCTCAACGTGAAATATCGTGTCTCGGGATTATTTAAAATTTCAGTGTCAATGATTAATCACATGTATACTTACCATGTCTTTCTTATTGTATTCACCAATTTATTACATTCTGTATAGTTGGTTAACACTAACAGTATCGTTTGATTTATAGTGGTTGTGCTCAACACTAAGAACAAATACAGCTGCAGCTCTTATCTGATTCGAAACGTTCTTGATGATTCTGGTCTATTCCAAAGCTAGTAATGTTCCACTTGGTTCTAGTTGAAAGAACTCCCAAGTGAAATCTGATCAAGTCAAATGAAATCTGGTTGTTCATAAATCTAGTGAAATGATAATCGAATTACTTTGTGTTGAAATCATTGAAACCTATTATCTATAACTTGATTATGTGGTAATTGTTCTCTGTTTCAACATGAAAGTCCTGTACAATAAGAACCGAGATGAGATATGTATTTACAGTTCTAGCGCAAATATCAAGACAAGTAATGTTGCTGTTTTTATTCATGTACACATGTGACCCCCTCAAAGGATCCGGACACCTTGACGTGGTGTGGGGGCTTGCGTGGCCCCGTGATCCCCAGAGCTATCGTCGGGAGCAATTCATTTGCTCCCAGCAGGGTCACCCATGGCGATAAGGTCTGGGGTGAGGGTCGAGACTAAGTTCGGACCGTCGGTCGAGTGGGTGCCCATCTCGGTGACCAGAGTGGTCATAGGGAGTTCTCGTGCAATCATTCATCATTATCACCCACTTCCATAATCTTTACTACTCTGTGTTCTTTCTTTCCTTGACTTACCTTCATTCTTATCTTCGTGCCGACTCCCGTTGATCACTCAGACTCACGACTATATTGACGATCTCGCTGTGAACAAGGACATGAAACCCAAGCTCAAGGTGTAATTCATCGTGCTGAGGGGCTGGATGGGTACGGGATTTAGTAGTTCTTAACGATAAACTCTGGACACATGGCGAACTCCAGTTTTACTCTAGCCTTACTCCCACAAGCGGGGCTCTGTGGGAGTAAGGCTAGAGTAAAACTTTGACATTTACTTCCCTAGCTACTCGTGGGACCAAACATGAAATACAACTCAAATAAACAAACCCTTCCTCCCCAAAACGACCCCCCTCCCCAAAACAACACCCCTCCCCATAACAACACCCCTCCCCAAGTTAATAATGACGCAATTTCATCTCTCTTTGACAAGATCATCGACCCTGAAGCCCCTCCAATGACGCCACCTGCATTTCTTCTCATCTCCAGAACTGAAGAAGGCAAAACTTTTAGTGATGTTTCGCCATTCAAAATTCAACGTTTTGTCGACCAATACATTGGCCGGACAAAAAGCTTAAAACGATTGAGAGACGGATCCCTGTTGCTGGAATCCGCGTCCACCGACCAAGCAACCAGACTTCTATCCTTGAAAATATTAGGAACATTCCCCATTTGTGTAAAGCCGCACCGTACCTTGAACTCTTCCAAAGGTGTGGTGTACAGTAGGGACCTACTGGATACACCCGAAGAGGAACTTCTACGGGAATTAAAAAAACAAAACGTTTCAGAAGTGAAAAGAATTAATCAGAGGAGAAATGGGGTACTTGCTCCATCACCTTTGCTTTTCTTGACTTTCAACACTACTGTCCTTCCGGAATTTATTTATGCTGGTTTTATCCGTATACCGGTTAAATTACACATTCCGAATCCATTCCGATGCCTGAAATGCCAGTACCTTGGACATACTCACCTGAGATGTGACCGGAAGCAGACTTGCGACCGATGTGGATCTTCCGAGAAACACATAGATATGCCATGTGATGAGGAAGCGTTCTGCGTGAACTGCAAGGGAAACCACCCGTCCTGGTCCCGTGAATGTCCGTCCTGGCAGAGAGAAAAGAAAATTATTGAAATACAAACAAGAGAAAAAATTTCACCTCAGGATGCTCGATCAAAATACTTTCAGCTCTTTCCACGTAGTGTGACCGTTCAACCTACCTATGCTGAAGTAGTAACTTCCGCCGAACCTGTAACACCTAAAACAGCGTCAGACAATTCGGAACTGAATACTGTGATGAGAATGATTCAGCAGCTTTTATCAGGTCAAACGAGATGCAATGTAAACTTGAGGAACAGACTGAGAAAATCGATGAACAGACAGTTAAAATAGAGGAACAAACTAAGCAAATTAAGGAACTTCATAAGGAAAATGAAGATTTGAAATTGAAAAACAAACAAGTAGAATCTGAACTAAAACTAATTAAAAACAAAGAGGCCAAGTGCCCTGTCAATAGCAGTCCAAACGCCGGTTTTACCGACAACAAGCGCTGCACGGCCGACTTCAAAACTAAGCCGCTCGGCGTCCAACGTGAGTGTGGAGGACCTGAGATCGGCGAAGGTCAAGAAGTCCTTACCCCACACTGGCTCCAGCACAACCATGGAGGTTGACACCAACCCGGATACCAACCCGGGTGGTGCAAAAAAAGGTAGAATTAAGAACTAGTCAAACAATCTGTGATATAGCCCTGTGATACTTTTAACCTTCATCTCTTCTCAACCATTCCAAATAGTTTCCATAGATTTTTAGAAGTTTGAATTATTTCAAAAATGACTTCCATCCAATGGAATTGTAATGGTTTTAATTCACATCGAGAAGAGATTCGACTTTTAACTTCAGATTTTAATCCTGCAGTTCTCTGTCTACAAGAGACGCGTTTTAAAATAACTGACACTCCAAATCTAAGGAATTTCACATTCTATCGCAAGGACAATGAAATGAGGGATAGAGCTTGTGGAGGCGTTGCAATCGCTGTCCGCAATGACCTTTACGCTGAGGAGGTTCCTGTTCGTACCCCACTGCAGGCGGTGGTGGTGGAGACTCACCTACCTCAACGCACAACTCTGTGCAATATATACTTACCTCCTTCGGAAGTTGTCACAGAGCGTGTTCTAGTCAATCTTTTATCTCAACTTACCCGTCCTTTTATTGTTTTCGGTGATTTTAATGCTAAGAATATTTTATGGGGAGGCGATCAGGTCGACAGTAGAGGCAGGATTTTAGAAAAGATATGTGTGGATTTTAATCTTGTTATTTTAAACAATGGTGACTCGACACATTTTAGTTCGGGCCCAGGCTCCTTCTCGGCTATAGATATAACTCTTTGCAGTCCCTCTGTTGCTTTGAATTATGACTGGGGTGTTCACTCTGACCTGTGCAGCAGTGACCACTTTCCCATAATAATGAAACTCACAGCACCTGCGAGAGGGGAGTTGAAGCACCGGAAGTGGAAAATCAACAAGGCAGACTGGGCTCACTTCCGGGAGCTCGCTGTCTTCTCGCAGAATTATCCTACTAATATCGAGGAACACACAGATTATTTAACGGAAGTCCTAATCAAAGCAGCAGAGGAGTCTATACCTAAACATCGGGGAAATCTCGCATTGCTTCCGCCCCGTGGTGGAACAATGACTGCAAGGAAGCCATTAAGAGGAGGCGTAAGGCATTGAATAATTTTGAAAAATATCCCACCCAATTGAATCTTTCTGCTTTTCGTATTCTTCGTGCCAAAGCCCGCTACACAATAAGACAAGCCAGAAAAATCTCTTGGACGAACTACGTATCCTCAATCGATAGGTCGACTCACACAACAAAAGTATGGGATAAAGTGAAAAAGATATCTGGAAAGCACGTTAATATAGGTATTCCTGGTATAATGGTTAACGGAACTATCCAAACATCGACAGAGAACATCGCTAAGGCCCTTGGACGTCATTTTTCTCATGTTTCCAGCTCTGCTAATTATTCCGATACTTTCCTACTCATTAAAAATAGAGAGGAAACGAGAACGCCTGAATTTTGGTACCGCTGTTGACGAAGTTTACAACCTTCCTTTCTCGCTCTGGGAACTGAAATCGTCAATAGCGGGGTCTCGAGACACCGCTCCTGGGCCAGACTCTATTCATAACCAAATGCTCGAGAACCTGTCTGAATCTGCACTCCAACACGTATTACTTCTCTATAACCGTATATGGACAGAGCAAGACTTCCCTAGCTCATGGCAATCAGCTACTCTTATAGCCATACCTAAACCTGGTAAAGACAAAAAGCATGCGATTAATTATAGGCCAATTTCACTCACAAGTTGTTTGTGCAAAATCCTGGAAAGGATGGTGAACAAGCGCTTAGTATGGATGCTGGAGAAGGAGAATTTAATCGCAGCTGGTCAATCAGGATTCCGTCGCAATCGATCGACCCTTGACCATCTTGTTCATCTAGAGGCCTTGATCCAAGATGCATTTTTATCCAAGCAACAACTTCTGGCCGTATTTTTTGACTTGGAAAAGGCCTATGATACAACATGGAGGTATGGTATTCTACGTCAATTATATGATTGGGGTTTCAGAGGACATTTGCCGATATTCGTTTCCAACTTTTTAAATAACCGAAACTTCCGTGTCAGAGTAGGTTCGTACGAATCTGCACCATTCTTACTTGAGAACGGAGTACCGCAAGGCTCCGTTCTTAGTTGCACACTTTTCCTAGTGGCAATCAACGGAATAGCCCAATGCGTGCAGAGGCCCGTAAACTACTCTCTTTTCGTGGACGATTTGGCTATATTTCTCCGATCCCCAAGACTGAGTATAGCCGAAAGACAGATACAACTAACAATAAACCGTCTTATACGCTGGGCTGATAAAACTGGGTTCAGATTCTCTGTTTCTAAAACCACATGCATAAATTTTAATCGGCTTCGAGGTTTGCACGCTCCTCCAACTCTTACCATGGCAGGGTTGAACATACATGTCTCTGAAACGGTCAAGTTCCTTGGTCTGGTATTTGATGAGAAGCTCAGTTGGAGACCTCACCTGTCACAACTCAAGGTTAAATGTACAGGCTCTCTTAATATACTTAAGATCCTTAGTGGTACAGCGTGGGGTGCTGATAGAGTTGTGATGTTACGACTCTACAGAGCCCTTATTCGTTCTCGTCTAGATTACGGGAGCATAGTCTATTCGTCAGCCAGACCCTCCTATATTAAGACAATCGACCCTGTCCACAACACTGGTATACGACTCTCACTAGGAGCCTTCCGCACGAGCCCCATTGTCAGTCTGTATAGTGAGTCCGGGGAGCCCTCCCTTGAATCCAGACGGCATTACCTCATATGCAGCTTCTTATGTAAACTCAGTAGCACGCCTGACAACCCTGCCTATAGGACTGTGTTCCACCCGGCCTATAGTGCTACATACCATAACAGAAGCCGTTCAACAAGACCACTAGGAATAAGAGCACGTGAACTTCTTGTAGACTTAGGGGTAGAGATGCCAAACATATCAGAGGTAGGATGGCCTGAAACTGCTCCGTGGATTGTTCCCAAGCCTGAGTGTCTACTCCAGCTAACACAATTTCCCAAGTCTACCACTCCTTCGGTTGTTTATCAGCAAAACTTCCTAAGATTACTGTCATTTTACCCTGATTTTACCACTATTTTTACTGACGGTTCTAAACTTGATAACAGCGTAGGTTGTTCTTTTAATGTAGGCTATACGAGTGTATGTTTTAAGCTTAACTCCCAGTCGAGTGTTTTCACGGCAGAGCTGTATGCTCTTCTTAGAGCTCTGCTTTTTATTAAGTCTGATAACAGAAATCGTTTTTTAATATGCTCAGACTCTCTTAGCTCCTTACAAGCTCTCGAGAGATTTCACCCTATAGATAGTCATTCCCAACAAATACAAACCACTCACCGAACTGGAAGCCAGGGGCACTAAGGTGGCCCTGTGCTGGATTCCTGGGCACGTTGGCATTGCAGGCAACGAGAGAGCCGATGCAGCGGCGAAAAGGGCTACAACCAAGAGACATATTGATTTGAATAAAATCCCAAATTCTGATGCTAAGAGCTTTTTCAAGCAAATACTCTGGACGCGATGGCAGACTTGTTGGCAGGCTGTAACAGATAACAAATTGAGAATTATTAAACCCAGTGTCCGTGTCTGGCACTCTTCTTCTCGACGCTCGCGGAGGGAGGAGGTCGTGACGGCCAGGATGAGACTCGGACACTGTAGACTTACCCACGGCTTCCTGCTCAACCGTGAAGATCCCCCATCCTGTGATGTCTGCTTCCAGCCTGTAACAGGTGAAACATATATTAATAGAATGCCTCGAGTACCAAGCAACACGCCGTCTCTCGGACATGCCGCAGGAACTACATGAGGTCCTTGCGGATAGTCAGGAGGCGGTGGATCGTCTTATTCGCTTTTTGAAAGATACAGACTTGTATGATAAGATTTAGCTTTAGTGTATTTCTAGTCATCTTGTGATCTCATCTTCGTTATACTTGTTGATTAGTTCTTAGTTATATAGTTTTATATTTTATATAATTAGTATAGGTTTTATGGTAGAAATTAGTAAGTTGAGAATTAGCTATAGTCTACTGTTCTAGTCATTTTTTGATCTCGTATTGGTTACATTAGTTGATTAGTTCTAAGTTGTTGAATAGTTTCAGGATTTTACTGTTGTGAGTAGTTTTATTTTATCGCATAAATAGTTATTTAGTTTTATAGTTATAAGTTTCGTACATTTTATCGGATTGTTATTAGAATAGTCAATTTTAGTAACGTCATCGAACTGTGATATTACAGATATTAGTTCATAGTTCTTTAGTATAGTATATTTAGTTATAGTAGGTTCCGGCCTTTTACACCGGCGCCTGCTCCCTCGTTATTAGATTAGTAGTAGTGTAGACACTGTTTCCGGCACTATACACCGAAACACACCGAAAGTGAATCTACAGTTTTGATCGAATATTGTATCGGGCAAAAATTACTTAGTATCGGCGCAAATAACCCCGTCGTTGAAGCGCCGCAAAACAACACAAATTCAAATAGTACACATGTGAGCTCATGCATGCACAATCTCGAGGTGAATATTATATTTTGTATAGTCACACTGTTCGCAGGTGTGGTTTACTACATCTTAGGAGTGGAGGACACGACGGGGCCAGCGCCGACTATGTGCCCAAGTCTTGGGTAGACATTGACGGGGATTTGTCCGTACGACTGAGTCAAGATACTGCTAGCACACTGTTTGCAGGTGTGGTTTACTACATCTTAGGAGTGGAGGACACGACGGGGCCAGCGCCGACTATGTGCCCAAGTCTTGGGTAGACATTGACGGGGATTTGTCCGTACGACTGAGTCAAGGTACTGCTAGCACACTGTTTGCAGGTGTGGTTTATTACATCTTAGGAGTGCAGGACACGACGGGGCCAGCGCCGACTATGTGCCCAAGTCTTGGGTAGACATTGACGGGGGTTTGTCCGTACGACTGAGTCAAGGTACTGCTAGCACACTGTTTGCAGGTGTGGTTTACTACATCTTAGGAGTGGAGGACACGACGGAGCCAGCGCCGACTATGTGCCCAAGTCTTGGGTAGACATTGACGGGGGCTTGTCCGTACGACTGAGTCAAGATACTGCTAGCACACTGTTTGCAGGTGTGGTTTACTACATCTTAGGAGTGGAGGACACGACGGAGCCAGCGCCGACTATGTGCCCAAGTCTTGGGTAGACATTGACGGGGGCTTGTCCGTACGACTGAGTCAAGATACTGCTAGCACACTGTTTGCAGGTGTGGTTTACTACATCTTAGGAGTGGAGGACACGACGGGGCCAGCGCCGACTATGTGCCCAAGTCTTGGGTAGACATTGACGGGGGTTGGTCCGTACGATTGAGTCAAGATGCTGCTAGCACACTGTTTGCAGGTGTGGTTTACTACATCTTAGGAGTGGAGGACACGACGGGGCCAGCGCCGACTATGTGCCCAAGTCTTGGGTAGACATTGACGGGGGTTTGTCCGTACGACTGAGTCAAGATGCTGCTAGCACACTGTTTGCAGGTGTGGTTTACTACATCTTAGGAGTGGAGGACACGACGGGGCCAGCGCCGACTATGTGCCCAAGTCTTGGGTAGACATTGACGGGGGCTTGTCCGTACGACTGAGTCAAGGTACTGCTAGCCAAGGGCGAGCCGTCCAGGGTATACAAACTAGTCACTGCCTAGCCAGTAAATAATATATAAATACATTTTTTAAACAGTTTCCAATATCTATTTCTGAGCATTTCTGCCTGAATAATAATTCGTATTTGCCTCTATTTTGCGCTGTTTTTGCTGATCGTAACTCTACGCACTATCTATCGTGCAAGCGTGTGTACCGCGAGCTGGCCGTACGGCTGTGTTGTCTATCTTGAGTATGTAATTTCGTGTGTGACTAACAAGCATAGACTTGAAGTCACGTTGGGCACTACGCGTGCAGTGAGTGGCCCTTGGTACGGCATATAACAGAGCTAAAGCTAGGCACTGATTTCAATACCATGACTCATGCGCACTGTGCCTCCTTCGCCGATCGTAGTTCGGCAATCAGAAGTTACCCTAGCCACGTGCATGGATTTGATGGATCGAAGTTGATTGTGTTTAATAACGAGTAAATAATTGTGTTTTGGTTGGGCTGCTGTGGATTATTGTGTTGGGTTCAAAACCTGTGTAACAATGTGACTTATTGTAAATAATTGTGATCGTTCTAATAAACTTGTGAAATACTGAAATAGTGACGATCGTGTGATTGGTAGACCGAGACCCATGTTAGCTCCGTGAGCTCCCAGGTGAGAAGTAGGTCTAGTCCTCATATGTTGTTAGTTGTTTAGTGTGCTATTGTAGAATCAAAAAGTAATGAAATAATAATGGTATAAACTAGGAAAACGCCTCATATGCGTTGTGAGATGAGCTTAGAAGTATGGAAATGTAGAATTAGGAATATTTGGTCAGCTCAATGTGCATAGGGCATACAGGCCATGAATCACTTCCAAGGTTTAAAAACAGTAGCTGTCTGTTGGTATCGTATATGGACCTTGGTTTCCCAACAATGGTACCAGTGCCTTTTTCATATCCATCACAGATTTCAATCGTTCTAATTCATTGGTGACGCTTGTTGCTCACATATTCTAATAGTTCCTTCAATCGCTTTCTTAATTGCTTTTATTGATGTGGAAATACGTACTTCGAAAATGCGTTTTCTTCGTTATTACACATTCGATTGTTCTATAAATCGCTGAAAATGTGTACGATGGTTGTTACTATACATTCAGTAGAAATTTTAGAGCTTTTGGATTTTTTTTTGTTTTTCAAGTATTTTGCCTCCGGCTTTTTCTTATGGGGATTTTCCATACTTTGCAAATTTTTTCCGTAAAAACCGTTCAACCGATTTTTCTGAAAAAAAATCCCAACCTATTCTGGTATACCACCAATTTGAAAAAAAAAAAGTTTCGAGTTAATGATCCTTTTTCCTGACCTGTATTATGCCACATACAAAATTACACACACACAAAAAAAAATGAAGCCCAAATTTGTTCAGCATATGAAATGAAATGGTGTAAATAAGTATGACATCCAACGTCCGAGCTAATGAAGAGTGTTATTCGTTCGTTGCTTGACAATCCGTTTCACAGGTTGACTTTCGAGCGTGAAAGACAATCAGTTGAGAACGGCGGCGGGCGGCAAATAAATATTGGTATATCAGGATATTATTTATTCATATATGAAGTAAGTGACAATGTGACACTTGGAATAATGATTGATTTCAAAAACTGAACTCGCTCACAGTTCAACTGAACTTCATATAAAATATTTGAAAACTATCAATTTTTCCCTGGCGTGGCTTCACTGTGGGGGGCTTCAGTTTCTTGATCCCTCCCCCCCCCCTCCTATAGAGGTTGTCCCTATTGGCCGGGCCAGTGTCTACCCAAGCTCATAATTCACCGCACGCCGCTGCTGCTAGCACACTGTTTGCAGGTGTGGTTTACTACATCTTGGGAGTGAAGGACACGACGGGGCCAGCGCCGACTATGTGCCCAAGTCTTGGGGAGACATTGACGGGGGCTTGTCCGTACGACTGAGTCAAGATGCTGCTAGCACACTGTTTGCAGGTGTGGTTTACTACATCTTAAGAGTGGAGGACACGACGGGGCCAGCGCCGACTATGTGCCCAAGTCTTGGGGAGACATTGACGGGGGCTTGTCCGTACGACTGAGTCAAGATACTGCTAGCACACTGTTTGCAGGTGTGGTTTACTACATCTTAGGAGTGGAGTACACGACGGGGCCAGCGCCGACCATGTGCCCAAGTCTTGGGGAGACATTGACGGGGGCTTGTCCGTACGACTGAGTCAAGATACTGCTAGCACACTGTTTGCAGGTGTGGTTTACTACATCTTAAGAGTGGAGGACACGACGGGGCCAGCGCCGACTATGTGCCCAAGTCTTGGGGAGACATTGACGGGGGCTTGTCCGTACGACTGAGTCAAGATACTGCTAGCACACTGTTTGCAGGTGTGGTTTACTACATCTTAGGAGTGCAGGACACGACGGGGCCAGCGCCGACTATGTGCCCGAGTCTTGGGTAGACATTGACGGGGGTTTGTCCGTACGACTGAGTCAAGATACTGCTAGCACACTGTTTGCAGGTGTGGTTTACTACATCTTGGGAGTGGAGGACACGACGGGGCCAGCGCCGACTATGTGCCCAAGTCTTGGGTAGACATTGACGGGGGTTTGTCCGTACGACTGAGTCAAGATACTGCTAGCACACTGTTTGCAGGTGTGGTTTACTACATCTTAGGAGTGGAGGACTTGACGGGGCCAGCGCCGACTATGTGCCCAAGTCTTGAGGAGACATTGACGGGGGTTTGTCCGTACGACTGAGGCAGGGTACTGCTAGCACACTGTTTGCAGGTGTGTTTACTACATCTTAGGAGTGGAGGACACGACGGGGCCAGCGCCGACTATGTGCCCAAGTCGTGGGTAGACATTGACGGGGGTTTGTCCGTACGACTGAGTCAAGATACTGCTCGCACACTGTTTGCAGGTGTGGTTTACTACATCTTAGGAGTGGAGGACACGACGGGGCCAGCGCCGACTATGTGCCCAAGTCTTGGGTAGACATTGACGGGGGTTTGTCCGTACGACTGAGTCAAGGTACTGCTAGCACACTGTTTGCAGGTGTGGTTTACTACATCTTAGGAGTGGAGGACACGACGGGGCCAGCGCCGACTATGTGCCCAAGTCTTCGGTAGACATTGACGGGGGCTTGTCCGTACGACTGAGTCAAGGTACTGCTAGCACACTGTTTGCAGGTGTGGTTTACTACATCTTAGGAGTGGAGGACACGACGGGGCCAGCTCCGACCATGTGCACAAGTCTTGGGTAGACATTGACGTGGGCTTGTCCGTACGACTGAGTCAAGATACTGCTAGCACACTGTTTGCAGGTGTGGTTTACTACATCTCAGGAGTGGAGGACACGACGGGGCCAGCGCCGACTATGTGCCCAAGTCTTGGGGAGACATTGACGGGGGTTTGTCCGTACGACTGAGTCAGGGTACTGCTAGCACACTGTTTGCAGGTGTGGTTTACTACATCTTAGGAGTGGAGGACACGACGGGGCCAGCGCCGACTATGTGCCCAAGTCTTCGGTAGACATTGACGGGGGCTTGTCCGTACGACTGAGTCAAGGTACTGCTAGCACACTGTTTGCAGGTGTGGTTTACTACATCTTAGGAGTGGAGGACACGACGGGGCCAGCGCCGACTATGTGCCCAAGTCTTGGGTAGACATTGACGTGGGCTTGTCCGTACGACTGAGTCAAGATACTGCTAGCACACTGTTTGCAGGTGTGGTTTACTACATCTCAGGAGTGAAGGACACGACGGGGCCAGCGCCGACTATGTGCCCAAGTCTTGGGGAGACATTGACGGGGGTTTGTCCGTACGACTGAGTCAAGATACTGCTAGCACACTGTTTGCAGGTGTGGTTTACTACATCTTGGGAGTGGAGGACACGACGGGGCCAGCGCCGACTATGTGCCCAAGTCTTGGCTAGACATTGACGGGGGTTTGTCCGTACGACAGAGTCAAGATACTGCTAGCACACTGTTTGCAGGTGTGGTTTACTACATCTTAGGAGTGGAGGACACGACGGGGCCAGCGCCGACTATGTGCCCAAGTCTTGGGTAGCCATTGACGGGGGTTTGTCCGTACGATTGAGTCAAGATACTGCTAGCACACTGTTTGCAGGTGTGGTTCACTACATCTTAGGAGTGGAGGACACGACGGGGCCAGCGCCGACTATGTGCCCAAGTCTTGGGGAGACATTGACGGGGGTTTGCCTGGTACCCGCCTTGAACCAGAATTGCCAAGCCCGAGATAAATTATTGGAACCTACGAAGATTTCTTGGAAGTCTCACAAAATAATAAGACTCCTCTCAACTGCAGGTACGGAAGCTAGATAATGGCGCGATGCTTGTATATCAAACTTGAGCTTTCTTGAGGTATCATTCAACAGAACAGGTCATATTATTAAATCAAATCATAATATTACATATATATATATATATATATATATGTGTGTTAAAACAACTTCTTGGATACGAACCAATCTCGAGATGTGTGGGATAATTTAGCGATGTCGTAAAAGATACACGACTCGACCAGGAATCGAACCCGGGACCTCCAGATTGCCGGTCCACTGTTCTCCCACTGAGCTACCGAAATATCACTTTCATGTCATGGCTATATATATATATATATATTATATATAATGTATTAATTTATATTATAATTTTATTTATTCTCATATTTACCATCATATATATATATATATATATATATATATATATATATATATATTATATATCATATCATATTTCATTATTATCATTTTAATTATTATTAATAAACAAAATACGTACTGACGAGTTCTTGCTATTCATAATAATTCGTAGAATTATAAATGGAATGATAGTCAATGATTTCATTAGTATTAAAATGCAATAACTTCAATCAAGCATTACTTTCTGGAGAAACAATTTCACATTCGTACACTCCATTACACCGGCTTTCATTTACTCAAGCCGATCATGTTATGAAAATTCTACACGAACATTTGATAACTGTTTAATTCAATGCATGTGAGGGTTACAGTTCAGTTTCGAGTTCAGTTCAGTTCAGTTACAGTTCAGTTTTCAATTTATCATGCGATGAAGAAATATACGCCTGTATTATGTATTTATGTGTTCATCAAAATGTGAAATCATGGTATGTTTTTGAAACGTTAAGACTATTCGGGTGAATAAGAAGAGTCAATGTCGTGTAGGAGGAATGAAATGAGTTTTCAGGTTTCAGAGATAGTATTGATTAGTAGTGCCGAGGGCGGAGAGCAGGAGCGAGTGACGATGACGACAGGAAGGGACCCGTGTTCAGGGAGACCGCACCTCCTGCGTCGTCACCAATACAGCCGCAACGCAGTCTCCCTGTGTTCGGCTCGCCTCCGAGGGGCGAAGTAGTTCACCGACGCCGACTACGCTGGCTCCTGATGGTGACAACGGTCAACCTGACGAGCCATTATCATAATAGAGAGTGAGTGAATATTATTAGTCTTAATTAGTGAATTAGTAATGGTATTAACTTCACACATTCAATCGTTCCTCTTGTTTTCAGCTTTTGCAGAACGATTGTTGGTCCTACTTGAGTCGGTGCATTTTGACATTCAAAGTGGCAAGAAAGTAATGGCCAACATCACAACGATGCTGGCGGCCACGCAGACCGCTGTTCTACAGCTCCAGCCACAGCAGGGCGTGCAGCCTGGAGCCACGGGGGATTCTCAATTCCCAATCGTCGAGATCGGTGAGCACATGTCCGAGTCGGCTAGCTCGTTATCTAAAATGCAACTACTGAGAAAAGACTGATCGCCTTGGGAGGAAAAACAGAAGCGAATGGCACTTGCATGGCATTACAAATCACCTGCATTGTATGTAGATCTTCGCGAAGTGCATGGCATAAAACCACCCGCGAAGTCAACGATAGAAACGTGGGTTAATGCACTGAACTTGCAGTCTGGCCTTTGCGAAGATCTGTTTGAAAAGTTCATAGTCAAAATGAGTGGAATGTCGAAGTGCGAACGCCAGTGCGTGTTGGTATTTGGCGAAATTTCAATTAAAAAAACCTTGGAGTACAATTCTAGAGTAGATAACGTGGAGGGTTTTCAGGACTTGGGAGGTAGTTTTGGTAGAACACCTGAACTTGGTACGCACATACTCGTTTTCATGGTGCGTGGGCTAATCTACAACTGGAAAATGCCTATTGCGTACTACGTTACCAATGGTTGTGTTAAGGGACATCGACAGAGAACTCTCGTCATCAATTGCCTTGAAAAACTCTTCGAATCTGGTGCAATTGTGCGAACATGCGTCTGCGACCAAGGCCCTAATAACCGAACAATGTTCAATTTATGGAAAATTAATGAGCGTAAGCGGTGGATATTTGTGAAAAACCATAAGGTTTACATGGCCTATGACGTCCCCCATCTCATAGAGAGTTTAAGAAACAATCTTCTCCATAAAGATTTCTTTGTTGCGGGTAAGCAGGTGTCATTCAGAGATGTTATTCGCGCATACGAACTGGATTCAAGTTCCAGTCTTGCAAGAGCGAATTGTAAGCTAACGCAGCAGCATATCTCACCCAACAACTTCGAGAAAATGAGTGTCAAACTGGCTGTCCAAGTATTTTCACATTCTGTGTACGCTGTGATAAGTACAGCATCGGATTTGGGCCAGATTCAATCACCAACAGCTAAGGCTACAGCAGAGTTCATGAAAGATGTGAACAATGTATTCGATGCATTGAACAGCAGAATTGAATCGGCTACAAATCCATATAATTGCGCTCTTCAGACAGGAAACCTAGTATCTCTGAATTGCTTAAAAGCAGCCCCGGCATGGATTGATACTTGGATAGTCCAGAAAACTGATCGCACAAAGCATGCCCACCTTATTCCACCGTGTTTTACTGGCTCAAAACTAACAATTCAATCAACGCTAGATTTGTTGGAAGACTTGAAAGCAGAGGGATATAAATATCTGCTCACATCACGCCTCAATCAAGATCCGTTGGAAAACATGTTTGCCGTTATTCGATCTCGCGGTGGAAATGACAGAAATCCCTCTGTTCAACGCTTTCGAAGAAGTTTGCAACACATACTGCTGATGAAACTGATGAAACCAACAAGTACGTCCAATTGTGAAGCAGACGATGATCTACAGCTCAATGTCATGCATCCATCTGTAGCTCCTCTTACCTCACCAGACTTGGAGAGTGATGAGGACGCCGACACACCTGGCCATGTGGAGGATCCATGGGGATTTAACAGTGAAGATGAAGAACTTCTACTGGATCTGGATGGTTATGAGGTAGCTGTAGAACCGGAAGTTGGGAAAGTCATCTCACAGTCGTCTGCGCCAACATTGGAATCAAGTGCAGTGAGATATTACTGTGGTCATATTTGTAAATGGGTTGTGAAAAAGTACTCATGTGCAAATTGTAAGGTACACATGATTAAACCGAACCAGAATATCGAGTTTGGAGATAAAACGTTGATAAAGTTGAAGACATACAAAAACAAGGCAAATGATGAGCTTGGTTCTCTGTGTTCTCCGACTGCTTTGATGCTAGATGTGACACATGTTGCGCTGGGCGTATTTGCACTTTTGTGGCCCAAAATACAATATCAATCATACGTCCTAAACAACTTGATGGTGCCATCTACAAGGCAATTCGATTGAAACATCCCGCATGGTTTGAAGGAGAATGCGTCGATCATCGTGTATCAGCAATGAAGCACATGATTACTGTGGAAATGTACTACGAGCTGAAGTGGACATCGAGGGAAGCTCGCCTCCCTAGATCAAAGCGACCACAGCCAACAGCACCCGCAAAAACATCAGCCAAATCAGTGAAACCACCCCAGAAACTTCGCAACCTGCAAAACGTATAAAATCTGAGAAACGAACGACTTTATTCAACCGAATGGACGAATGTATTTGATTTAAATGCTTAGAGTTAGACAGTCACCATCTTTAAGCCACGAATGACCTCGCCTGGCGTTGGGATTGTCGAAGCTTGAATGTTGAATCAAATCATTCTTTTATCAATACCTGCAAACGAACGACTTTATTCAACCGAATGGACGAATGTATTTGATTTACATGCTTAGAGTTAGACAGTCACCATCTTTAAGCCACGAATGAACTCGCCTGGCGTTGGGATTGTCGAAGCTTGAATGTTGAATCAAATCATTCTTTCAACGAATTACGAATTACTCGTGTTCTCAATGTTATTACTAAACTGTAATGACGTTATTGCGATACAAATTCAAAGCCTCGAGCTTATGTTAGAAATCAAGTCGGTATCCCAATAACAATAGTTGTACATGTATTGTAATAAATTAATATGCCTATTTATCCATAGAAAGTGACTAAAGATTCAATGTAACTTTTATATATGGGGAGGATCCACCATTAGAAGAAATTAAAATTAAATTTCCATCAGTGTAATATATAATATGAGTGATAATATTCAAAGTGCTTTAGTCAGTAGGGTAATAATATGCATTAGCCCAACTAGAGAGTTGAATAGTTGAGTAATATGCATTAGTATTTGAATGATTGTTGTGAACATTTGCAGGATTTTCATACTCTGCTCAGTCACGGATTATTGTTATGTATAGTCACAGGTATTAATTGCCAACAGCTTCTTGTTATACAATATGCTGTAACGAATGTCTTCGACTCGGAGAATGCATTAGAAATCGATCAAGTATCATGAGATATAGAAGATTCTCTGGTTCTTTTTCAATATAGTTTCCAATTCAGACTCATGATCAATGCTTTTCTTTGTTCTGAAATAAACCCTTGCACTCCATGTGTGCGAGTTTTTGAAAACATTGTTATGTTGGTAGTTCTACATATATTTTGTAATTTAATTCTTGGTGTGATTGTTTTCTTTGTAATGAATTCAGTGATAATTTTTATGTTATATCACAGTGCAATTGATGATGATAGAATAATTTCAATCATATTTTATTACTAACCATTGTAAATATTAAAGTTCATCCGGTTATATTTCGTATACACCGGTATAAATATATATATATATATATATATATATATAATATATATATATAATATATATATATATAATATATATATATATATATATACATATATATATATATATACATATATATATATATATATATATATTATATATATATATATATATATATATATATATATATATATATATATATATATATATATATATATATATATATATATATATATATATATATATATATATATATAATATATATATATATATATATATATATATATATATATATATATATATATATATATATATACCTTCTTAAAAGGTAGATCACAAAAAGTAAAAGTAGGTGATGAAATTTCTGATATGGTTGAAGTTACTTCTGGGGTACCACAAGGGAGTGTCATTGGACCCCTTCTATTCAATATATCCATAAACGATCTTCAAATCGGAATTCAATCAAGAATTCGTCTATTTGCTGATGACTGTGTGGTATATAGCACCATTAGGAGTGAGAGGGAGGAAAATCAGTTACAAGGAGATTTGGACAGAATTAATGAATGGGTTAAAATAAATTTGATGGGACTAAATGTTGGAAAATGTAAAGTGGTGCTCTTCTCCAGCAGCAATAACAAAAAAAAGTGAATTAAATTCATAAAATGGGAGTTTCTACACTTGAGGAAGTAGAAGCGTATAAATATCTTGGACTTTACATAAATAAAAATTTAGGGTGGGGGGAACATGTTAGAAATATCTCAAAAAAGGGAATACGATCCTTAAATTTTATTATGAGGCAGTTGAAGGGGACAGGGATGAAAATAAAAGAGAAGGCATACATGAGTCTGATTCGGCCAATGCTTGAGTATGCTAGTTCAGTCTGGGATCCGCATGAAGTTGGACTAATAAAGGCTGTGGAGAACGTCCAAAGGGTTGCTGCAAGAAGGGTATTGGGGAGAGAGAAGCGCTGGAAGATTATCAGGAACGATAAGGATGTGGCTAAAAAAGTTATAGAAAGACTGAAAGACCCAGTAAAATGATTGAGGAAATGGGATGGGAAAATTTGGCGAAACGAAGACAAATAGAGAAAATGTGCAATTTTGTTCAGAGTCAAGAATGAATATACAGGATGGGATGAATTAAGCAATAGAATTGGAAAGGGATTACAAAGAAGTACAAGGGGAGTGGTAAGAATGGAAGTGGAAAAAGTGGATAGAGAAGTAGGTAAATATGGATTTATACAAAGAACGACGCGGGAATGGAATGAATTGGAAGAAGATATCAAGAACATAACGAAGATTGGTGATTCAAGAAGAGAGCTAAGAAAGAAATGAAGTATAATTATATCGAGTATGTTTGACTGTAATTTCATTAGGTATAGTAACCATTACCACCTGTTTTATGAACAATCTGTAATGAATAAATAAATATGTAATAGAACCATAATAATCAAGGTGATTAGAGGCTACAAGGGAGTATAGTAGTCCTGTTTGATTTATTGGTGTAATAATTTGCAGCAATTTCATATTCTGCTCAGACACGGATTATTGTTATATATAATTAATAATCAACGGCGTCTTGTGATACAATATTCAGTAACGAATGTCTTCGATTCGGAAAATCACTATCTATATATATATATATATATATATATATATATATATATATATATATATATATATATATATATATATATATGATGATTAAACTTCTTGGATACGATCCAATCTCGAGGTGTATGGGATATTTTAGCCATGTCGTAAAAGATACGTCTCGACCGGGAAGAGACGTATCTTTTACGACATGGCTGAAATATCCCATATATATATATATATATATATATATATATATATATATATATCCCGAGACGTATCTTTTACGACATGGCTAAAATATCCCATATATATATATATATATATATATATATATATATATAAATATATATATATATATATAAATATATATATATATATATATATATATATATATATATATATATATATATATATATATATATATATACATATATATATATCAGGATTTATCTAATTGATCAACTGATCATGTTATCGTACCATTATTCATTCTCATTGTGTCACCCGATAACATAAATGAACACATGGAGTTGGCCTACTATAGTAATATTATACGCCTATACGAAATATAATTCAATATATTGCATAATTTAAAATACTCATGGTCTCGTTTTATTTATGTACTAATAATTACATTTTGAGGGTGTAGAAAATCATTCAACAACTACTATTACTGTCGGAGACGTTTCTGCGAGTTGAACAATTGAAAGGCATGACGTAGCACGTGGCCCAGGTAGCCGACCCAACCACACAGTCAGTCTATTTTTAATACCGAGTCCTCCCTACAGGGTACACGTTTATTTCTCAGACAGGCATGCATGGCTAGCCTCAGAACAGGTAGTTTTCTCCCTTTACTCGCCAAGATTTCAAACGTTCAAGCAGCAGCGCTCGTAGCGTTCGATGCCCTGCGTTTTTTCAGTTCGGTCACGGCGGCTCAGTCGTTGGCCGTGTCAAGCCGCAGACTACTTTAGCATTACGTTGTATGTCTGTGCCTAAATGTGTCTCTTAGATATGCGCGCGCATGTAACTTTGATCGCCGACACCACATTCTGAAGCGCTCATTGTTTTTGTGCATTCCATTGGGTCCTTAGTTATTCCTAGTTACGGACTTGCCGACATTATTTATTCGTCCGAATGTTTGTACATAACCATCGAATAGATTATTGTAGTTTCACAGTAGCTGAAAATTATAAGGCACATTACGATAGTGTAAGAAGGCGTACATTAGAAATTCATTGAAGTTGTATTATGATATCTTGAATTAATTCCGTGCAAAATGAGTTGCTTGGTGATAATTGTGGGAGTAGGAGAAGGAAAAATAGAGAACTAAGATTTTTTATGTGTCCTAATGAACGTGCAGAAGAAGGTCCGTTTAGAATGAATGAATGTTAGGGTTTAGAGGCGCGTCGACAGCTAGGTCATTTTACGCCTTTACAATCTAAAAGTGAAATCAGGTATATTTAAAACGTTGGAACAGTTCGATAAAATACCTCATAACAACTTCTTAAGAGCTAAATGATCAATTATTAAAGTGTACAAATCAAAGAACTACAAACAACTACTATGAAACTTATACTACTATAAAACTTACAATTATATGACTAGATTGGAAGACAGGCCCCGGTGTAAAAGGCCGGAACCTGTATAAATAGACTATCCTAACTAACAACTACATTCTAATTACTATGACTACAAATACTATGACTAGAAACCTACCATATATATCTTACACAATCAAATCAGTGACTTAAACTAAAACATGTATGGTGTAAATGGCCATACATATAACACAGAGACAAGACAACACATTACAAACCATTAAAACTTATCCAACAAATTAGTGCGGTTCAAGAATTTAAAAACCTTATCAATAGATTTAAAGCTATTACCAAGAAGATCTGGGAGTGAATCTTCCATCGACAACTGACGCCGGAGAGCCGCGTACTTCCTACAGTGTATTAAAATATGTACGATTGTTAAAACTTCGTCACAGATATCACATTTAGGAATAATCTTCTCAGCTGTGAACAGGTACGCATGGGTGAGTAATGAGTGACCAATCCGCAAGCGTGTTAGTACGACCTCTTCTCGCCGTGATCTTCTGATGGAGGAGTCCCAGGTTTCAATGGTAGGTTTTATGTTTTTCAGTTTATTATTAATCTCACTATCCCATTGCCTTTGCCATCGACGCTCAAAAAGTTGCTTAAAATGTGATTTCAGATCGGTGCAAGGGACTCTCGGAGCATCTACTCGGTTTCTGCCAGTTGCGTCTTTGGCTGCTGCATCCGCAATGTCATTCCCTTCAATACCTACATGCCCAGGTACCCAGCACAGAACTACGTTCACATCCTGCAAGGCAAGGGCGGTCAACAGTGTCTGTGCTTCCTGAACTAGGTAATGATTAGGAAAAATTTGCTCAATCGCTTGAAGTGAACTCAGTGAATCTGAACAAATCAAAAAATTCTTCTTGTGACTAAGTTCAATATGGTTTAGTGATTGAACAATAGCGAACAGTTCTGCTGTGAAGACACTACACATCGGATCAAGTTTGAAACCATATGATGTAGATCCGGAGATAAAAGCACTGCCTACATTGTTATTCAATTTTGACCCGTCAGTAAAATATGTTACGTAATGTTTGTAGTGGTTGCGAAGCTCTTTGAACAGTTCTTGAAAGATCAGTGAGCTTGTGTTATTTTTACTGTTCAAAGAGAGACGGGTGTTACAAACAGGACGTGCGACTAGCCACGGAGGAGTTTTGTGACTTCCTATTGGGTAAACACTCGGGTATCGGAATCTTTCTTCAATCAGGATATTATTCAACCTCAGTCCTGTGGGAAGCGTTGGATTATTTTTAGCTCCGTAGAGTGCTTGAAATCGAGGATTGAACATCTGTTGGTACGTTGGATGCTGTTTCATACATGTAAGTTTGGAAGCATATGAGCAAATGAGATAATCGCGTCGGATTTTTAGTGGGGGCTCACCAGCCTCACAATACAGGCTCTCCACCCGACTGGTCCGGAGTGCTCCGATGGCCAGGCGGATGCCTGTATTGTGGACGGTGTTGAGAGGTTTCAGGTAGCTGTCTCTCGCAGAGTCATACACAAGACTTCCATAATCAAGCTTCGAACGAACCAAAGCACGGTACAACCGCAACATTGTTGTTCTATCGGCTCCCCACTTTGTACCACTCAAGTAACGTAATAGATTGAGGGACTTGAAACATTTTATTCTTAGTTGAGATATGTGTGCCTTCCAATTAAGTTTCGTATCAAATGTTAATCCTAGAAACTTGGTTGACTCTGAGAATGGCAGTTGTTCTCCACGAAGCGTAATACTAGGTTCTGGATGTAGGCCTCGTTGGCGGTGAAAATGCATACAAGTTGTTTTAGTATCAGAAAATTTAAACCCGGTTGATCTGACCATTTCTCCAATCTCTTGATTGCCATCTGAATTTGTCTAGAAGCCGTCGAGAGCCTCGCCGACTTGCAGAAAATGGCGAGGTCGTCAACAAAGAGTGAAGAGGAAACTGGCGAGTGAATACAATCAACAATACTATTAATTGCTATTGCAAACAGAGTGCAACTTAAGACCGAGCCTTGAGGCACACCATTCTCTTGGATAAAATTGTCGGGTAAAATATTTTGGACACGTACACAGAAACGACGATTAGACATAAAATTCGAAATAAAAACAGGTAGGTGACCTTTAAAACCCCAGTTGGACAAAGATTTTAAAATATTATATCGCCAAGTGGTATCTTAGGCTTTTTCTAAGTCAATGAATGAATGAATGAATGTTTGGGTTTTACGGCGCGTCGACATCTAGGTCTTTTTGCGCCGATTTGAATAATTACCATGTCCTTCACAAATTGACATAATCTAATGTAAAGCACTAATGAGATCGAGTTGGACAGAACAATTAAAAGAAAGTAGAGATAGTGAAGCTGACGAATATACAGGCTCCGGTGTAGAGAGCCGGAACCTACTAATAATACATGAACACATAACTCAATGTCTAGGCTAGTGAAAATCTAAAACTAAAAACATATAACTAGAAATCTACATCAATAAGAATATTACCTAAAACCACGGTTAAATATCTAAGTAGAGTAAAATTCTAATAACAACACTATTACTCATAATACTGATAATACTAACACTAATAATACTATTACTAATAATACTAATTCTAATAATACTATTGCTAATAATACTGGTACTAATGAGACTAATAATACTGATACGAATATAATCATACTTGAGCACATAGCCATAATATAACAGGTCGATTTGAATGAGACCCTAATCAAAATACAGGCTCCGGTGTAGAAGGCCGAGACCTGCGTTTAAAAGGGACTACAAACTATCTAGTACACTCTAACATATAATTAAATATCTAGGACAGGTTATGAATAAGAAATGAACCTAATTAAAATGCTGGCTGCGGTAATAATGCCGATAAGTGCATTTATATGGTCTAAATTGCAGAGAGGAGTCCAGCTTGAATGATGAAACCAAAAAGCGAGTCAATTTCAATCGAGTCATTGCCTAAAATGTCAGCTATGGTGTCTTCAAGGTTACACGCTTCCCTGAGGTGTCTGTATTCATCACACTCGGTTAGAATATGCTTCACCGTTGAATTAGCCATGCATTCGTCGCATTCTGGCGGCTCCTCGCCGACCAGAAGAAAGCTGTGTGTCAGGCGGCTGTGGCCGATACGGAGGCGGGAAAGCACGACCTCCTCTCGGCGACTATGTCGAATTGAAGACTTCCATGATCTCACCGTGTCCTTGATCTCTCGTAGCTTGTTATTGGTTATTCCCTTCCAACTGTCGTTCCATCGATTGAAGATAATACTTGATAGTGATGACTTGAGGTCGTTGATTGTGACAAGATGGATGTCGATGTGGGATTTCAGCGTAGCTTCCTTCGCATATCGGTCCGCTAATTCATTACCCTGTATATTAACATGTCCTGGGATCCAGCAGAAGATGACCTCTTTCTTCTTCTTTGTTATATTAGTTAGAATTGACTGGATCTTCTGGACATGAGGATGTTAAGGAAAGCATTCTTGAGCTGCTTGAAGAGAGCTCAATGAATCACTACATATAATAAATTTTTGCCTCTGGTCACGAAGAACAAATTGAAGTGATTTAATAATTGCTAGCAGTTCGGCGGTATAGACGCTACATACTGATTGTAATTTATAAGAGTGATGAGAATTTTCCACAACGAAGGCACAGCCAACTGCATTGTTCAATTTTGAGCCGTCCGTAAACATGCATGTATAGTCCCGGTGCTTATGGAGGATCTCAGCGAATAGGGCTTTATATTGCTGTTGAGATGTGGAACTTTTTTTGTGGCCTGCTAGCGTTAAGTTGACGCTCGGTCGTGTAACTGTCCATGGGGCTACACCACAGATAGAAGCTACACACACTTCTGGGAGTCGGCAATCAATGTCCACTAAAAGTTCATGTAATCTAATTCCTAAAGGTCGCGTTGCTTGTGGTCGAGCACTATACAGAGCATGATAGTTGGGTTCTAAGACAGGCTGTGACGAAGGATGAGAAGGAAGACCTTTCAATTTAGCAGCCAGACTAGTCATAAGGTACTCCCTCCTAACAGATAATGGTGGCTCACCTGCCTCAGCGTACAGGCTCGGAACTGGGCTTGTGCGGAAAGCCCCAGTACATAGACGTATCCCCGCATTGTGTACAGGGTCAATGATTTTCAAATAAGATTGCCTAGCCGAGCTATAGATGCCGCTCCCAAATTCAAGTTTAGATCGAATCAGCGATCGATACAGCCGTAGCATGGTCGTCCTATCCCCTCCCCATGATGTACCGCTAAGCATTTTGAGGATGTTCATTGCGCTTAAACACTTTGCTTTGAGTTGTTTAAGGTGAGGTAGCCATGTTAGTTTTCTGTCAAGAATCATTCCAAGGAAGCGAACCGTTTCTTCGAAAGGTAAAATATGATGCGAGAGTGTTAAGATTGGAGGAGGGTGATATGTACGGAGACGGCTGAAATGCACACAAGAAGTTTTCGTGGGTGAGAATTTAAAACCATTTTGTCCAGCGAATACAGATAGACGGTTCAATGTAAGCTGGAGCACTCGTTCAGCAGAGGTGAGATTGGCCGATCTGTAGAAGATCGCCAAGTCATCTACGTAGAGGGAGGAGCGTACTGGAGGCCGAACACAAGACGTGATATAGTTAATTGCTATTGCAAACAGTGTACAGCTTAGCACGGATCCCTGCGGAACTCCATTGTCTTGATTGTAAAGTGATGAGAGAATGGTACCGGTACGCACACGGAAGGTTCGGGCAGACATGAAGTTCTGTACGAAATAAGGTAAGTGACCACGGATATTCCACTTGTAAAGGGTTCTTAGAATATTGTACTTCCACGTGGTGTCGTACGCCTTCTCGAGATCGAAGAATACGGCAACAAGATGTTGTTTATGGAGGAAAGCATCTTGGATCTCACTTTCTAGATGAATCAGGTTGTCCATGACAGATCGATTGCGTCGGAAGCCGGATTGTTCGATGCACAGTAAGTTGTTTGTTTCCAGGTACCACATCAACCGCTTATTTATCATACGTTCCAGGACCTTGCACAAGCAGCTTGTGAGTGCAATAGGCCTGTAGTTTGATGTGTTGTCTTTCTCTTTTCCAGGTTTCAGCACTGGTACAACGACAGCTTCTCGCCAAAGGGATGGAAAATCGTCTTCGAGCCAAATACGGTTCAGCATTTGCAGCATGAAGGATTTTGCTTGAGATGATAGGTTTTTAAGCATTTGATAATGAATGTTATCAGCTCCAGGTGACGTATCCTTAGCCTCAGCAAGAGCATTCGAGAGTTCCCATTCAGTTAGACGGAGGTTGTAGGTTTCACAGTTGTCTGAATTAAAATGAAGCACCCTTCTTTCTGCTAGCTCCTTCATTTTAATGAAGCTGTCAGAGTAGTTCTCAGAGCTTGATATTTGAGAGAAGTGTTGAGCTAATGTCTCAGCAATATCTTCGAGTGAAGTGATCAGATTCCCGTTTTGTTTGAGACCTGAGATTGAGTTGTAGGTGGACTTTCCTGATACCTTCTTGACTCTATCCCACACCTTCGATGTCGGTGTGTGGATGTTGATGGATGAGACAAAGCTTTGCCAAGAAGATCGTTTCGCTTGTTTGATCGTGAGTCGGGCCTTTGCTCTCATCTTCTTGAACTTCACCAAATTATCCTGTGTGGGAGAATGATTAAAATGGCGGAGAGCTTTGCGACGTTCTCTAATTGCCGACTTGCAAGCATTGTTAAACCAAGGAACAGGAACTCTATATGGTTTCGAGGATGATTGTGGAATCGATTCACTCGCTGCATGTACAACTTGAGAGGTAAAGTAGTTTACGAGAGAGTTAATGTCATCTGTCGCAATACGATTGAAATCAAGAACTGCCAGTCTAGTGTACTTCGCCCAGTCAGCACGTTGGAGTACCCACTTCTTGTGTCTTGCTGGTAAAGAATTAGATGTCAAAAGTGCGATGAGGATGGGGAAATGGTCACTTCCACACAAGTCAGGGTGGACGGACCATTCTAAGCTAGCGGCAAGTGAAGACGAGCAGAAGGATAAATCTATGGCTGAAAAGGTTCCTGATGATGAGGTGAAATGGGTATTCTCTCCACTATTTAAGATAATCAAGTCGTGATGAATGACACAGTCTTCAAGGAGCTTGCCTCGTCGATCAGTGTTGGAGCTTCCCCAGAGGTGATTGTGAGCATTAAAATCTCCAACCAATAGAAATGGTTTCGACAATTGTGATATGAGGCCAGTTATTGTTGACTTGGTCACAATTTCTCCAGGTGGGAGATACAGGTTACATATGATTATTGGGAGAGGAACGTGAACTTTAACAGCAACTGCTTGTAATGTGCTGTTGAGTGGAAAGGTTTCAGTATAGATGCTGTTGTGTACAGCTATAGCCACACCTCCTTGAGCTCGATCACCTGCGATGTAGTCAAGTCGGTGGAAATCATAGGTGCGTATCACGGGGTGATCTGTGGGCTTCAAATGAGTCTCTTGGAAACATAGAATAGAAGGTTGTTGAAGGGCAACTAACTGACGGATTTCCTCTGATCGGGTAAGATAGCCTCTCAGGTTCCATTGGACAAACAAAGACATGTTAAAAGGTAATCTAATTCTTAGGGACAATTAAAAACTACGAATATGATTAAAACGAAAACTAAGTACTAAGATTCACTAAAACTTATGGACTAATTACAGACAGCTATAAAACTGTTTCGACTAGATTAGTGAGCTAATAATACTTTCAGGTTTTGACTAGATCTTTCCTTTATCTTTAAGGAAGTCCCGAGCCATTAGCGTCTACTTCTTCGCGGTTCGTGGTCGGGGGGTATCTGTCTCCATATCAGAGGCATCATCTCCGCTGGAGAAAGACCTAGGCTTAGCAGCTGGTGCCTCATATCCCTTGTTCTTCTCTCCACGAACAAGCTTCACGTTCGTACCAGTATCCTTCACTGATGCTTGCTTCACAACAGGAGCTGGGGTCGCTTCCTGACTACCCAGTTGCTGTGTGAGATCCTTGATGAGTGCAGCTTGTTCTTCTATCTTTTTGTCTTGAACTGCAATACGTTCTTCTTGTTTTCGTTGGTTGTCAAGCAATAAGCCAATGTTCTTATTGAGGAGAGCAATTTCATTGTATAATGAGCGTTCGCCTTCTATAGATGCAGATGGTTTAGACTGAGCAGCTTGAGCAAAAGAAATTTTCGTGGAAGTAGCAGAATACAGCAGCTTAACTCGATTACGCGCCTCGTATGTAGGAATTTTTTCTGTTACAGTTAATTCGAGTATTTTCTTTTCTTCTCGCCACTTTGGGCAATCTCGGGAGTTTGATCCATGAGGAGAAGAACAGTTAACACATTTAAGCTCGTTATTGCATTGCTCTGTGCCGTGGAAATCTAATCCACACAAGCCGCAAGTAGGCTTGCCCCTACACTGGAGCTTAGTGTGTCCAAATCTCTGACAAATGAAACATCTCATAGGATTAGGGATATAAGGACGCACTTGGAGTATGAGATATCCAGATATGATTCTTTTAGGCAGGACAGGAGTATTAAATGTTACGATAATAGTAGGCGTTGGGTTCAGTTTATTATTGTATGTTTTCTGAATTCTATATACATCAATTACTCCTTGCTTTGAGAGCTCGCATTTTATCTCTTCTTCAGAGCTACTCATCAAATCAAAGAAATGAATTACTCCTTTAGAGATGTTCAGTTGCTTGTGCACGCTGACTTTGACGGGGAAGAGGTTGACGAAGTGTGTTGTCTTCAACAAATTCTTGCTCTGAGTATCACTTGCTGTCTCGATCAGTAAAGTACCGTTTCTGAGCCTTTTGACACTCTTGAATTCCTTGGAGATGTTGTCTAGAGCTTTTGTGTACGCAAAAGTTGAAACGTCGAGAAAGGTTTTATTGTCTTCAACCCGTTCTACAATGAGAAAGCGGGGAGAGGGTTGTACATAATCAATATCTTCTACTGTTACAGGTATATCAAGCAATGGGCGGATACGTTTTTTGGGGTTTTCTAATTCATTGGGAGGGCTTTTCAATTAGGGGAGGGAGAGTTTTGACAATCAGAATTATACATATGTTTGGGGACAACCAATCACAGTTACTTGGCTTACTCATGAGAGTAGGGGACTCAACTAGCCCATGCTGGTTCTACCATATAGGGCCTTGTAAACAATACCGGCTCCACTTCATGCTACTAGCATGGAGTGGACCCGGTAAATGATTTCCCATTCAACAAGTGGCGGATAGGAAAGTGCCAATTTTACGTCCGGACGCTCATGAACGCAATCGGTCTTTTCACAGAATAGTCGGAGATGATATTGTCATACAAATCTTCCTATTAAGCTATTACAACCGACGCAATCCATGAGCGAGCCCAAATACAATCATGACCAATCAATTATCCAATCAAATCCAGATCAATGCTAGAGTCGTCAACAGTCGTGGGCGTTTTAAGCAGATGGAGGGAGCCGGCATGAAGAAAGAAGGTGAGAGAAGAACAGAAGAAAGAAGACGAAAATGAAGGAAAGAAGTGAGAAGAAAAACGCAAAACTCAGCACTCCCTCCATACACTCCGGTCACCAGAAGGAACCCACTCGACCGACGGTCCGAACTTGGTCTGGACCCTCACCCCAGACCTTATCGCCATGGGTGACCCTGCTGGGAGCAAATGAATTGCTCCCGACGATAGCTCTGGAGATCACGGGGCCACGCAAGCCCCCACACCACGTCAAGGTGTCCGGATCCTTTGAGGGGGTTTTTCTAAGTCAAAAAATACACCTATCACATGTTGTTTTGTAAGAAAAGCATCCTGAATGAAACTTTCCATTCTTATCAAGTGGTCATTGGTATTCCGGTTTTTCCTGAAACCAGACTGCACTGTGCAAAGGAGTTTTTTTTTGTTCTAACCGCCAGACTAGGCGGTTGTTGACAATCCTCTCCATCACCTTGCACAGGCAGCTGGTCAGGGATATTGGGCGGTAGCTTGATGGCTTACTCTTGTCTTTTCCAGGTTTTAATATCGGGATTTGAACCGCCTCTCTCCACTTGTCCGGGAATACACCTGCCCTCCATATCACATCAAAAGTATCGAGGATATGATCAAGGGCGTCTGATGCAAGATGTTTTAAAAACGGATTGTGTACTCGGTCGACTCCGGGTGATGTACACTTGGATTTATCAATTGCATACTCTAATTCCCACCTACTAATCGGCACGTTATAATCCTCGTTGTTCACAGAGGTGAATTCTAGGATGCGTTTCTCTGCAAGGGATTTGTGGCTCTTGAACGATGCCGAGTAGTGGTGAGAAGAAGAGATGTCAGAAAAGTGTTGACCAAGTACATCAGCTATTCCTTTAGGAGCTGTAACAACATCATCATTTATTTCTATTCCTGCTATTGTGGAAGTCTTGAACTTGCCATCTATTTTCTTGACTCTGTTCCATACTCTGGTGGGCGGTGTGTTATAGTTAATTGATGAGACATATGCATTCCAAGACCTTTTCTTCGACTGTTTTATAACGAAATGTGCCTTAGCACGGAGTCTTTTGAAGGCAATGAGGTTTATGGTGTTGGGATATTTATTGAAATTTCTGAGAGCCTGTTTCCGTTTACGAATCGCCTCTTTACACTCCTCGTTCCACCAAGGAACGGGAGTGTGACGTGATTTGGTCGATGTCAGAGGGATGCTCTTTTCAGCTGCATTGATCAAACTGTCGGTTATGCTTTTACTTTCAGGTCTACATCTGTTATATCCGCCGATTCACTTAAATCTACGAGACTAGTGAACAGAGGCCAGTCAGCACAGCGCAGGTTCCATTGCACACATCGCTTGGGCTGTTGATGATTCGTATGAATATTATATAATACAGGATAATGATCGCTCCCACAAAGGTCGTCATAAACAGATAGATTAAAAAGAGGAGCACAAGATGGTGAACACACACAGAGGTCAATCACAGACTTCACACTAACATCTATATTAAATCTAGTTCTCTCTCCATTATTAAGTGAAATCAGGTTATTATCATTGAAAAACTGCTCGAACAGTCGTCCTCTACCATTGGCATCAACCACGTTATCACCCCATAGTTGATTGTGGGCGTTAAAATCCCCCAGCAAGACATATGGTTGGGGAAGTTGGTCCACAAGACGCTGAAGGTTGATCATGGTTACGGGAGCCCATTCGGGAAGATAAATATTACAAAATGTTATAGGTTGCGGGAGGTGTGCACGAATTGCCACTGCTTGTAATGGTGTTTGTAGTTGCAGTGGATTCGCATAACAGCCGTCGTGGACAACTGTCGCAACTCCCCCACTCGCTTTACTTCCAGTTAGATCGTTGAATTGATAAAACTTATAATAACGTAAAAATGGAGAGTCAGTCTGCTTAAAATGTGTTTCTTGTATGAAGAGTAAAATGGGTTTAAAATTCGATATTAAAAGTTTCATCTCCTCTCTGTGCGTGTTGTACCCATTGCAATTCCATTGCAGCAGGGCCATGTTGTTATTTCTCTGTTAAATCAAAAAGTGCCCTGGCCGAGGCCGGAGCAATTAACAAGTTCTTTTTAAAAAAGAAGTTTTTCCCCCAGACGGTTTCAAGGGAATGCCTAACGCACTGGCCACATCCTTCTTCTGTCTGGAAATGTCTTCTTTAGACTTTCTACGGTGTTTGGGAAATGTAAAAGCCTCGCTATCAGGGTCAGAACCCGAAGCCGATGGCTCTACACTCATGGTGTCACTGCATTCAATAGTGACTGTGTCGTTTTCCGTGTGATTGCTCGTGTCGTCATCCTTCGTTAATTTCTGTTTCAGCATGTCCATCAACTCATTAATTTTGGCTTGCATATCATCCATTTTCTTGTTTTGGCTCAAAACTGTTTTTTGCAATTCTTTATGGGAGTCTAGAAGTCTCTTATTCTCTTCCCTGAGAGCAATAAGTTCTGCCGACTGCTGAGGTACATCTGAAGCAGCAGTAGCTCTGGCATAGGACGATGGTAGGATGGAGATAGGATATAATTGTCGATATTTAAGGCGTGCGTCATGGTAAGATAGTTTTTCCGTTGTCCTGAATTCGCAGATCTTCTTCTCCTCTTGCCACTTTTTGCATTGCTTGGATGACGCTGGGTGTCCACCACTGCAGTTGATGCAGCGGACATCGGACACGCAGAGCTCCTCGCCGTGGTCATCCAGGCCGCAGTTAGGGCAGGTAGGTTTTCCCTTACAGTAAGCTTGAGCATGCCCAAACCTCTGACAAATAAAACATCTGGTCGGATTGGGAACATACGGTCTAACTTGTACTGAATGGTAACCAGCCATGACCTTGGATGGGACAGTACTGGTGGAGAATGTCAGGATGAGCGTAGCGGTTGGTATAACTTTTCCATCTTGTCGACGAGTAATCCTATATACATCTGTTACATTTTGTGCAGCAAGCTCTCTTTTAATCTCATCAACCTCGCAGCACATTAGGTCGCTGCAGCTGATGACTCCCTTGGAAGAGTTGAGGAAGGCATGAGGCGTTACTTAATGTCAAACATGTTGGAGAGTGTAGTGGCTTTAAGCAAGAGTCCGGATTGGATGTCGTTCGCGGTCTCGACTAGTAAAAGTTTTCTTCCATTCACCTTTGTAACGTTACGCACAGTTCCAGCTATACCAGATATAGCCTTCTCTATACCAAAGGGAGAAACATCTTCAAAAGTCTTCTTATTACCGGTTGTATCAATTCCTTCGATGATTAAGAATCTAGGGCAGGTCGCTTTATTGGTGTCAAGGTTTCTCAATACTTGGTCTTTGGATATGGTGGTCGCGAATAAAGATCGAGGTCGTTTTTTTGGGGGGGGAGTTGGGTTTGAGTTGGGTGTAATCATGTTTGGTCCCACGAGTAGCTAGGGAAATATATGTCACCTCCCACAGAGCCCCGCTTGTGGGAGTAGGGCTATGGTAAAACTGGAGGTCACCATGTGTCCAGAGTTCATCGTTAGAGACTACATTAACCCGTAGCCATTCAGCTCCTCGGCACGATTGTTTACACCTTGGGCTTAGGTTCATGTCCTTGTACTTTGCCATTTTTGTCAACAGATGTGGGCGATTCAAGCATATGGAGGGAGCCGGCAAGAAAAAAGAAAGTAAGAGAAGAAGAGAAGAAAGAAGACAAAAGAGAAGGAGAGAAGTGAGAAGAAAGATGCAATGCTCAGTACTCCCCCCACGTACTTCGGTCACCAGAAGGAACCCACTCGACCGACGGTCCGAACTTAGTCTGGACCCTCACTCCAGACCTTATCGCCATGGGTGACCCTGCCTGGAGCAAATAAATTGCTCCGGCGACAGCTCTGGAGATCACTGGACCACGAAGCCCCCACACCACGTCAAGGTGTCCGGATTCTTCGAGGGGGTACTTGAAGACTTACAATCGCTGGAGACACGT
>OU015469.1:2089074-2132070 GCA_907164805.1 Brachyptera putata
TGTGAGTATTTAGATTACTTTAATATTGAGCCTAAGCCTGATTTACACACTTCAACTGTATTACCCGTGTAGAGAGTGACAGCGATAACACCAATGTGAGTATTTAGATTACTTTAATATTGAGCCTGAGCCTGATTTACACACTTCAACTGTATTACCCGTGTAGAGAGTGACAGCGATAACACCAATGTGAGTAGTTAGATTACTTTAATATTGAGCCTGAGCCTGATTTACACACTTCAACTGTATTACCCGTGTGGAGAGTGACAGTGATAACACCAATGTGAGTATTTAGATTACTTTAATATTGAGCCTGAGCCTGATTTACACACTTCAACTGTATTACCCGTGTAGAGAGTGACAGTGATAACACCAATGTGAGTATTTAGATTACTTTAATATTGAGCCTGAGCCTGATTTACACACTTCAACTGTATTACCCGTGTAGAGAGTGACAGTGATAACACCAATGTGAGTATTTAGATTACTTTAATATTGAGCCTGAGCCTGATTTACACACTTCAACTGTATTACCCGTGTAGAGAGTGACAGTGATAACACCAATGTGAGTATTTAGATTACTTTAATATTGAGCCTAAGCCTGATTTACACACTTCAACTGTATTACCCGTGTAGAGAGTGACAGCGATAACACCAATGTGAGTATTTAGACTACTTTAATATTGAGCCTGAGCCTGATTTACACACTTCAACTGTATTCACCCGTGTAGAGAGTGACAGTGATAACACCAATGTGAGTATTTAGATTACTTTAATATTGAGCCTGAGCCTGATTTACACACTTCAACTGTATTACCCGTGTAGAGAGTGACAGCGATAACACCAATGTGAGTATTTAGATTACTTTAATATTGAGCCTGAGCCTGATTTACACACTTCAACTGTATTACCCGTGTAGAGAGTGACAGTGATAACACCAATGTGAGTATTTAGACTACTCTAATATTGAGCCTGAGCCTGATTTACACACTTCAACTGTATTCACCCGTGTAGAGAGTGACAGTGATAACACCAATGTGAGTATTTAGATTACTCTAATATTGAGCCTGAGCCTGATTTACACACTTCAACTGTATTACCCGTGTAGAGAGTGACAGTGATAACACCAATGTGAGTATTTAGACTACTTTAATATTGAGCCTGAGCCTGATTTACACACTTCAACTGTATTACCCGTGTAGAGAGTGACAGTGATAACACCAATGTGAGTATTTAGATTACTTTAATATTGAGCCTGAGCCTGATTTACACACTTCAACTGTATTACCCGTGTAGAGAGTGACAGTGATAACACCAATGTGAGTATTTAGATTACTTTAATATTGAGCCTGAGCCTGATTTACACACTTCAACTGTATTACCCGTGTAGAGAGTGACAGTGATAACACCAATGTGAGTATTTAGATTACTTTAATATTGAGCCTGAGTCTGATTTACACACTTCAACTGTATTACCCGTGTAGAGAGTGACAGTGATAACACCAATGTGAGTATTTAGATTACTTTAATATTGAGCCTAAGCCTGATTTACACACTTCAACTGTATTACCCGTGTAGAGAGTGACAGCGATAACACCAATGTGAGTATTTAGATTACTTTAATATTGAGCCTGAGCCTGATTTACACACTTCAACTGTATTACCCGTGTAGAGAGTGACAGTGATAACACCAATGTGAGTATTTAGATTACTTTAATATTGAGCCTAAGCCTGATTTACACACTTCAACTGTATTACCCGTGTAGAGAGTGACAGTGATAACACCAATGTGAGTATTTAGATTACTTTAATATTGAGCCTGAGCCTGATTTACACACTTCAACTGTATTACCCGTGTAGAGAGTGACAGTGATAACACCAATGTGAGTATTCAGATTCCTCTAATATTGAGCCTGAGCCTGATTTACACACTTCAACTGTATTCACCCGTGTAGAGAGTGACAGTGATAACACCAATGTGAGTATTTAGACTACTCTAATATTGAGCCTGAGCCTGATTTACACACTTCAACTGTATTACCCGTGTAGAGAGTGACAGTGATAACACCAATGTGAGTAGTTAGATTACTTTAATATTGAGCCTGAGCCTGATTTACACACTTCAACTGTATTACCCGTGTAGAGAGTGACAGTGATAACACCAATGTGAGTATTTAGATTACTTTAATATTGAGCCTGAGCCTGATTCACACACTTCAACTGTATTACCCGTGTAGAGAGTGACAGTGATAACACCAATGTGAGTAGTTAGATTACTCTAATATTGAGCCTGAGCCTGATTTACACACTTCAACTGTATCACCCGTGTAGAGAGTGACAGTGATAACACCAATGTGAGTAGTTAGATTACTTTAATATTGAGCCTGAGCCTGATTTACACACTTCAACTGTATTACCCGTGTAGAGAGTGACAGTGATAACACCAATGTGAGTATTTAGATTACTTTAATATTGAGCCTGAGCCTGATTCACACACTTCAACTTGGGGTATTCTTCAACTGTATCAACTCAACTCATGAGCTCAGGATCTTGAAACTACTCAGTTAGGTGAAAGGTGTTGAATGTTATCAGGATTTAGCTGAACAAGCCTATCTTGCATTCAGTATGCAGTCCATACTAAAACGATATTCAAAATAACTAAATTTGCACAGAATTAGATGAGCGTAGCGAAGATTTTCACTCAACTCTCACGGAGCTTTGTCTGTGTGTTTTTTGTTTTTTTTTGTAAGCACTGCACAGGTCGCAGGATTTGACCGATCGCCATGAAACTTTTTTTTTATACGAAAATTTATCCAACTTAAAACTGTATAGTTTTGAGGTCAAATCAGTTGGACCATTTTTGAGAAACATCATTTAGAAGTTTCTAAAATCCCCATAAGATTTGTCTGGGCGAAAAAAAAATCAAAAATAAAATCTCTCCAATATGATTCAAATTTTCCTCAAATGTGAACACAAAAATAATATACATGAATAAAAATTTGGTTTGAAATTCGGACCAGCCGTTTCGAAGAAAATAATATAGTAAATGTATTTTATCCATCGAAAAGATAGAAATATTAGTTGAAAAATGTTGCATTGTCAAATTTCTGTTATTAATTGATATTCCCTTTAAGCTCATTGCATCGTAGAAATATTCAATTCTTGTTCTGGATTCAATTAATACAAGGCGCAAAATAACCTCGTCGTTGACGCGCCTCTAAACCACAATATTCATTCATTCATGGCGGAAATCGATCCCTGATCTCTCGAATGACGGTTCAGTCACTCAGACACTCGTCCCGGTAACAAGATTTAGATAATTGTTTACGAAAGTAGTTCGTAAACACATATGATGAAATTCACATAAAATTCATCTCATAGCGCATAACTTAATTATGACACAGTTAGGTGGAAGAGCTTTTCCCCGAACCAAACCTCGCCTGTTTTACTGTATTGTAAATTAAACGTGTAAACGAATGAGGATCATTTCATTATTCTCCATCTCCATATATTCTTTCTTGTGATCCATCTTGAAACTCAGCTGACCTACCCGGTGAATGAAAGCAAGTATCGACTAGTACCGGTGTGACAGTGATATCCCCGATATCCCACGGCAAACCATAACTAGGGACCATATAGTATCCCCGGTAATCAATCACTAGGGATGAATACAATTCGAAGAGGATTACTTTTGGTAACGTTTCATCTCAACCGTGCTGGAACTCTTGACAATCAAATTTTCATTCCTAGGAACGGTGTTGTGGTAGTGTTTTTTTACGTTTTATCAGTAAGCCTACTCATTAAATTTCTAAATATTGTTGTAATGGACTTTTCATTGAAAAAAACTCTGCGTTTGTAACTTTTGACTGATTTTTTTGGCAACTTGTAATTTCCACTTTTATGATGACTAACGGTAGCTTGTTCCGTTTTTTTTATATAAACTGCTTAACGACCCCACCAACAGCTAGGTTATACGGGGGTACGAATGAGCGGATGATAATGAAACGATGAAGTGATGATCAGTGAAAGGACGTTTACAAAAACCCATGCCTTAAGCGGGAATCGATGAGTCCTGCATGGTTCCTGCAATATAGGCCACGACCGCTTCCTTTCCACTATACTTCCCATTACTCAAGTACCTTCATCTCATTATCCCATCATCTCATTAATCATCCATCCGACGCCATTAGCCAATAGAACAAGTTTATTAACTGATTCCTCGGTGTTTGATGCTTTAACGTGAATTACAACTGGTAATTACACTATGTTTCATGTAAAGTATTTACATTATAATTGAGGTGCTCAATTCGTTATTTGTTTGTAATTTGTATACAATGCAAGTACGCTGTCCACACATCTTGATCTAGAATAATTATATCTCTCTTATTTTCACTACGTGAAAAAAACAATGTGACAGGCCAGAGATTATATAGTTATGACTTATGACATACGAACACAATCGTCTATATATCATCAGAAGCGGTCAGATATTTGAACTGTAGATACAGAAAAGAAGTGAAATAAGGGTGCGAATGCAGTCTTCACTTACGCTCATCCAAAACTTGGAAAACTTCAAAGAAAGCGCGATGTGTATTGCGGTCATGTGTAAAGAGTTGTGTTATTTCCCTAATTAGAAAGACATGGTATAATTCCAGATACTTGACAAAAAACAAAAACTGAAACATTACCAGTGGTTGAAGAATTGTGAAATAAGGTTGCTAATGCAGTCTTCACTTACGCTCAATTGGGAATAATTTCAATTATTGACTAGAATTGAACTTACTTGGTTCTTAGTTAGATCTTGGCGTGCTCGAATAATCGAATCTTGAAAACCGTGCAACACTCTTGCACGTTTGCGAGTCACTGTGCGACTGAGAATGCGTGTTTTAACATGTATTCGCGACACCCATTTTTCCCGTCATTCTCTTGCTAATATGAGAACGTAAATAAGTTATACATTTTGACCAATTCTCTTCCTAATTTTTATAACACAATATTGACTGACGAAATTCTTCGAATCCCTTTTGATGGTTCAGACCGACAGCGAGTCCACTGATCAGCGGAGCGCTCATTTAGTTACCACACGTGCATTGCCTATCGTAGTATTGCCATATATTACATTTTCGAACTATGCATTGACAGCACTCAACTGAATAGCCCAAAAGTCTCCCACGATTACTCTCTACCACAAAGTGCTTGCGGCAGCCGAGCACACATAAAAATTGCATCGTAGACAATTTTGACAGACAAGACACCTGCTACTTGTTAATTAGGCCAACTCCTATTATTATAATGTAACATGAAGTAATCCACTGATTTGATGATTTCATAAATGATTATTCAAGACATACACACATGAGATCGTTTCATTAGAAACGTTTTTAATCGGATTTCTACGACAAGAATGAACATCGTAATAATAATAATATGTATTGTTTCGTAATCAAACTTACTTTATTTCAGAATATAATAACTGAGTGTTCTATTTATAACCTCTCATGAGCTAAGTAGACTCATCTGCAAGTTTAATTAGATAACAGCAGATAATGGACTGTGAGAAAATAATGTTTGTACATCCATCAGTATGAATATAAACAAATTATCAAATGATATATGTACGGTATAGGAACTATGTGCAGGTTTATTTGAACACAGAAGCTAAAATTTAAAGAGTAGTCATACAACATTGATGATCAATGGATAATGATATGGATGAAGTAAAAGTGAGGATGTAATGATATCTATCAACTTGTAAATTGCTGGAATGATTTATTGCGATTTTAATGCTTATCAAAAAGACAATGCCAGGATTATCATTTGTCAACATTTCCTGTGGATTGGATGATGAATAGTGTGTTATGAGCTGTTTTGAACACACTGTAATGATAACTAAGATCTATTGGCGTGTCCTAAATTTGAGCCCGATCGCTTTCATGGGCGGTGCTGGAACCTTTGAGAAGAACCCTTATAACTTTTGAACCAATGGTCCAAAATGCATGCAGTTTACGGCACTGATTAGAACTAATTCAGCACTGAATATGTGCCGAATTTGAGCCAGATCGCTTTCATGGGCGGTACTGGAACCTTTGGGAAGAACCCTTATAACTTTTGAACCAATGGTCCAAAATGCATGCAGTTTACGGCACTGATTAGAACTGATTCAGCACTGAATATGTGCCGAATTTGAGTCTGATCGCTTTCATGGTCGGTGCTGGAACCTTTGAGAAGAACCCTTAAAACTTTTGAACCAATGGTATAAAATGCATGCAGTTGACGGCACTAATTAGAACTAATTCAGCACTAAATATGTGCCGAAATTGAGCCTGATCGCTGTCATGGGCGGTGCTGGAACCTTTGAGAAGAACCCTTATAACTTTTGAACCAATGGTCCAAAATGTATGCAGTTGACGGCACTAATTAGAACCAATTCAGCACTGAATATCTGCCAAATTTGAGCCCGATCGCTTTCATGAGCGGTGCTGGAACCTTTGAGAAGAACCCTTATAACTTTTGAACCAATGGTCCAAAATGCATGCAGTTGACGGCACTAATTAGAACTAATTCAGCACTGAATATTTGCCAAATTTGAGCCCGATCGCTTTCATGGGCGGTGCTGGAGCCTCTGAGAAGAACCCTTATAACTTTTGAACCAATGGTCCAAAATGCATGCAGTTGACGGCACTGATTAGAACTGATTCAGCACTGAATATGTGCCGAATTTGAGCCTGATCGCTTTTATGGTCGGTGCTGGAACCTTTGAGAAGAACCCTTAAAACTTTTGAACCAATGGTGTAAAATGCATGCAGTTGACGGCACTAATTAGAACTAATTCAGCACTAAATATGTGCCGAAATTGAGCCTGATCGCTGTCATGGGCGGTGCTGGAACCTTTGAGATGAACCCTTATAACTTTTGAACCAATGGTCCAAAATGTATGCAGTTGACGGCACTAATTAGAACTAATCCAGCACTAAATATTTGCCAAATTTGAGCCTGATCGCTTTCATGGGCGGTGCTGGAACCTTTGAGAAGAACCCTTATAACTTTTGAACCAATGGTCCAAAATGCATGCAGTTGACGGCACTGATTAGAACTAATTCAGCACTAAATATTCGCCAAATTTGAGCCCGATCGCTTACATGGGCGGTGCTGGAACCTTTGAGCAGAACCCTCATAACTTTCGAACGGAAGCAGCACTAATTCCCGGATTCACGGCACTAATTAGAACTTATTCGGCACTAAATATTCGTGAAGTTTGAGCCTGATTGGTTCCATGGGCGGTGCTGCGTGAAGTTGGCACCGCCCACAGACAAACCCTTATAACTTCATTTCTAATGCAGCACTAATCATGGGGTTTACGGCACTAATTAGAACTAATTCAGCACTAAATATTTGCCAAATTTGAACTTGATCGCTTTCATGGGCGGTGCCAACTTCACGCACCTAATTATTTGTCAGGTGAGAGGCATGCTGTACGAGAGAGGCGTGACAGTTGCAGATAGTGGCCTGTTTGTTCAGCCGCAATGGCCATCCTTGGGTGCGAGCCCAGACGGACTGGTGGAGGTCAAGTGCACCCAAGAGAGGCCGCAAATGATCAGATGAGCGTAGTGCGTAGCGAAGATTTTCACTCAACTCTTACGAACTATGTCTGTGCGTTTTTTTTTGTTGTAAACACTGCACAGGTCGCAGGGTTTGGCCGATCGACATGAGACTTTTTTTTAAATGCAAACTCATCCAACTTAGAACTGTATAGTTTTGAGGTCTAATCGGTTGGACCATTTTTGAGAAACATCATTTAGAAGTTTCTAAAAACCCCATGAGATTTGGCTGAGCGGAAAAAATTGAAAAATTAAATCTCTTCAATATGATTCAAATTTTCCACAAATGTGAACACAAGAATAATATACATGGATAAAAATTTGGTTTGATATTCGGACCAGCCGTTTTGGAGAAAATAATATAATAAATGTATTTTATTCATCGAAAAGATAGAAATATCAGTTGAAAAATGTTGCATTGTCGAAGTCACGGCTTTCTAGATTCATTGACATCGGATGAAGTTCATTTCAAATGATCAAGGTTTGTAGAGTTTTCGATTATACTTTATATAGACATCTCGCTCATCGTACAACGCACATCCTGCGTTTGCCTAGTTATAATCATATATTCAACTAACCATAGTAAAGTTTGTTGAAAATACGTGATACAGCTAACAGCATGTAATCTAAATAGTTTAATTGTATCACACACATTTTCATATATAAACCTACATTGACCACTGCTCTGTATTTTTTCATTTTTTTTACGGATTGTGAGAGTTGAAAGAGACAGCGAGTTTTGGGAGGATAAACTTTTGCCGAGCTTGAAACAATCCTCTTTTGAATGTTTGCTCCCAGAACTAGTTGACTCTAGGGTGCCACGAGGTATGCCTATATGGGAGCCATCTTTCATTCTGACGGCTATAGAAGAATGGTCTTCTAAACAGAAGAAAAAAAACTGTGCAAAAAAGAGCCACCGATTCAGATGATTTCCATTCTATATGACCGTATTATTTTAATTCAAGCTTTTTTTATTCGGTTTATTTCGCCGTTATGGATTCCACGCGATTCATTTTCATGTAGTTTCATTTGTCTGTTGATTTTTGTGACGCTCGACAATTTTTTATCCGCTCCATAAATATCCATACTTATTGATTTCTAAATTCCCCCAGTTATACTTGATTCGACAAAATTTTCTCCAATTCTATGTAATGCTCTATATTGTTCCATACCAGCATTTCCCTTCATTCTGTAATTTTTGTATGTCTTCTCAGAATTAAATATCGATAGTAATTTGTAATTTGTAACTTTTGTCGTCATCTTTTTGACGCGTAAGTGATTGTAAATATTCCATGCTGTAGAATATACTGTAAAATAAGTGAACAGTTGTGCAATGACGGAATAAATGTTGATTGACACGTTTTTTCAATATGGTTCCTCATCTAACTAAGATCTGTATGGTTTTGTGGCATTATCGAGCGGTAACTTTTTTATGAATTTTAAAAATTTCAAAAATACCCATTAGAATAACATGACGGAAAAAAAAATATTTTCATTTTCCAAAAAAATTTCATTTTGCGTGAAGTTGAACTACATTTTGATACACATTTCCAAAAAATTTCAGCTTGATCGGGTCAGCCATTTTGAAGAAAAAACTTGAAATGTACTAAATTGTTACCACTCGAAGCAGTTTTTACCCATTTTTACCCATACTATTACTATTCGCTCGTCTAACAACGCATATATGGCGTTTTCCTAGTGATAAACCAACACAGTCATCTAAAATATGTATTCAATAACTTCCATAAGTCATATCTCCATGACGTTGCGATACAGACTGAAGTTATTCTCTGTCTCATCCCTTATGGTAAAGGCTGCAGATCACCCCAGCACAGCTGATAAGAGTTCAGGGTCGAAACCCCGTCATTGCAACAATATATGGGATGTATTCTCTTATTCTCATTACTACAATCAATCATCGCAGTTATTATATGAATGAATGAATGAATATTAGGGTTCAAAGGCGCGTCGACAGCGAGGTCATTTTGCGCCTATACGTTTTATAATAATGAATCTATTGTATGGCACTATTTATAATAAACGATTAAATTGAATACAATTATCATATGTGTCAGGTGTAAATAGCCATGCACACAATGAGTAAAAATGGGAGTACACATGGAACACTGGTAATGGTTTTCCAATTTCAATAGTTGGTAAGGTCTAGATGTTTGTATGAAAAACGACATCTAGTCTTAATGCGTACGAGATTAAAAGTTTCCAATTGCTAACAGATACTTATGATAGTAAAACGGTCAAACACTTGTTAGATAGTTGTAAGATAATGTAACTAGCCTAATATCATAAGATATTATAAATCTAATTTCTACTGACTAAGCTTAATACTATTATCACAGAATATGCATATATGAGTATGGTGTAAAAGGCCATACACATAATAAATAATAGTAATACAACTATCTAATAGTAAGACTAAGCTAATATCACAGAATATTATAATTTCTACTATCTAAGCTTAATACTATTATCACAGTACTTCTAATCCCAATTTCTACTATCTAAGCTTAATACTATTATCACAGAACAGCATAGTATATGAGTATGGTGCAAAGCCATACACATACAACACAAAATACAGGACGACACAAAATAAATAACATATGAGTCAAGTTAAAAAGAATCCAATAACTTAGCACAGCTAAGGAATTTAAAAGTTTTGTCCACTGATTTAAAATTGTTTTCTAGTATTTTCAGAAGTGTATCTTCCATAGACAATTGTTGTCTAATCGACGCGTATTTGTTACATTCTATTAGTATATGCTTAATGGTTAAAATCACGTCACACGTATCACATCGGGGGGGTATCTTTTCTGGTGTGAAGAGGTAAGAATGTGTAATAAGAGAATGACCAATACGCAAACGAGTCAAGACAACTTCTTCCCGTCGGGAACCTCGGACAGAGGAGTCCCAAGGCTCTACACTTGGTTTAATTTCCTTCAGCTTATTGTCCATCTGTAGATCCCATTCTCTCTGCCACTTCGCTTTGAATACTAGTTTGAAATACGATTTAAGATCATCACATGGAACTCTAAGGGCCGATATTACAATGTCTCGACAAAGTTCCCGACAAAATTTATCCTCTCGACAAAGTTCCCGACAAAATTTATCCTATCGACAAGACAGTTTGGTGGATTACCATCCATCGATAGCATTTGTCGGGCACACTAAATGAGTTGTCGGGCAGATTATTTGGTAGCCAGTCCAGGTGCCTACTGAGTAGTTTGGCGGTCACTTAACTCAATTCAAAATGGCCGATTGTTTACTTTCAATTTCATGCGAAAACACCCACAAAACAATTATTCAACCTTATTCTGACAATTATATTGATCAATCTGATTTGAGTCATCAAGTAAAATTTTTATATTATGGATGACTGGTTCCAAGATTCTGATTCAGAGGATGAATTCCTAATGTTTGTGGCTCTTCGAGTCAGGAAACCCAAAAATATAAGACCACGAGTAGACAATTTTAACTTTTGGGATGCCGACGAATTTTTCATGCGTTTTCGACTGACAAAGCCGACAGTTCTACACATTCTGGAGATGATAGAGCCTCAGCTGGAACACCCAACGAATCGGTAAGGAACTCCGAAATGAAAATAATAATAATTCATAAAATAAATATAAAATAAAAATATAATAATAAGAAAAGAAAAGCTGTTACATAATAATATGAGTTATTCGTAACCTATGATAGAAAATGAAAACATATGTGGCAACATTTCCTTATCTCATATTTTTCACTTCACACAACATTGAAAACTTTTGTACGTGTCAATTCTAGAAATGGTTCGGTATCTCCAATGAACCAACTCCTGTTGACGCTGCGGTTTTATGCAACCGGCAACATGCTGATTTCTGTTGGCGATTTTGCTGGCATACACAAGTCCACCGCCGGCGTCATCATAAAAAAAGTCACACGAGAGATCGCGCTTCTTCGATGTCGTTTCGTGACATTTCCAGACACGAATCAAGGGGTACGAAAAATCCAGGAAGGGTTCTATCGAATGAACCGCTTTCCACGGGTCCTTTGTGCGATAGACTGCACACACATTCGCATACAGTCGCAAGGTTCGTTTATTACAGTGCCTGATTTACCAATTTCACACATGTGTATTAAAGTTCTAATTAATAATGTATTGACTATTTTATTTCCTGAAGGAGGCATCGAAGCGGAGGTGTTCCGGAACAGGAAAGGCTGGTTTTCCTTGAACGTCCAGACGGTGTGCGACGACAAGACACGGATAATGGACATTGTGGCGCGATGGCCAGGATCAGCTCATGATCAAAATATCTTCAACAACTCCACTTTAAAAGCCAGATTTGAAAGGGCAGAGTTTGGAGATGCTTTGATCTTGGGTGATTCTGGCTATGCTGTCCGGCCGTATCTTGTCACCCCACTGAGACATCCGGTTCTCCCTGAAGAGCACCTGTACAACGAGGCACAAATAAGGACAAGAACAACCGTAGAACGTTCCTACGGTATTTGGAAACGCCGCTTTCCGTGCCTGTCGTTGGGTCTTCGTCTTAATATTGTCACTTGCCAAGGGGTGATAGCCGCCTGCGCCGTACTCCACAATATGGCAGTGGATATGAATGAGGAGCAGCCACCTCTTGATCCCCAACTACCAGATGTGGACATTCCGGTGACCAAATTGCAAGAGACGTGGTAGCTCAAGACAACAGGACGACGCAGAGGACTCTCATCGATTATTTTAGGAGAATGCTTAGATCCACTAACAGCTGTTATTAGAATAAATAATCCTCTTAAATAATCACCACTCACAAGATCTATTTGTTTTAGTATTGTCTTTATTATAAGAATTAAAATATGAAGAATACACGCTACATGCTAATGTACAAGTTAAGGGGGTGGTGCAGGCACGGTGCGTATAAAAATAGAGAAATTCATCTTTACTATTTTTTTTCTTCATCACGAACAAGTGTATTTGAATAAAAAGTAGACCTATATCAAACACAAGACGATTTTATGCTCTTCAATTATTTTGACATTCTATTTCTGTGAATTCAATCAAGGTAATACGTCAGTAAATTTTATCACATTCTTGATATTTACTGATGTATCATATTAAACCTGGTTGAATTAACAAAAATAGAATGTCAAAATAATTAAAGAGCATAAAATCGTATTGTGTTTGATATAGGTCTACTTTTTATTCAAATACACTTGTTCGTGATGAAGAAAAAAAAATAGTGAAGATGAATTTCTCTATTTTTATACGCACCGTGCGCCTTGAGGGAATTTTTGGAAAAGATATTTTTTCCAATAAAATTTATGATGAAGGGAAAAACAAAAAGTTGGTAAAAAAAACAAATTGAAAAGGTTACACAAAAGGACCCATAGTGTCACGCTTCTTCTTGAGATCTAGCTCCAACGATTCATGCTTCAAGGCTAAAATCTTGATTTCCCACTCATGGATCTCATCGAGTCGCACTTTCCTATCCACATATTCTTTCTCTAATATGGCAGCTTGGCATAAAGCCAAGTTTTGCTTTGACTCTGCCATTTTAGAGAATTTATCTGTGGATACCATCCTGGCACACAACTCCTTGTTGGTCAGGGTTGGACGACGACGAGAGTGCCACGGCTGCACAGTATCTGCGACTGGAAAATATAATTTTGAATGAATATGTTTCACTCGCAATCCAATATTGTCCAAGTATATGTTTTTTCCTCTTTGTGAATTGTTTTTCTTAGAGCCGATTGTACCAACTGATGATTAAATATTAATTAGTTAATTATTACTCAAGGTGCCAAAATAGTATATCTATCCAAGGGTAATGACAAGTTGATTTACTAATTTTTGATTAATTCACTCATCATCACTTGGTGAAACCGGCTCTAACGTTGTTGAAAAGAAAATAATAAAATGAGTAACTAAAATAGGCCTAGCCTATGTATTTATTCCGAACAGCATATACGTTTCCAAAAAAAATGTTTTGTAGACGGTATCTATCTCATCCTATCATACTTTTGATCGGCACTGTGCTTATCTAATTTTGCTCATTTAAGGGGCTTACATTAATTGGAGAATCTATTGAATAAGTATTATTAGTTTCTAAGAACATTTTTTTCTGTTTCTGCCAATATGTATTGGCATTTTTATCTGCCAAGATTGTATATTTCCACTTAGAATATTGATATGAACTGCGTTGAGATTCTCTATCTTGATCGACAACTCATCTCGAGTTCGAGATCGGTACCTCAGACCATAGAGTAATGAAGTACAACCTCCTTAATCTATGCTCAGACGTCGACAACTAGCGATTACGTATCACAACACGATCTCGATCGTTCGCGTTGTCGACTCGATTTGTGGCGAGAGCCAGAGTTGGGATTTTCTAACTGTTTTATACGACCCATCAATGACGTCATATATGCCATGAGTTCTTGGCCAATAGGAGGACGAGATTTTGACGTTTGTGGTAAAAATTCACTTGAAGTCAGGGGCCTCCATTTGCGTACGCAGTGAGCACAGTCAACAACATAACCTACAAATTCAATGGCACAGTAAAAGTAATGAACATGACCCAGTGTTCTGCCCCTATCATTCAAGTAATATGTATGAGGCTGACTACGATTTGCTGTTTCGGTATACTTAGGCTCAACACATTGCTATAACGTCTAGTCGGAAAGGCTTATTCTTATTCGTCTATGCACTGAGTTGATGTTACGATTAGTTTTTGGATACGGAATCGCTCGTAACAATACGGACCGGTAACTAGGTGATTTGCCAATGGAAACTGTCGATCACAATCGACATCAAGATACAGAATCTCAACGCTGATAGTAGTTGAAAAAGCCACTATTCGGTCGCGATTTCAGCGTAAAATACATGTATCTTCATTCTACTGTCACTAACGGTTGGAAGCTTCGATCCTGCAAAACGTTTGGCGGCATATTTTGCTTTGACAGTAACAAATCAAACTCCAAGTCGTTGGCTGACAGGTCGAACCCTGTAACCTATCTAGGCAACTTAAATTTCATCGCTGTATAACGGGCTTGCCTATCTTGCCCGAAATAGTTTTGAGAGCTACTAATGTAGCCTTAATGGACTTTCTTCATAGTGTAAATTTTAGAAAATTGAAACTCTAGCATAGGCATGACCGCATACTGTTCAGTCCAACGCAACTAACCATGGGACAAATCAGGAGAATTCTCCCTCAGCACCGAGTGCTTCGGACGCTTGAGCTGGGCCGGGGTGTAATGGGTCCAGTCTACTTCTGGCTCAGCAGCAGATTGTTGAGTATCGTCTATGAACCACAATAAACACATTAAAATTGGTATATGGCGTAATGCCAATACCGTCGTGAGAATTGGTGGCTCTAACAGACTGTTAAAGATACCATATAGGCCTACACCAACATTAACGATCATTGATCCGTCAACTGTAGTGAATTCTGCGTGACTTTTGATTAAAGCAGTACCAATCTATATTGATGCTAGTACTCAATGCAAAAAACAATAAATTAAGATAATTTGAAAAGCATGGTATGATGCCTGGACTAATAGGGCCTACTATGTTGCATACGAAGACGTACCGGAAACAAGTCGATCTATATTATCTATATTGCCTGCCTCCAATGTGTTGCAGGTTGAGTTGGGGAAACAGGTTTCGGTGTTATTGCATCTAGAGTTGTCTGTAACAAAGATGCAAAATACCAATTGAAAAGTTGAATGTATTTTACCTCCAACTTTTTAATTGAATTTCTCAACAAATATAAACAATAATTTTCTTAACTTAATCTTACTGGTTTAATCTGAATGTATTCACTTTACATAGTAAAATTGTTATTCATACCAGTAACTAGTACCTAGGCAGATAATATGAGCAATCTAATTTCAAGTTATAGGTACTAGTCTTAAATCATGTCAAAGATATACTACTGCACTAACTAATTCCAATCTCTCACCTTATCCAGAATTTGTAGATCAATCTCGCTTCCACTAGTATCAGACTCGTTACCGGCAGATGTCTTTGAGCAAACTGAAACATTCAGGGAGTAGGAACGGAATTGGAGTCTGGAAGGATATTTACTCGGTGGAATCTCAAATTTGGATCATGCTAACGGTTGAATTGGATGTAAAAGTTTAACGGCACGCTAACAACCTTGATACCGGTAATAATATTTACAAGAATATTGTTTCTGTAGGATAAACAATGATGTTGGCCTACTTACGACACATTTAATAACTATAAAGCCAACACTGTGGCCAAGTCAATTATCGCTAGTGGTAGTAACTAAGTCACTGTTGGGCGTGGGTTCAAGTCCCGCACGAGGCATGGGTTTTTGTAAACGTCCTTTCACCTATCGTCACTTCATAGTTTCATCATCATCCGCTCATTCTTACCCCCGTATAACCTAGCTGTTGTTGGGGTTGTTAAGCAACATTGAAAAAAATAACTATAATTATGTTTTTAAAAAATGTTTGTATGATTGACTTTTTTCAACAAAACATTTTAGTTCTGGTACAGTACTCCATTTTTTTAGAATATTGCATATGTACCAGTGGGTCTATTTGAAAAAAACATCATTTTTTATTACTGGTCCTGTAGTACCGGTACACTATTGTTTTGTTATGAAATAACTATTCAATAATTTATTGAGATAATAAAGTTGTAACATGCCAGTTTTCCCTGTCTAAATTTTGATGTTAATAAGTTCTTTTTGTTTGATAATTCCCACGTTGTCTTGACTTTCTGAGTCTGTTGATTTTATGACGACCATCCATTAACACCCTTCACCCCGTCATCTCGTGCCTGCATCCCCCATTCCACAAGCACACTTCAGTTGTTTTTCTCAAATGCATTAACTTTCTGTTTATATTCATCTTGTACCAATGTATCTAGTGTTTCAAGTGTATTTTGTCAAATGTGTACAAACCATAATTTAATCAGAACACTCGGCATAGGGCAGATACAATAAGTTTAAGAAGTGACAGATATATGACCAGGGGATGCATCAAGCCACAAAAGCCAAAAGCTGATGTATGGTGAATTGTGATTGGTTTAAATTTGTATCCGCATATTTTATTGGTCGAACGAAAGTAAGCTCCTACAGGACAAGCCTGGTGAAACAGGGAGATGAGGACAGAACGATATAGACAATCAGAGAGACAAGTCAGTGAAAACGTCGACCGGAGATCACGGGTTGGGGGGTCCGACTTCGAACCGGGTAGTTCAGCATCGTCAGCTTGGCGGAGTCCAACATCGCCAGCTTTGTTGACAACGAACGTGGAACAAGGCGAACTCGGTGAGAAGACGTGACTACCCGCCCCGGGACTCGAAGACGCGTGGTTCGGCGGAAACTTGCGTGTGCGCGCGTGGGGTGAGCGAACCAGCGAGCGAGGGACCAATCACGGTAAAATCAGACATTGTTTAAACCAATCTGCCCTGGTCAGTTAAATAAATATATATATTTTTCAGTATTGTTTGTATGAAGGTAGTTTAATTTCTCTTTGTGTCATTTAAAATCACGTTGTGATCTCAATAGGCCATTGGGATGACAACTTTTCTTTGTTCCATTGTTACAAGATTGAAGTTTTGTGTTTTGTTTTAACGTCATTGTAGTCATTTTGTTGAAAATACACGTAATATTTTAAACTGATTCAAGTTTCAACGAGTTGCTTTTCCCGCAATCCCAGCTACAAAGATCCATTTTTGTTTTTTCAGATTTAGTTTGATTATTTTTAAAATTTAATTCTTATTTTTTAATTTCGATTTAGTCCATTTAGAGTAGGATTGGACAGAAAGCTACAAATTTGATATATTGAAAAAATTGAAGCAGACAATATAAGCAAAATGTACCCATCAGTAGGTGTACACTTTTTATATACATTACCACTTACCGGTAATTGGAATATTGGTGTATAACATAGGAATGTATGGTAAATAATAAATATGAATGTATGGTACACAGCGGAAATTATATTAGAATAGAAAAACATTAGATTACAGTCTCTGAAACAAGCAATGGTGAAATTAATAGGCCTACCTGATTGAGGCCAGCTGGTACATGTCATATGTATGCACACTCATAGATGTATACTATAACTGCATTAGGCCTATGCTTCACATTACTGCTATCCACAGGTGGGTGTGTATTGTTGGTGGCAAATGATAGATCATTACACAAAGCTGTATCCTGGCCTACCTTCACTTAGGTCCTACACCTTCAACATGCAAAATAATAGGCCTAAATTATAACTTGAATATTTGAAAAAATATTTAAATACTTGAAGCAAAGGATTAAGAACTTATCACTTGGAATTACACAGATTGGAATTGCCTTTTTTCAGATTTCATTAAAACATAGTGTGAATTAGGCCTATGAAAAATAACGATGGTCAATGATGAGCCATGCCCCAATCAGACTATTTCCTTGTTTCAAATACCGGTATGCCAACATCAAAATGTGAAAGAAACATAGAAAATTGGGGAAATTACATGCTTCCAGTAAAATAATAACTGGTAGTCTAGTCATTGACGTCACTTACGTTCGACCTTAAGAATATTTAAATTGAAAATGGGCCATGAAAAGTGAACCGATCCAATGAACTGTCTGGTACCGTACTGTAGTTAAAATACTTTTCAAGTTGAAAGTGTAGCCCACAGTCAATCAATTTCCGTTTAAGAAAAGTTTGGCCCTATTATGAAAATTAGAAACAAATTAATGATAAAAGGCTGTAACATTTTATCAACTAAATACCGGAAGTGATTCGAAATTTATAATACATAGGCCTAGCAATTTAATTCAATTTTCAACTAACCTGGTGTGACAAGCATGTCGCTGTCATGCATTGGAGGTAACCCTTCACATGACAACGGAATCAGCCCCCTTATCATGTCGATGACACCTGGCTCGCCTTTGGTTTTTCGGAATGGGCCTCCACCGGTTTTCAATTTCTCTTGGCGCTCACTGGCGATGGCAGCTCTCGCTTCGCCCTTCAGTTTGTCATATTTTGACCGCAGCGCATTGACGTCTCTTGGGCGCGTGGTCGTGGCATTAAATTTTGTCACGATACGCTCCCATGCACACTGCTACAAGTGACATACACATAAAAATGTATTAATATCTGCTCGTAAAATAAGAAAAGTCTAGGGCTACTAATGACACGTCAATCAAACCGACCCTTTTCCATGATTTAAATCGTTGCCAAGCAATTGGGTGTAAAGCTGGCCTTCCATGAGTACGGTATTTTAGCCGCCTGGTTGAAAAACGACCAATTATTGGCGAGAGCGGCACATTGCGTCACGGTATCCGAGCTAAAAAAAACGCTTAGCGAATTCGCCAAGCGAATACCGCGTTCATGGAAGGCCAGCTTAAGCCTGTCGTTAGGCGAAGTCAAACTAGCCTAGGGCATAGGCCTTGTAATTTAACTAGTACACTGCTAGCAAAAGCTAGTCTTATTCTTAATCTCGAAGTCTAGGCCTAGGCCTACTTATATGCCCTAACCTAACATACTGTTACAAGCACTACTAGCATAGGCCTACCTAGGCTAGCCCAAAACCAAACTTTGATTGAATAATGTTAGATCTGAGTTAGACCTATCTGTATATATCAGTTTGTAGGCATGTATGTCATGTACCTAGCCCTAGGTGATGGGCCTAGGACTAGGTGTAAGTCACAATCTCAGGCAAGAGCAAAATCAATGGCAAGAGTAACCTCGAAATGAAACTGGTGTTGCCTAGGCCTACATTGCAATTCTTTCTTGATCAACATAAATAATGTTCTTACCTTTTCCCGCCAAGTGACCGCATCTGTTTTTTTGTTTTCAATTATCTTCTTGTAAGTTGATACTATCTCAAGGAGGGAATATATTTCGTCTGAAGTGAAATTTACTGAACGGGCTTTCTTCGCTTTTGTCGCCATTTTTCTTGCTTGTAAACACTTTTGGTCCATTCAGGTGTGACTTTCGCAAAACAATTACCAACATTTAATACCAACTTATGAATCCAAGTCCCTACCAAAGTCCCTACTAAAGTTGTCTGACTGACAGCTAGCTGTGACATGAAAGAAGCTGGTAATCTCCCTACCAACTTAGGGTGACTACTATCTTTAGGTAACACCCAGCTAGATACCACATTTGGTAAGACATTGTAATATCGGCCCTAAGGTCATCAATGAAAGGTTTTTGTGTAGCGTCTTTTGCAGCGGCATCAGCTCGTTCGTTCCCTTCGATCAATTGTTGGTGTTTAACGGCGCGTCAACATCTTGGGTCATTTTGCGCCGATTATATAACGCACTAAGTGCGTTTATTCAGAGATATTCATTAAAATAGTTCAAACAACGTGCTTTTATAAAAAACGGCACGTTGCTTGTTTAAAATCCTATATACTAAACAATCACACATCAATAAATTACTTGCACCATCCATTCATACCGGTTAAAAGAACGTCATTCGAAAATGTTCAAAATGCTAATCACTAGATATCTGTCTGATGCTAGACATCTATACTATGACAATAATGGACAATATACTACGAAACTTATCACAGATGTACTACAGACTAAATAACAACTATGTGCTAATGAACTACTAAAACTAAATAACAACTACGTACTGAACAACAGGAATACTGAATAAGAGGTGTATTAAACACAGGCGCCGGTGTAGAAGGCCGGAGCCTGCCAAGTCGCTAAAATATATAAAAAATACTATATCCTATTAACACTCGAAAAGGAACTAAATTTTGTCCGTTAATTTGGCTGCGTTTAGAAACTTGAAGAGCCTATCTATCACAATCGGATTATCATCTAGCACTTTTGACATGGTGTCTCCCAACGAGAAGCGATTTCTCAGCTGCTGATAATTTCGACAGGACAATAGGATATGTTTAATGGTAAGGATTTCGTCACACTCATCACCATTTTGGAATAATCTTTTCAGGAGTAAACAGATACGCGTGGGTGAGTAAAGTGTGTCCTATCCGCAAGCGAGTGAGGACAACTTCTTCTCGTCGAGAGGGTCGGATCGACGAGTCCCACGGCTCCACGGTATGTTTTATTTCTTTCAACTTATTATTTTGCTCCTGATCCCACATGTATTGAAATTTACTTTTGAAGGTGTGTTTAAAATATGCCTTTATATCACTTGAAGGAACTCTGTCATCGTCTAATGCTTCTTTTTCTGTTGCAGCTTTAGCGGCCGTGTCTGCAAGCTCGTTACCTCTGATGCCAACATGTCCCGGGATCCAGCAAAACACCACTCTGACGTCCTGCATGGCAAGGGTGGTCAGAAGTGAGTGTATTGTCTGGACGAGGTAATGTGATGGGTAAAGCTGTTCTATTGCTTGCATGGAGCTAAGTGAGTCTGTGAATATTAAAAAAGATTTCTCTTCCCGATCTTCAATGTGTTGCAGAGTTCTATACAGCGCGTACAGCTCAGCTGTATACACACTGCACGTGGGGCTTAGTTTGAAACTGTATTCAGCATTTGGTTTCGAAATAAAAGCACATCCCACACTGTTGTTAAGCTTGGAGCCATCGGTAAAATAATGGATAAAACCCGGGTATTTGCAGCATATTTCTCCGTACCCCTGCTTATAGACAATATCACTAGTTTCAGATTTTTTATTCCGTGCGAGGCTAAATACACATGTTGGTCGTGGTACGAGCCAAGGAGCCGAGGAGCTAACCTCAACAGGGCATACTCTTGGCAACCTGAACCTCAAATCTTCTAGAATGTGTACTAGGCGAATACCAACTGGAAGTGTAGCAGAAGGCTTGGCATCGTAAAGTGGTTGAAATCTGGGGTCGAATACAGGTTGATATGCTGGCTGTTTCTTCATGCAGAAAAGCTTAGCTGCATAAGAACATAGGAGATGCTGTCGTCGGATAGGCAAGGGTGGTTCACTAGCCTCACAATACAGGCTCTCCACCCGACTGGTTCGGAGAGCTCCGATAGCCAGTCGGAGGCCTGTATTGTGGGAAGTGTTCAGAGGCTTCAGGTATGATTCGCGAGCAGAATTATATACGACTGAACCATAGTCCAGCTTGGACCTCACTAGTGCTCTATAGATACGAAGCATGACTGTTCGGTCTGCCCCCCACTTTGTCCCAGAAAGGTATCTCATGAGATTCAGCGATTGCATACTTTTATTTTTGATGTATTGGATATGTGCCTTCCAATTCAGTTTCCTGTCGAAGAAAAGACCCAGAAATTTGAAAGACATCGCAAACGGAAGTTGTTGGCCATTTAAAAACAAATCTAGTTGTGGTTGTAGTCCTCGATGACGGGAGAAATGCATACAGGTAGTCTTTGTGACTGAAAATGTAAAACCTGTGCGGGCAGCCCATTTCTCCAGTCTATTTATCGTCATTTGGATTTGACGAGACGCTGATGCTAGGTTTGCAGATCTGCAGCAAATAGCCAGGTCGTCGACGAACAAATATGATAATACTGGTGGTTTCACACATTCCGTAATGCTATTTATCGCTATTGCAAATAAAGTTACACTTAAAACTGAACCTTGCGGAACACCATTTTCTTGATTAAAAGTATTAGATAAAATATTGTCAACTCGAACACGAAAACGACGGCTAGTCATAAAATTTAAAATGAACTTGGGGAGATGACCTCTCATTCCCCAAGAGTGCAGGGTTTTTAAAATGTTATGACGCCACGTGGTGTCGTACGCTTTATTCAAGTCGAAAAATGTTGCTTGGTGAGGAATGCATCCTGGATGACATTCTCCATCCTAATCAGGTGATCCAGAGTATTCCTATTTCTCCTGAAGCCAGACTGCTCTGTGCAAAGGAGGCTCCGTCTCTCCAACCACCAGACGAGGCGGTTGTTGACTATCCTTTCCATCACCTTGCACAGGCAGCTGGTCAGGGAAATAGGACGATAGCTTGCTGCAATCTTCTTGTCTTTACCCGGTTTGAGAATAGGGATTTGAATGGCTTCTCTCCATGTGTCGGGAAATGTATCGGACACCCATATCGAGTTGAATACGAACAGAAGGGTATCTAGGCTATCACTAGATAAATGCTTCAGAAATACATTTGATATTCTGTCTCTCCCTGGAGATGTATTCTTCGACAGCTCAATAGCATGATCCAGCTCCCAGCGACTGAATGGTGAATTATAGTTTTCAGAATTTGAGGAGTGAAAATCTATATGCTGCCTTTCCTCAGAGCGCTTCAGTCTTTGGAATGCTGCTGGTTAATGGGAGGAGCTTGACACGTCGGAGAAGTGCTGGCCAATAGCATCAGCAATCTCCTCCGGGTCTGATATCAGATCGCCATTAACCAGCAGTCCGGATATGGTTTGTGTGGAATGTTTGCCGTCAATTTTCTTAATACGATTCCATACTTTTGTTGCGGGGGTGTGACAAGTTATAGAAGATACATAATTGGCCCAGGACACTCTTTTTGCTTCCTTGATCGTGCGGCGTGCTCTAGCTCTCAGCTTTCTATATTCGTCCAAGTTAGCATTGCTTGGACGAACGGTAAAACACCTCAAAGCTCGTTTCCTATTACGAATGGCTTGTTTGCAGTCCTCGTTTCACCAGGGAACGGGGATTCGATAAGGGTTCCCTGAAGTTTGAGGAACACACTTCTCGGCAGCACTAATAATGTTGTCTGTAATTACCTTCACTTGCGATTCGACATCCGTGTGGTTGTGAACCTCACGTAAATCTGCAAGGCCGGAAAAGAGCTTCCAATCAGCTTTACGCAACACCCAGTTAATTCTGCGCTTTCGTTGAAGTTGATTGTTAAGAATGTTTAAAATAAGTGAAAAGTGGTCGCTTCCACAGAGATCATCGTGAACAGAGAGGTTAAAAACTGGTGCAAGGTTGAGGGTGCACACACACAAATCTATTACAGAAAATTCTCCATTAAAAGCATTAAAACGTGTTTTCTCACCATTATTAAGAAGGACTAGATCATTATCATTAAAAAATTGTTCGAAAAGATTACCTCTGCCATTACCATCAACCATCGTATCACCCCAAAGCTGGTTATGGGCATTAAAATCACCTAGTAAGACGTAGGGAAGTGGTAGTTGTGATACGAGGTGCTGGAGAGTATTCTTAGTTACATTCGCCCATTCTGGCAGGTATATATTGCAGAATGTGACCGGCTGTGGCATATGCAATCGCACTGCCACGGCCTGCAGAGTTGTGGTGAGAGGCACTGCGCTAGAGTGGAAGCTGTTGGAAACAGCTGTCGCAACTCCTCCATGCGCTCTGGTGCCGGTCAGGTCGTCTAATCGATAAAATGTGTAATTCTTTGAAAATGGTGAGTCGGTAGGTTTAAAATGCGTTTCCTGGATAAAAAGACAGATAGGGTTGTACCTTGCCGCTAACAGTTTGATCTCCTCTTTGCGTATATCATAACCGTTCACGTTCCACTGCAAACACGCCATTGCGGTCAAGATCTCCCGGCCGCACGGTCGGTGTTGGGCGGTTCAGTATTCGCTGAACCCTCCGCTTCGCATTCCATCGCCGTAACCGTCAGACTTTGTGTCTTGACGGTCTTTGGTCGACGGGTAGTATTAGAGCTAGAAGAGTTACGCTCTAGCCTTACACCTTGATTACCTCCCTCGGATGACTTCGGGAGATTCGGTTGAGTTGGTCTCATGTCAATTCCTTTCATTGATTTTAATTCGCTTTCCATTTAAATATTCCTATTTTCTAGCTCATCATTCTTTTTCTGTAGTTCTTCAATCTGTGCAGATTGAGCTGCCAGTTGTTGCGTTTGCTTTTCTATCAGCCTGGTTTGTACCTCTATAAGCCTGGTTTGCTGTTCGAGTTGCATCTTGGTTGAATCTTGACCTGCAAGTATCTTAGTCATCATTTGCATGAGCATAGTGATTTCTGTTTCAGGTTGAGACTTAGCTGGTGTAGGTGGGGTAGGAGTCACTACTGCTTGTGCATAGGAGACATTACCATGCGTTGTAGGCGGGTTAAGGCTGTTGAATTTCCTCCTGGCTTCATAAATTGTGCTTTTATCTTCTGTTTCGATTTTCATTATAGTTTTCTCTCTTTTCCAGATCGGGCATTGCCGGGACCAGGCTGTGTGACCGCCCTTGCGGTTCGCGCAGTTCTCGGCTGCCACACACGCCTTGAAGGCGTGATCTGGATCAGAGTCACCACATCGAGCACATGTCTGTTGGTTCTTACAGTTATCACCCACATGACCAAACCGCTGGCAAAGCTGACATCGCATGGGATTCGGTACATGCATCTTCACTGGGATGCGTATAAAGCCTACATATATCTGCTGAGGAAGCACGACGGAGTTAAAGGTGAGTATGTGAAGAGGAGATTCTTTAGGAGATCCATCCTTATGAATAAGAATTTTCTTGACTTCCGTAACATGTTGTGGTTGAAGTTCTGCAAGAATTTCTTCTAATTTCATACCCATTATGTCGGGGCTGTATATAACACCCTCTGAAGTATTTAAGGACATATGTGGCTCGCAAATCACAGGGAATGTTCCCAGGAGTTGCAGCGACATTATCTTGAGGGATTGTTCTTTCGATGACAATTCGATGAGCAGATTCCCATCTCGCAACCTCTTGATATTTTTAGTTGTACCAATGTACTTATTGATATATTTGTTGAGTTTGAAAATATTTATATCATTGAATGTGAGTGTTGCTTCGCTTCTTTCATGACGATGAACATTGGCGTCGATTTCTCGAACACCAGATCTCTGACTGTAATGTCCTTCTCAAAAAGAGAAGGCACAACTTCGTTAGAGACGGTCTCGTCCAAAGATGGACGTGGCCGTTTTCTGTTCAAATTTTCAGGGGGGGAAGGAGATTGGGGTTTAAATCGGTTGTATCCATGTTTGGTCCCACGAGAAGCTAGGGAATTAAAGGTCCACTCGCACAGAGCCCCGCATGTGAAAGTAAGGCTAAATTGAAACTAGAGGTCGCCAAGTATCTAGAGTACATCGTTCGAGACTACTTCACCTGTAGCCATACAGCCCCTCGGCACGATAGTTTACACCTTGGGCTTAGGTTCATGTCCTTGTGTATTGCAATGGTTGTCAACAGTTGTGGGCGTTTGGAGCATATGAAGGGAGTCGGCAAGAAGAAGAAAATAAGAGAAGGCAAGAGGAAGGAGACGATAGATGAGGAGAGAAGTGAGAAGAAAAACGCAATGCTCAGCACTCCCCCCACATACTCCGGTCACCAGATGGAACCCACTCGACCGACGGTCCGAACTTGGTCTGGACCCTCACCCCAGACCTTATCGCCATGGGTGACCCTGCTGGGAGCAAATAAATTGCTCCCGACGATAGCTCTGGGGATTACAGGGTCACGCAAGCCCCCACACCACGTCAAGGTGTTCGGATCCTTTGAGGGGGGTTCCCTTCGATTCCCACATGTCCAGGTATCCAGCAGAACACTGCACTAACATCCTGCGAGGCAAGGGCGGTTAGGAGGTTCTGCACTTCCTGGACAAGGTGGTGAGGTGGGAAGATTTGAGAGATTGCTTGAAGGGAGCTTAACGAGTCTGAGAATATAAGGACATGTTTCTGTTTGCGTTTCTTTATGTATTTCAGAGTTTCTATGATTGCAAACAGTTCGGCCGTATACACACTACACTTGGGGCTCAATCGGAAGCCGCAAGAAGTGGTTGTCCCCGATACAAATGCACTGCCAACCTTGTCATTGAGTTTAGATCCATCAGTGAATGTTCGTAACCTGGATAGTGAGAACAAAGCTCTTTGTACAGCTGAATGTAAGCTTGGGAGCTGGTTGACATCTTTTCATGTGCTGTAAGACATGTGTTACACCGAGGACGAGCAACTAGCCAGGGTGGAGAGAAGTGATGACCAGTAGGGTATACTGGTGGGAAAATAAAAGTCTCTTCCCGTATAATATTGCTCAACCGAATCCCAGTGGGCAGCGTTGAGTTGGGTTTGGCACCATATAGAGCATGGAATCGAGGATCGAACACTGGTTGGTATGTCGGGTGATTTCTTATGGATGACAACTTGGATGCATATGCGCAGGTGAGATATTGACGTCTGATTTGCAATGAGGGTTCACCAGCCTCACAATACAGGCTTTCGACACGACTAGTGCGGAGAGCTCCAATGGCTAGTCGGATGCCTGTATTGTGGACGGTGTTTAATGGTTTCAAATAACTTACTCTTGCTGAATCATATGCAACGCATCCGTAATCTAGTTTGGATCGAACAAGAGAGCGATATAGTTGGAGCATCGTTGTTCGATCAGCTCCCCATTTAGTGCCACTCAGGTATCTTAAAAGATTCAGTGATTTTAGACATTTCGTCTTTAACTGATCTATATGTGGTCTCCAATTCAGTTTTCTATCGAATGTGATGCACAGGAATTTTATAGTTTCAGAGAATATAAGGAGTTCACTGCCCAGAAAGATATCAGGACTTGGGTGAAGTCCCCTTAGACGGTGAAAATGGTCACAAGTTGTTTTGGTGGCAGAAAATTTGAACCCAGTTCGTTCTGCCCATTTCTCCAACCTATTTATAGTTATCTGGATCTGTCTCGATGCAGTTTCTAGTCTAGCAGATTTGCAAATGATAGCTAGGTCATCAACGAATAATGAGGCAGATACAGGTGAACGAATGTATTCCACAATTTCGTTAATGGCTATGACGAACAAGGTACAGCTAAGTACTGATCCTTGTGGAATTCCGTTTTCCTGGTTAAAATTATTGGACAGAATATTCTGTACACGAACATAAAACCTACGATTAGACATAAAATTGGAAATAAAAATAGGAAGGTGGCCTTTAACACCCCACTTGGACAAAGTCTTCAATATATTGTACTGCCAGGTCGTGTCATACGCTTTTTCCAAATCGAAGAATACACCAATGGCGTGTTGTTTGGTGAGGAAAGCATCTTGGAGATGGCTTTCCATGCGTATGATGTGATCGTTGGTGTTTCTATTCTTTCTGAACCCAGACTGCTCTATGCAAAGGAGGTTTTTCCGCTCCAACCACCATACAAAGCGGTTGTTTGCCATCCTCTCCATAACTTTGCATAGGCAGCTGGTCAGAGATATAGGGCGGTAACTAGAAGGTAGTTTTCTGTCTTTGTTAGGTTTTAAAATAGGGATCTGTATTGCCTCCCTCCACTTGTCGGGGAAAGAGTCTGAACTCCATATCAAGTTATAGGTATCGAGGAGAAGATCTAAGGTATCAGACGAAAGGTGTTTTAGAAATTAATTATGAATCCTGTCGGCGCCTGGTGATGTGTCTTTGGAATTATCTATAGCATTGTCCAACTCCCACCTACTAAACGGCAAGTTGTATTCCTCGTTGTTTGCAGAGGTGAAACGAAGTATTCCACGCTCTGAAACACGTTTAAACTTCTGAAACGTTGCCGAGTAGTGGTGAGAAGCAGACACGTCAGAAAAATGATCGCCAAGAATATCGGCTATGTCGACAGGATTCGTAATTAGGTCGCCATTGTTTTCGATTGCTGATATAGTTTGCGACTTGTACTTTCCGTCGATCTTCTTCACTCGATTCCACACTTTGCTCGAGGGCGTGTGGCAATTAATGGACGTGACATAATTATTCCACGAAACCTTCTTTGCGGACTTTATAATGAAACGGGCCTTGGCACGCAGTCTGCGAAAAGCACTGAGATTGATCTCGTTTGGGTATTTATTATATATTCGGAGTGCTTTTTTCCTTTTGCGGATCGCTTCCTTACATTCGTTGTTTCACCAGGGAACAGGAATGTGACGCGTGGTGGTCGACGTCAAAGGAATACACGTTTCCGCTGCCGTAATCAACGCTTGTGTGACACACTGCACTCTCTCGTCAACATCAGTGATGTTAACGGAGTCTTTCAGGTTAACAAGGCCTGTGAACGTGGTCCAATCTGCGCGACGTAGGCTCCACTGCGCGCTCCGTTCAGGATGATCGTAGCCACTTAGAAGGTTTAAAACAAGAGGAAAATGATCGCTACCACAGAGATCTGGGTGAACGACCAAGTTAGAAAGTGGTGCTATTGACGGCGTACAAACACAGAGGTCAATGGATGAGTAAGTTCCGTTAAAAGAATTGAACCTAGTCTTTTCTCTATTATTTGAAATCACAAGATCGTTGTCATTAAAAAATGACTCCAATCGACGTCCTCTCTCATCGCTGTGAACCGTTGCATCACCCCACAGTTGATTGTGGGCATTGAAGTCGCCTAAAAGTACGTAGGGACGTGGCAGTTGTGATACAAGGTTCTGAAGGTTTGTTTTTGTGACAGGTGCCCACTCTGGGAAGTAAACATTGCAGAAAGTGACAGGGTGCGGAAGAGAAACCCTCACAGCCACTGCCTGGAGTGGTGTTAGAAGCGGCAGTGGACTTGAGTGGCAGCTGTCCGAGACAGCTGTGGCAACTCCTCCGTGAGCCCTGTTTCCTGTCAGGTCGTCATGGCGATAAAAGCTATAATTACGTAGTAGAGGAGAATCGATCGGTTTAAAATGTGTTTCTTGTACGAAGAAACACAAAGGCTTAAGACTAGATACTAAAATCTTGATCTCTTCTTTGTGTCTGTTAAAACCGTTACAATTCCACTGTAGCAGGGCCATGTTAAAAAAGAATGAGTAAAATATACAGATTAAAATTCGTATTGAAATATATATGAAGGGTATATTTCAATACGACACTAATTCTAGGAAGTCTTGTCTCTCTTTGTATTCGAATGTTTTGTTCCTGCAACCGTCCAATCACTTTCGGGTTCAGGTTTGTCCTTCATGTAGAAAGACACTCCAGTAGGCTTGCTAGGCACTGGAGCTTGAGACAAAGAGTCCTTCTTTTGTCTATTAATCTTGATTTTAGTTGATGGTGGCACATTCACAGCAGTGAAAGTGGTCACCTCTGGAGTCTGTGAACTAGCTGAAGGTTCCGTTACGTCCATTGTACTTGAGGTATTCTTATCGGAGGGAATCAATTGTTGTAGTAGACGAGTCATCAAGTCAATTGAGGTTTGCATCCTTTTCATGCTATCGTCCTGCGAAGATAGTTTTTCCATGAGCATGGCGTTAGTTTTTCTAAGCTCTTCATTTTGCTGCCTGAGCAGAGCTAGCTCAGAGATGTTATTTGAGCTAGAGGTGGCAGCAGCAGCAAATGAGAGATTCTGAGTGACAGTTGATGTAGTGCTATCACACCGTGTCCTCGCCTCTATATAACTTATTTTCTCCCTTGACATGATTTCCTGTATTCTTTTTTCTGTTTTCCAGACTGGGCAGTCCCTGGAGGAGGAAGCATGGCTACCTTTGCAGTTGACGCACGAGGCGTCAGACTTACACGGCTCGGCGCCATGGGCCTCAACTCCGCAGAAAACACAGGTATCTTTGCCCTTGCAGTGGAACTTCGAGTGACCAAAAAGATGGCACTTGAGGCATCGCAAGGGGTTTTGTACGTATTCACGGACATTCAGTTTGTGGAAGCCAATCAAGATTGATGATGGAAGGGTCTGTGACGAAAAGGTAAGTATTAGAGCAGCCGTAGGAAGGGGTTTCCCTGACTTGCTCGACGTGATACGATAAACGTCAATCACGCCTTGCTCAGCCAGCTCCTCCTTTATCTCGTCTACGGTGTTAATCATCAGATCGTAACAGCTGTCAACTCCTTTGGAGTTGTTCAGCTGTTTATGTAAAAGCATTTGACGGAGAATTTGTGAATTTTATCGGTTTTCAGGAGCTTATCAACTTGCTTCTCATCGACAGTTTTTACAAGCAGACTTCCGTTTCGTAGCTTTTTGATGTCTACGTTTAGTATAGACTGGATGGCTCTTCTCAACTGAATGGTATCGACTTGCTCAAAAGGAACATTCTTGCCAGACTCGTCTATCTGTTGGATCACAACGAACTTGCTTGGTAGCGGCGTGGAAAATACATCATCAAGGGTAAGTTTCTTGTCGAATAAATTGCGGGGTCTCTTTCGAGATCTATTCACATCAAAGGGGGGGGATTTGGACAATTTAGGGGTTTCATGTATTTGGGAACAACCAATCACATTTACTTGGCTTACAATATAGTAAAGGACTCGACTAACCCATGTCGGTACTACCGCATAGGGCCTTGTAAACAATACCGGGTCCACTTCTTGCTAGTAGCATGAAGTGGAGCCAGTACATGATTTCCCATTCAACAAGTGGCGAATTGGAAAGTGCCAATTTTATGTCCGGACGCTCATAAACGCAATCGATCTTTTCACAAAATAGTCGGAAATGATATTGTCGTACAGAACCTCCTATGAAGTTATTACAACCGACGCAATTTATTCACGAGCCCAAGTGCAATCATAGCAATTTATAATCCGAATCATGTCATGGTAATAGCTGGTTTCGTCAACAGTCGTGGGCGGTTTGAGCATGTGAAGGAAGCTGGAAAGAAAGTGGAAACTGATGAAGATGATAGAAAAGAAAACGAAAGATGAGGAAAGAAGTGAGAAGGATGCAATGCTCAGAACTCCCTTCACATACTCTGGTCACCAAATGGCACCCATTCGACCGACGGTCCGAACTTGGTCTGAGCCCTCACCCCAGACCTTATCGTCATGGGTGACCCTGCTGGGAGCAAATAAATTGCTCCCGACGATAGCTCTGGGGATCACTGGGCCACGCAAGCCCCCACACCACGTCAAGGTGTCCGGATCCTTTGAGGGGGTTCACACAAGGTCTTGTCTTTTCGGAACATAACGTAAGATCGTAATTTTGGCCTATCTGCTAGCTTTAATCTCGACTCCTGGATACAAATGCACCTTGGGTTTAGATCGCGAATGAGGAGTTCGATCTCTTCTAAATGACAGAAAAAAACGTTGCAATTCCATTGTAAAATATCGGTGTCTGCCATTTCTGCTACTTCACTACTTGGTCCTCTCTACTTCCACTACCTCCCCCGTCTCCCGTGGATTTCCGGTTCAGAACTAGCCCCTTTTTTCTGTTTCGAAACGACCGTTTGAAACCCTGGGCTCTGTTCTGTGCCGCCGAGAGACACATTGGAATTAGACCGCTTGCTCAGAGGAGCAACGTCTTTCCCGTCTGCGTCACCCCGCGGTTTGGTCGATGTTGTAGGTCCAGTTGGAGTGGACCTAGGTGTAAGTTCAGGTGTAGACTTACTGTTTATCAAATTCAAAATATTCTGTTGCAAGTCTGTGATGAGCTTGTTTTGAGTTAGAATCGTCTCCTGGAATTTCTGAGCTTGTTCAGCCATCTGTTTTCGGAGAGCTGTCATCTCTTGAGCCTGAGCCATCAAAATCTCCTTCATGTCCAGGAAATGGGAATTTGAAGAAGCCTGAGTTAGTTGTTGATTCTGGTTCAGTATCATCTTCTGCTGATCGTCAATAATGGCCTGTAGTCTGGTGACTTCAGCAGGTGCAGCTTGTCTCGTGACTTGACTGAATGTTTTGGACGACGTCTCGGGGTACAGCATAGCATAAAGCTGGCGGGCCTCACCGATTGACACATTTTTTGTTGTTTTCAGCTCTTCGATTTTCTTTTCTTTTTTAAATCGAGGACAGTCACGAGACCACGCGGGATGTTCACCGCTGCAGTTGACGCACTTGACCATGCTGGTACAAACTTCCGGTTTATGTCCCTCTGACCCACATTTGCCGCAAACCTCACAATCTTTGCAATTCGCGCTCGAATGGTTGAATTTGTGACATTTAAAGCAGCGAAGTGGGTTTGGAACATGGGGTCGAACGGGTATTGACATATAACCGACCAAGATGTTAGTTGGCGGTGTTGGCGCAGAGAATGTAACGATAAGCAGAGCTGTTTTTTGCATCGTGTTGTTCTTACGGCTTACAACTCTGAAAACATCAGTCACATTCTGGGAAGCAAGTTCGTTCTTAATCTCATCCTCTGGAACGTTAAGGAGGTCGTGGCAGAACACGACACCTTCACAAGAGTTGAGTGACTTGTGTGGCGAGACATTGACAAAGGCAGTACCGAAAACAGTTGTACCGAGAAGAAGCTTTGATTGATTGCAACTCGCAGTCTCAATCAGCAGCGTACCATTTCTTGATCGCTTCATCTGTTTTACGTCTCCTGCAAGTTTCAAAAGGTCCTTGGCAATTTTGAAAATAGACATATCTGTGAAAGATTCATCACCTTTCACAGACATTATCAGAAAACGTGGCTGTGTAGCTTTCGGGACAAGATCTTTGGCGGGGATTAAGTCCTCCATCAAGTTTCTTGGCCGTTTCTTGCTCTGTTCTGTGTTAATTGGGGGGAATTGACAATCGGAGGACTCCATAGACTGGTTTGGGGACAACCTACAACAATTACTCGGATCAAAGGACTCAACTAACCCATGTCGGTTCTACCGCATAGGGCCTTGTAAACACAACCAGGTCTAGGTCCTGCAGCTGCTAGACCTGATCAACAACACTGCAGGACAAAGAGCAAGTTATGACTTCCTAAGCAGCAAGTGGCGTGCAGGAAAGTGCCAATTTTACGTCCGGGCGCACATAGACGCAATCGACCTTTTCACTGAGTATCCGGAATCGTTATTGTCATACAAGACCTTCTACCCAGCTATTGCAGCCAACGCAAACCATGTACGAGCCCGAGTGCAATAATAGCCGATAGCATACCAATCAAGTCCTGAACATGGCTGGTGTCGTCAACATTTGTGCACACGAAGTGAGCTGGCAGAAAGAGGAAAGTAAGAGAAGTTCATAGAAAAGAAGGTGACAGATGAGGAAAGAAGTTAGAAGGGTATAAATAATGCTCAGCGCTCACTCCACGTACTCCGGTCACCTAACGGCACCCACTCGACCGAGACGGTCCGAACTTGGTCTGGACCCTCACTCCAGACCTTATCGCCATGGGTGACCCTGCTGGGAGCAAACGAATTGCTCCCGACGACAGCTCTGGAGATCACGGCGCCACGCAAGCCGCCACACCACGTCAAGGTGTCCGGATTCTTTGAGGGGGGTTAGGTTAGAATCAAGTATTAAAAAAGAACAAGAAAATATTCAGAAGTAAAACACAGTGTCATAATTTATAGGTTAGAATCAAGTATTAAAAATCATGACACTGTGTTTTACTTCTGAATATTTTCTTGTTAATAGTTCTCAATAATTAGTCAATATAGTTAGATATAGCGTTTCATACCGAGTTCATACTGTTGTGAACGCTCATTACATAATTGATTAAGCTTTTCATTGATTCATGTCAACGAACGAATTAGTAATAACCTACAGAAGTTGGTTAAGTCTCTATGTTAGTGTATTTCGTTACAATTATTGTCTATCACGTCGTACGAAACTTTAATATTCAATAGCTTCATTTCAATTTAATTAGTTGCAACTTGTAGGTAGCGACCTGTATTTTATTGTGAAATCTGATTCTGCTTGAAAATTGTCTTTTAGAACGGCCGCAGCCCTGAGTTCGACTGTCTACACGTGCGAACATCACCACCGTACATCCCAAGGAGCCACCGAAAAACGAGACAACTCGGCGACGACAACAAAGCAGCCCAAATCAAACAATGAATTCCGAAGGTACCTGCGTCGTAGTCGAGAAATCCAAGACTGTATAGCGTGTGCTCCAATACAATGGAGGAACAGGTGACGTGATTAGTAGTGCAGTAGATTCATGTAACTTCAGTGGTTGCAGCGTTCTAAACGATTTCAATTGTTATAATTGGAGGGAGACAATATTTCATTGTAGATCACTTTTACTCAAATATATCGGACAAGCTACTTATAATTGAGTGCATAATTTTAGTTAAACTGAATGAACAATATATTCCGCCGATGACAATAGTAGCAGAGTATCAATTATATTATCCATCTGTTATTTTTTACATGTATTATATTATCATTTATGATCTAAATAAGTTCATACTATGGTCATTTTTACGTAACCTATGTAAATTGTTATATTATCAGAGGTTTTTGTAAATTATTAAGATATTAAGAGGTGCACAGAACTTCTCCATTATTACATATCAACCATAGTCAATTATGGCAATTAAGTTTTGGTTTAAGGAAGATTTTCTCTTCAGAGAGATAATCTCCTTTGAAAATGGAGAGGATGATGTAACAGTCACCAACTGTTCTATTAGATTAATTAAAGTTATCCTAGTACAGTATTTATATTCATTCACGTATTTGTTATATTTATTTCTCATATTTCATGTCCCCTTAGCTTTGCCTTTTGTCAAGATCATACCTCTTTGCAAGTAGGTCACTGATCGCCTTCAGCCTAGAGTCCTCCTTTCTTAGAGCCAATAGAATAGCCAGGATTTCGCGGGTCTTCCACCCGCGAATCACAACCCTTCTTTTTCACTTGTTTATGTTTGTAGTTTTTAACCACCCCCCTTAGAATAGTTTATAAATAAGCGTGCTCTTCAAGCTCACCAAGGAAGTTATTATTTATTTCTACGAGTGTAACTACGCATCCTCCACGATGTGGCCAAATTAATTGAAAGTGTTTTCAATTATTATTATTAGGTATCATCATTAGGTTATGTTGTAAGTTAGATTCCATGTCCAAATAAAATGAGGTTAATTTTAATGTTCTCGCCGATCGAATCGATTGCTTCAGATCAACTCTGTGCGTCGACACGTAAACACCATAGTTTGTATCAGTGCATCAGCAGTATCATCACTATCATGTGCAATTTCACTGTCATTGGAGATAGCATGATGGTCCGTTTCCAAAAAAGAATTTGGAAACGGGCCACCTTTTATGACGGTAATATTGTTTTACATTATACAATATAAATTGAATAATAATTTAAATTATTTTTTGATATATTATAAATGCATTAGGCCCATGAATGAAATCAATTAAAATATACGTTTTTGTTCTTTATGTGGCACAACATTGTAATATTATTTATCATTTAATCTAAAACACAACATTATCGGATTACAATGAACTATATATAAGAATGTGTAATAAGAAAGAGAAAAATAATATAGCAATATGTTCGTCAAATTGATAATTAATATAACATGCGTCGGGCATTCATGATCCAATAATAGGGTTTCACGGCCGAATTATTATTAGTTGGGAAAATTTCAAGTAACCAGTTCAAGCTCACAGTTATTATATGAGCCAATAATTCGACAAACTATTTTTACTATATATTATTAATTTTCTCTTAATTATTATCGTTCTATCTTATCGCATTTAACTGTTTCGTGTAATGTTTTATGTATTTGATAATTTGTTCCCATGAATATCATCATGCTGAATGTTCTAAACTTAATATATATGAATGAAATTCTTTTTTATGTTAACACTAAAGTTGTTCTCAATTCATTTGGTTTAAATTATGTCGTGTGTCTTTATCACTGCAGGCCAAAACAAGGAGAGAATCGGCCTGTCGGTCTCAGGCCAGAACATAAAGAAGGCCCTTAGGAAAATTATCAGGCTTTCAAAGCAAGAAGATCTCCCCAGCAGCCACGTCCTTGTGATGCTCGACCTGCACGTATGTACCTTATTGTGCTTTATTCAAATAGAGATTAGAATATGTATTCCAACAGGCCCATAGCAAATATAATCAGGTGGAAAGCATTGGTAATTCTCAGATAAAATTATATATAATTAATTAAAAAGTTTCTCTTTGTAACTGCTCTTGAACTCGATAGTGATGAATATGAAATTAATTAATTAATCAATACAAATTAATGAAATTAACTATATAAACTTTGATTTCATTTTTCTTTCAAGTACAATCATATATTATTATTTTATCGTAGGTAATCATCGTTTCTGGAGGATTACGGCATTATGAATTAGGACTGTTGAACTCATTAACTAACTATTCTTATTCCCGTATTTAGGACAAGAAGTGCAAAAGCATTCGGGTGCTTTTGCACCAGATGTTTGCTATTGTAAAACATCTGACGCGTCGTGGCGCGGGCCCACGAGTCACGTTACGCTGAATTGTGGGCACCAAGGTCCAGCCGACAGGCGTCGTTTGGCAGAGTTCAACCAGGGGCTAAAACCTGGGGAATAGTGGTAAATGAAATATGCTAAATGTTATCAACAAATGTGATTGTTTTGTGAGTATTCTCTCCATCAATATTGCGTGATGTTATTTGCAGTCAAGAACGTCAATGTGCTCGACGGGCTCTTCATCGACACGGAAGGAAACGCCAATCAGACGTTATATGAAAGGTACGGTTATTTAATTATTCGATGTTCTATGTCAAAATAAAAATATTGATTTTTTAATGAATTGTATAATGTGTATTATGATAATGACAAGATGACTTTTTTTTTAGCAAAATTGGTAGATACCAGAGGTATGATGGCGTACACTGGAACATGGAAGGGATGTTGACGGTGGAGAAGTTTTTCAAAGAGAGTCTACTCTATTGAAAAAGAAAAGGGAAAATAGAAGATGATTGGAAAAAATATATGAAAACAATTATTGGGTGAGCGAAGCGAAGACTCAATTACACTTGACTCGAAAAAAAGTTTTTTCTTTTTTTTTTCGCGCCCTACAGGTCAAACGAAAATTCAAATTCAATTGAAACTTGGCATGCCCAAGTGTCATCATCTGGATTGAATCTCATTGATTTTTATGCGCAATCGATTGCACCACTTCTGAGAAAACTAATTCTCCATTTTCCAAATTACTCATAAGAATAAGCCGGAGAAGAATTTTCGTACAAAAAATGTCCTTCGAAAAAATTCAAATTCTCATCGAATTTCGATATAATAATGATACACATGATTCCAAACTTTCACTGAAATCCAATCACTCGTTTTGATATAAAAAATTATATAATGACATTTTTATACATCATTCAAAGCTATTAGGAAAACCAATTACGCGTTTTCCTAGTTAACATGTTGTGACACGTCGCTTCCCTTAGCTGGTCATTTGATGTATTTTTTGGCTGTAATTACGAATCCGAATTGGTTTGAATAAGATATCCAAATTCTGACCGGCAGACAAATTAACCCCTTGACCTGCAGGATTCTTTTCAGATCTCGCGCGCCCAGACCCCTGGCAACAGGGGTCGCTTTGAACGTTTGCTTGGCAGGTTGGTAAGACGGTTCACAACATGCCATTTGAACGATAAAGTGACCCCATTTGTACACGTATTCCTGGATAAAATGAACTTCATCCGATGCCAATGAATCTAGGGAGCCGTGAATTCAACAATGCAACATTTTAAGTGTAATTGTGTGAATATCTGTGTCTGCTCGTTTTCAGAATTTTGATTTCTTATACCGTTCAAGTTAGCATCAAAACACTGATATTTCGCTAAATCGACTCCCGCGGAGTCTTGATAAGATGATTATATTTTATCATGCACTGCTATGTCGAAGACGGCTTGTATTTACCAACATCTGTATAATTTATTCCCAATTGATATAAAACATTCCGAAGAATATTACAGTAGGCCTATTAGATTACGCCTAGGCATATTTAGTTCAAATGAAAGTTAATTCTATTGAAGAGATAACATCTGTGTGTATAGAGATAATCAAGGCGCCAACACTAATATAATCACAACAAAAACGTGACAATTATTAAAATGTATGTATTTTTATTATATAGATAGAACTGTAACGACGATAATGATGATGCTTACAACGTATTCAGATTATTACATAGATACATTGAATCATTTCCTTGATGGGTTGACGTAATTAATAACTGTCTTTCAAAATGAGGAACAAATTATTGAAGGATGGATTAGGAGAAGGATATTTATTATTTAGTCTGTGTCGCCATTGTACGCCTAATTATTATTATTCTGTTCCCAGCATAACGCCTATTGATAATATTCGATTTCAAAGCCCTCACAACTGCTCGCAAGGCTTGTCAGAGGCGCCGTGAAACCGGAATATTCGTTCGCGCCTCTGCTCAAATACGATCTGCAGGGCGAACAGGTCGGTCAGGTAGTTTCTAGTAACCCGATGTGCCGCTACAATCGCGTGATACACTCGACACGTTTCGCAGCGCTCCAAGCATCTCATCAGCGTACTACCGCTGAAAAAGGGCTGACATTTAGACAATGGGATGATGCCTCTATCTACCTATATACTTATTGGTACCACCGTGTATGGACAGGTTCGTGCTGACCGGTCGCCTTTATTCTCGTAGACAAAACTTCGGCTCACTACCGCTCTACTAAGATTACAAACTCAATGGTTCCACACAAAACCACCCCCACTCTTACCCTTACTTGTTATAAGAAGGCAACACTGTCAAAGATAGAACGAAAGAAATTAAAGTCAGAACAGTATGAAAGGAGAATGAAATTACAAGAACAAACATCAATGAGAAAAACCTAATATAATAAATAAGTTTGCTAATCTCGATAACCAAACCAAGCTGATTTAATTAAAAGACAAAACCTAAAACGGCGGTAAAAGTGAAGCTAAGATCTGACAACTAGTATAGAGATGCAATAAGATTATAGGGATGGGGAGAAAGCGAACTTTTGGCAAGGTCATGTCTTTTGTGTGGATGAGTCCGTGACAAGAAGAAAGAAACAGAAATGAGGTAGGACCAGATAGGCATGCAGGGTGGTAGAGGATTTGTGTCATCACAAGGTCAACATTAGTTTATAGGGGTATCTATTAATTGTTGCATCTTCTCACTCAGGGCCGAACTTCCGCTTCAAGCTTCGAAACAGAAATGGAACAGCTGATGAACGAACTTGGTGTGTGGAAGACGAGGGATCCTGAGGCACAAATCAAAACAAGAACAGACTCCAATGACACATTAAATATTTTATATCTTCACACTGGTGGAATGGTTGCTACGCGCAAGAAGTTTCCTGAACTGCTGTTGATGGACGCTACTCACTGAGTCAATAATATTAGAGTGCCTGCAATCGTCTTCATGTGTTCAGACGGATAAGGCAGCGAGAGGATTGTTGGCTATTGCTTTGTGTCCCATGAGCAACAAGGAAGGAAGCCATCACAATTTCACCAATATTAATCGTGATGTACGCCAGAAGACGAGAACCGTTATAGTTGATGAAGACTAACGAAATCACCTCCATCGAGAAAACACGTCCAAATGACATCATACATCTTTGTCGATTCATGTACAAAGAGTATTCCAATCTGAAACTATGCATGAACCTAATGCCACCAGAGAACACGTGCGCACGATACTGAATAAAATGCTGTACAGCGACAGATCTGGAACATATGAAGCACTATCGAGATCTTGTTCTCAAGAGGCCGCTTATGATAAGATGCCGTGGAGACCCCACTCCCCACATTGTCCGACACCACCAACCCTCAGAAATAATATAAAGACTGATCCGCTCTCGAGAAACACGTTCGAACCCGACAAGATCTCGACACCGAATGCCTCGAAGAGCGTTGAGCATACCCCGTTTAGATGTTACAAGATGCACAGGAGCAGTAACAACGTCGTGAAGCTGCAAGATTACATGCTGTACTACGTCACTGTGGTGTTCCCTTTCTTTCTCGTCACAGGGCCTTGTGCTTCCGTATTATTGTTTAGACTCATAGACACATTATTAGTCACCCGTGTTTTTCCCAAATAGACATCCGCTTTAGGGGACAACGCTCTAGTTGCTTCACTGACAGTGCTTCAGAATAGGTTTCGATGTCGCATGCAAATATGTGCGTCATCTCTCTTATTCAGATTGTGGGGCCGTTTCTCAATGTCGATAGCCTCGCGTATTATGCGGGGGACATAGTGTTGAACTGTGGATAGAGTCTTCTCGTTAGCAAAGTCGATCCAGTACGTGTCCCTCCTGCGTTGCATGTTGTGCTCTTGTTCTGTCTCACAGCCAACTCATGCTCCTTCACTCTGGCAGACAGTGTTGCTATATTTTGAAACGAGAAATTCCCTACCACATAACTGAAAAGTCCGTAGGTTACTTTAGCGAAAATGTCCCTACTAATAACCCTACTTTCAAAAGTCATCGAAAAACGTGCTTTTAATAATGTATATTGTCAAAATGCCACTAAAACTTTGCTAATTAATGGAAGTTTTTCAACATTCTTCAAATAATTGATGAATAAACACTTAAACACATAATAAATTAGCATGAAGATATTTATTTACTTGAACACATTATTTGGAAGTTACAACATAGAGGCGAAACATTACATTTTATTCATGGCGATATGACGATTATGTCAAAGTTTTCGACGAGGGCAGTTGGGGGGGTTCTAAAGGTCAGGGTGGAATTTTGTACTTATGTGTGCTGCTGGTGGATCCGCACAACGCCCGCCAGCGTAACGCCCGCTAATGGTACGTCATTGACTTCAAGGCAATGCTAAACGACAAGGTACATTTCCAAGAGTAACTTCTGTTTCATAACACGGCCGGTAATGTAGTATCAATATCTCATAATACTAGGAAAAGGTTGTGAGATGAGTTATGGTGCAGACGATAAAATAGCATTGCTTAGATTTGACGAATATTCGTAAATAACAGTAGCAAAACGTGATATTTTCGTTAAGATAGGCCTAATAAAAGTATCAAATTGCCTTGCTTCATGAAATAAATATTTAAAAAATCTGCGCCAGCGTAACGCTCGCTTTATTTTTCACCTGAAATATATCGTTGTACCACCCGGTTTGCGAGTATTTTTTCAGCTACCGGTTGTTTTCTATTAGCCAATCGCAGCTCGTCTAGGCTGTTCGCGCGGCAACACTTATCTTTTGTAGTATTGCTGATTTCAATGTTCTAGGCAGGCTGTAGCAACAAGCATAGATGACCTTGTCCCTGTGTTCCATTTTGTTTAAATGGCGATTTATTTTATGTTTTAGTTAAGGACTACTTGAGGGCAGCATAGTCACACCACTGCCTTCCCAATAATTTCTCCGCTAATATACGATTCTGCACCCTCTGAATATTTAGAAAGCATTTTTTGGAAGGTCATACACAGATTCAAAGAACTACCCACCTCTCTTCGAAACTACCCTCTTTGCTCAGATCCATTTAAGCCCACCAACTGACAAACACGTGTTTTGAGGTTAAGTTCCCTTCTTTCCATTTTATTGATTAAAGTTGGTTTAAATTAGTCGAGGTAGGTTTATACTAGGTTATTATTCCATCAATTTGGATTTATATTTTGTCCTAGTCGTATTATTTCAATAATTGATAAACATTCAATCTAGCCTCCCATTGGCTGTTTTTTTTCCTATCTGGCTCTCCTATTGGCTTATCCTTTTCCACTTATTTCAAACATATTTCACGTCCAAGGTCACACCAATGTGTGTTTAATAAAAATCAGAGAATTGTATCAAATAAAGCAAGATAGAATATAAGTAATATTAGAATATTAAAAGAAGATTAGAAAATAAGAATAGTATTTTTAGAAAATATTAGAATATAATTGATAATACACTTGTATACGTGCCCTTGTGTGTGATTTATACTATCTTTTATGTTGCACTATCTATAATATCTTAACTATCTTTTATGCTAGTATACTATTTTCCATGTTTACCCCTGGTCCATCTGTGGTCCATGTAATAATATTATAATAAGTAATAAGTAACTATTGTGATATATTAAAATACTCTCAGAATAGAATGAGACTGTTCTTCCACCTAACCTTATATACAGAATTGAAGAAGTAAACAATAAATAATCTAAAACGTGAATGTAAATTACCTATGTAAAGTAACTTACAAAATATAACATTTAGCTTTTTAATGATTATGATTAATTTACATTTTACAGTTAACATGGTTTACATTTTACAGTAAAATTTCAATATTGGTACAATGAGATTTGTCGTACTTTTTACTCATGTTGGTACTCTGTCACTCCGAATTTTTAAGAATCATAATAAAATATTTAGATTTTAATAGGAATAATATTGTGGTAAATATCAAGTACAGATACCTACTATTCTCGCATATCTACTGAGCAACCGTGACCGTTTTCAGAAAATACTTGGCTAATGACCACCCGCAGCGCCACCATAGCCACTGCCACCACCGCCATCGCCCTCTTTTAAGGAACCAATATTTAACATTGCGTTGCCACTCTTCCTGTTAAATGCCTCTTTGGTTCTAGGTATCGGTGTTTTAGGTAGCTTTTCCGCCCGTGAATTTGGTCAAAACCTCGGTTTCGGGTCGGTATACCGGTCGACACCAACCTGACCTACCTAACCATAGCCACGAAAGCCTCCACCAATAATAATTCTTACGACAAGTATAACTTCATATATTTTCTAGGTTTTCAGAAAATAGAGAAGGATAGTAGAACATTATCAAAAACATCATTTCATGAAAACAAAAAAGTATTGATGAACCGGGATTCGAACTGGCGACCTTCGTAACCAAAAGCGAGCGTGTTACGAAAGAGCCAACGCAACATTGAGAATGAGATGATTTATTAGCCGACATAAGCAAGAGTCCGGCCGTCCGGGATTGGCGATGGCCATTGGCACCCGGTTTCCAGATT
>OU015469.1:2132593-2159418 GCA_907164805.1 Brachyptera putata
CCTGATTAGATGAGCGTAGCGAAGATTTTCACTCAAGTCTTACGGAGCTTTGTCTGTGCTTTTTTTTTTTTTTTTGTTCGTTTGTTTGTTCGTAAACACTGCACAGGTCGCAGGGTTTGACCGATCGACATGAAACTTTTTTTTTATATGCAAACTTATCCAACTTAGAGCTGTATAGTTTTGAGGTCTAATCGGTTGGACCATTTTTGAGAAACATCATTAAGATCATTTAGAAATTTCTGAAAACCCCATAAGATTTGTCTGGGCGAAAAAAAAAATTAAAAATAAAATCTCTCCAATATGATTCAAATTTTCCTCAAATGTGAACACAAGAATAATATACATGAATAAGAATTTGGTTTGAAATTCGGACCAGCCGTTCGATTATACTTTATATAGACATCTCGCTCATCGTACAACGCACATTCTGCGTTTGCCTAGTTTACATTAGTATACACTCAATTTAAAATGTATTCACCCCACGTAAATTTGACACAGACATCAATATTACCAGATTGGCATTCTATGCATTCGACCATTGTTACATGTTGAATATGACACAAAATTCACTGTTAATATCATTCAACAAGAACAAAAGTAGATTATTTATGGAAATACTGAAATTAATTATCTGATGATTTTAAAATAAGCTTGATATTTTTAATAGCTCAAAATATATTTTTCTCTCTAATTTAATCATGAAATCAGTGAATGAATTGATCATTGGGAATGATCAAAAGCGAGCGAAGCAAAACGAGCAAGATTCGGCTACTGAGTAGTTCATTTATTTCAAATCATGAAGGAAAATAAAACATGAAAGGTGAGCTAAACTTGTTTTTCATGTTCAAGGGAAACCGCTATTCTTCGATGTTACCATTAGACAGTTCAACTCGATGAACTCATGCGTTGAGTTGATACAATGAAAGAGTAAGTTGAAGCGTGTAAAACAGCTGCTCTACATGTCCAGTGGAGCGACAATATGGTGCCAGGGTCAGAGGAGTGGATTAGACAGCAACGAAGCATGAAACTCAATTAAATTCACTTTGGTGACTAGCAGCACGTCCAGCAGATGAATAGACAGTTCAACTTGATGCGTTGAGTTAATACAGTTGAAGAGTAAGTTGAAGCGTGTAAGACAGCTGCTCTACATGTCCAGTGTGGCGGCAATATGGTGCCAGGGTCAGGTTAGAGGAGTGGATCTGACAGCAACGAAGCATGAAACTCAATTAAATTCACTTTGATGACTAGCAGCACGTCCAGCAGATGAATAGACAGTTCGACTTGATGAACTCATGCGTTGAGTTAGTACAGTTGAAGAGTAAGTTGAAGCGTGTAAAACAGCTGCTCTACATGTCCAGTGCGGCGACAACATGGTGCCAGGGTCAGGTTAGAGTCGAGTCGCCCTGTCCACGTGATTGATTGTCAGTGTCTTGAACAAGCGGCATCCGCAGTGATAATAATTGCAGCAGCTGACATTACTGACTGACCTGTTGCACTGAGCAACTGTAATAACTGTTAGCTTCCACAACAGGTTGTTTGTATCGTGCCACTCGATGTCTTGAACAAGCGGCATCCGCAGTGATAATAATCGCAGCAGCTGACATTACTGACTGAACTGTTGCACTGAGCAACTGTAATAACTGTTAGCTTCCACAACAGGTTGTTTGTATCGTGCCACTCGATGTTTTGTAATCTACAACTCCCTGTAGCTAGCGAAACTAATGGATCTGTTCTTCGCGACTTCTTGACAAAGTAACTAGCGTAGCCTGGGTGAGAAAAAAAGGTCTGTTCTGACTAATGGAATAAATTAGCTCAATCTGTTAAGGGGGTGCACGCACGGGGTTTATAAAAATAGAGAAATTCATCTCTACTATTTTTTTTCTTCATCACGAACAAGTGTATTTGAAAAAAAAAGTATATCACAACCAAGATCATTTTATGCTCTTTAATTATCATGACATTCTATTTTTGTTAATTAATCCAGTTTTAAGATAATGTGTCAATAAATATCAATAAATATTATAAATATTATTGACGTATTATCTTAGAACTGATTGAATTCACAGAAAAAGAATGTCATATTAATTAGAGAGCATGAAATTATCTTGGGTTTGATATACTTTTTATTCGAATACACTCGTTCGCGATGAAGAAAAAGAATTGTATCTCTATTTTTATAAGCACTGTGCATGCACCGCCTCAAGGCATTTGAGAAGGCATTGAGCAGCATTAGAAACTAGTATACCGGTATTTAGACGTACATCAATTCGCAAAAACACAAAACGTACATCAAAACGTAGACTCAATTCCCTCATAGTTTGGCGCCTGTTTTTGTAAACATGCTGTTGCTGGGTTCGCTAGCCAAACAATCATCGTCGAAATAAATGAACAAGTATGATAATTAATGTATTCAAAGTGTCCAAGTTGTCGATCGAATAGAGCTTCTGTCAAGTGACGTCACAAGCGTGCTTCCCAACTGATACTGACTACGGTAATTAGCTAGTTTGCACCAGTTTGCCGCGTTGCTAGAGTTCTGATTGCTGGTACAGTACTTTGTTCCATGAAAGAAGCATAATTATTAATTAGGAACAATGTATAGAGGCTTTCAAAAGTGCAGTCATTTTGTGATATTAATTATTGAGTCATATTTTTCTGTATGGGCCTAGATTGGCCAGTGAAATAAAATATTTATACATGTATAATTAAATCACCCACAATGATGAACCCTCGAAGAATGGCGAGCCACCCGACGACGAGCCGTCTGACGACGAGCCCTCCAGCAACAGGCCCTCCGACGACGAGCCCTCCGACGACGAGCCATCCGACGACGAGCCGTCTGACGACAAGCCCCCTGATAATGACAATGTGGGTGACGTATTCCCAGAAGATTATAAACTCCAGTGAACGAGAGGGGAATTACAAAGGGAGAAATTCTAATTCTCATTCTGTCATTCGTTTTCCGTCGTAACCTCAATGACACCGCTATGTATGACTTGATAGTTTTAGTGAATACGCTGATGGGGCGGGAAGTTATGGCACCTTCTGGACATTTGACCAATACACTTTTGAGACACTCTTTGAACAATGCGTCTTAACACTTGTTTTGCAGTACTTGCAAAAAGACCGTGTTAATTGTCGAGGGTAAACTTTCAACGCTGAAGAAAGGAAGAACAGTTTTGTGCGAACAGTGTACTGACAATCGTTTGATGTCGTTCAATGTTCGATGTGGCGTCACAACTACAGCAGTTTTTGGAAAGGCGGAAGATACGAGAACAATTAAGGGGTAATGTGAACAATCAGAATGAGGTAATCAAAGATATTTGTGACTCAACTACTTACAAGCGTCTAGAAGAGGAATCCGGCATAGTTTTGGGTGAAAGAAACTTCACTCATAACTTCAACACTGACGGGGCTTCTTTAAATCTTCGCGAAACACTATGTGGCCTATCCAAATGTGTGTTGATGAGCTACCTCCAAAAACTCGTTTCCATAACCCGATATTGGTTGGTATTTGGTTTGGAAGTTGTGAGCCTGTCATGAGTGTTGTCATGTGACCCAAGCCGAACGCTTACATACTCAAGATGTCATATGGAGGATGGGAGCAGAGGTTATCACATCAAGATTCTTGCCATTCTGTTGCGCTGTGGATTCGGTGGCAAGACCAGATGTACCACATTATAACGACCGCAACGATCACGGCACACGGCGAGACATGGAGGAAGCAGAGAGAAGCATGGGGAAAATAAAGGGGATTAAAGGAAAATCGCCATTGTTGAAATTGCCTTTCTTTGACGTTGTATGGGGATTTGCGCCCGATTACATGCACTCGGTCCTCCAGGGTGTAGCTCGACAACTTGTCGATATTTGGACAAAGACTCCTCAGATGGACTGCTACATCGGCAGACCCAGGACAAGGGCTGTCATAGAAGCCAGACTTAGGAAAATTCTTCCTCCGAAATTAGTTCACCGTCCACCTCGCAGTCTGGAGGATAAGGCAGACTGGAAGGCAACAGAGTGGAGGATGTGGCTTTTGTTCTACAGTCTGCCTTGTCTCTCCGGAGTTAATATGCCACCAGCTTACTTACAACACCTCGCCCTCGTCTGCAATGCCATATACATTCTATTACAAACGCACATCTCATTGGAAAACGAAGCCGCAGCCGAGAATATGTTGTTTGATTGCGTCACACACATGGACATTCTCTATATGGAGGAGTCCACGACATTCAACATTCACCTTATGACCCATCTGACTCGATCTGTGAGAATGAGCGGCCCCTTATGGGCAACATCTGCGTTTCCTTCTGAAGCCGATATTCACTCTCTGCAGAAATTAATCAATGGACCCAAAGGAGTACAATAACAAATAGCTAAAAAAATACTGATTAAAAATAGCATCACTTCACTTCAAGACAATCTCAATCGAATCAATCCCCAAATAGAATCACTTTGCAACCGCCTACAAGGAAGGGCATTTCTCTCCGACACCCAAATTACTCCTTTGGGGAAAGGATCGCCAATCAACTCGTGAGCTTGCTACCCGTAGAAAACGCAGAAGTGACTCAGTTTCAGCGTGTTAAAGATAGAAACAAGCAATTTGATACATGTGACTAGAACAGAGCTGGAGAATCAGACGATTCATACGTCAGAGCCTCCGACGGTACTTTCGGCAGAATAAAAGCAATTGTAGAGATAAGGTATAACTTGCATCTGCAATATTTGGCAGTGATCAAGGTGTTCAATGTTGATGCAGCCAAGTTTGGCAATGTCACCAGTTTCTACATCAAGACCTGCGTAGGAACCGGAACATGTATTACAAGTAATTTGCTAGAATTATCAAACTGTATTTATACGCCAGTAAGTGAGAGTGTTGAGTACATCGCCACCTTCCCCAATGACGTCGAAGTGTACAATTTGTACCCTGTACAATCTATGTACAATATTTCATACGTCCAATTCGTGTTGACAAGTTATTTTACATTTATTTTAATGTGGTTTATTCATGAAGGCTATACTTATGTCTATAAGTGACTGAAAAATGCAATACATTTCGTTCTCCGCTTTTCGACAATGTATCATTCCCAAGTCTTGGGTAGACATTGACGGGGGTTTGTCCGTACGACTGATTCAAGATACTGCTAGCACACTGTTTGCAGGTGTGGTTTACTACATCTTAGAGGAGTGGAGGACACGACGGGGCCAGCGCCGACTATGTGCCCAAGTCTTGGGTAGACATTGACGGGGGTTTGTCCGTACGACTGAGTCAAGATACTGCTAGCACACTGTTTGCAGTTGTGGTTTACTACATCTTAGGAGTGGAGGACTTGACGGGGCCAGCGCCGACTATGTGCCCAAGTCTTGGGTAGACATTGACAGGGGTTTGTCCGTACGACTGAGTCAAGATACTGCTAGCACACTGTTTGCAGGTGTGGTTTACTACATCTTAGGAGTGGAGGACACGACGGGGCCAGCGCCGACTATGTGCCCAAGTCTTGGGTAGACACTGACGGGGGTTTGTCCGTACGACTGAGTCAAGATACTGCTAGCACACTGTTTGCAGGTGTGGTTTACTTCATCTTAGGAGTGGAGGACACGACAAGGCCAGCGCCGACTATGTGCCCAAGTCTTGGGTAGACACTGACGGGGGCTTGTCCGTACGACTGAGTCAAGATACTGCTAGCACACTGTTTGCAGGTGTGGTTTACTACATCTTAGGAGTGGAGGACACGACGGGGCCAGCGCCGACTATGTGCCCAAGTCTTGGGTAGACATTGACGGGGGCTTGTCTGGTACCCGCCTTGAACCAGAATTGCCAGGCCAGAGATAATTTATTGGAACCTACGAAGATTTCTTGGAAGTCTTACAAAATAATAAGGCTCTTCTCAACTGCAGGTACGGTAGCTAGATAATGGCGCGATACTTGTATATTAAACTTGAGCTTTCTTGAGGTATTATTAAACAGAACAGGTCATATTACGAAATTATATTATATATATATATATATATATATGTTCATTAAACTTCTTGGATACGAACCAATCTCGAGATGTGTGGGATAATTTAGCCATGTCGTAAAAGATACGTCTCGACCGGGAGTCGAACCCGGGACCTTCAGATTGCCGGTCCGCTGCTCTCCCACTGAGCTATCGAGATATTACTTTTATGTCATCTCTCTCTCTCTCTCTCTCTCTCTCTCTCTCTATATATATATATATATATATATATATATATATATATATATATATATATATATATATATACATATATATACATCTCCATTAAATGAAGACTATGTATGGTTGTCAAAGATACATAACAATCAAGTAAAAATTGATTAGGAAGAAAAACACAAACAATAGTAAGGCCTGAAGATGATGAATCAGGTAAAAAAATCCAATAATAATAATTAAAATATGAATGATAAGTAAAAACATGATGGTACCAAATTTTGAGAAAGTATCAATAGGTCTACAAACAGTGATATGGAAATAATATGAAAATTATTTGAAAATCACTTTATATGATATAATTCATTAAATATATGATCATTTTAATTTTATTCATTCTCATATTTACCATCATATATATATATATATATATATATATATATATATATATATATATATATATATATATATATATATATATATATATATATATATATATATATATATATATTATATATCATTTCATATTTTATTATCATCATTTTAATTATTATTAATAAACAAAATACGTACTGACGAGTTCTTGCTATTCATAATAATTTGTAGAATTATATATAGAATGTTAGTCAATGATTTCATTAGAATTAAAATGCACTTACTTCGATTAAGCATCACTTTTTGGAGAAACAATTTTACATTCGTACACTCCATTAAACCGGCTTCCATTTACTCAAGCCTATCATGTTATGTAAATTCTACACGAACATTTGATAAATGTTCAATTCAATGTATGTGAGGGTTACAGTTCAGTTTCGAGTTCAGTTCAAAATGTGAAATCATGGTATGTTTTGAAACGTCAAGACTATTCGGGTGAATAAGATAAGACAATGTAGTGCCGAGGGCGGAGAGCAGGAGCGAGTGATGACGACAGGAAGGGACCCGTGTTCAGGGAGACCGCACCTCCTGCGTCGTCACCAATACAGCCGCAACCCTTATGAAAATATACTTCTCAAAAACTTCACAAAAAAAACTTCTTATAACTCCAGTGTAGTATTTTGGAACATACTACACAGTAGTTACTTTTGTGTAGTTGACTCAACTTCAGGAGGTAATTACTTCTGTGAAGTAAACTTCTGTGAAGTAAACTTCTGTGAAGTAAACTTCTGTGAAGTAAACTTCTGTGAAATAGTCTATATCCTGTGGAGTAAACTTCTGTGAAGTAAAAATTATGTGAAGTAAACTTCTGTGAAGTAGTCTATATTCTGTGAAGTAAATTCTCTGAAGTAATCTTCTGAGAAGTAATCTACACTCTGTGAAGTGAATTTGTGTGAAGTAAACTTTTGTAAAAAATTGGGCTGTTCTTTTTCACCTTACGACAGCGCTACCGTGAGAACGGTGGGCCGGATGAGCCGAGAGATTAACTCTGTGAAGTAAGCTATAAAATTTACTCCACATAAATCACATTATAAGTAGAATCATACTGGTATAATGTGGCTACGCTAGATATTATTTGTGCACTATAAGATTCACTCGAGTGGTTTTCTGTTGACATGTGAAGAGCGAGTGACAGTGAGTGTTTGGTGTAAGAACGTTGGCCATGCAGGATCGATCATGCGCAGGTGCTTCCGGAATTATACAGAGAAGCCGTCAATATCGAGAAAAAACTGCACACGATGAACACCCGAAGATAGCGCTACGACTACTCAAAAAGGAAGCCTCTACTCGTGATCCAACGCTTACAACCGTCTTTCACCCCGGCCGCAACGACAGTACTGCTGATTAGAGTGAACAGACGCAGCAAGAAGTACAAAGCCAAGACACAAATACGGCTAACCCTGATGCTGCTGCCGTGGTTCACACTAGCACGGGACGCTGGCCATCCCAGAGAGAGACTAATAAGCACCCAACCATTGACATCGAGAACACAGCATGATGCCACAGACACTTCACAGCATAGGGTAGCTTGTGCGTGGGATCGAGGAGAGCGAAGACGTCATTTGGTTTTACGCAGCCATGCGGACCAACACGGATCCCTGAAGATTACAAGATGACAGATATATATTGATTTATGTAGGCTTTCACAAGTGTTGATTATCTAGATATTCATTCTTTTTATATATATATGTATCCTTGTCGACAACTCACCGAGCCTAATACGCATTATGTGCCATCGTCTTCAGCAATTCACAAGTTTTACAACCTTGGTAGATTTTACAAGTTATAAGTCAAAAGTGGTTTTAGTTCATTAATACATATATGATTGAGCTTCACTCATTCATTATCATCTCAATTCATTTCGTTACTTCTTATCGTAAGGGGTTGGGGGATTACGGATTTGTTTTCTGGGAAGTGTAGAGATTTTGAAAATAACAAAATGGATATTTGTAATTCACACAAAAAAGTACTCTTTATTCTGATTCTAATATACCGGTACCGTATTATAAGTGATTACTAATTATATTTCCACTGTTTTTAATATTGGGCCTAGCGCTATCTATAAAATTTTCCCTATCAAAAATGATATAATAATTATTATTATATTCATTTTGAAATGAAACTATTAATACCACTACTGTAGGCATAACATATAATTTGAGAGTCCATGGAAGACGATTTAGCGGTACAGTTTTTTGGTGATAGCTTTTGAACGGTATGATATATCGAAATTCTAATAATGAGGAAACACAGATATTTTCAATACCTTCAAGATGGTGTATAAGTGATAGCTAAAAGATTAACATTGTTTAAGAGTATACGCCTGACAGTCAGGTGATTGGAGATAAAAAGTTTTAAGGCCTACTCACACCGTCTTGAAGGTATTACAAATATTTGTGTTTCCTTGTTTTCAAAATTTCGCCATCTCTTATCGTTCAGAAGTTATCACCAAAAACCTTATTTCCGCTAAATTGACTCCCATGGACTCTATAAAACAATAACACGTTCACATCACATTCACAGCTTCGTATGAGTCCGAATGAGTTTCATCATTAAATGAAAAAATCTTCAATATATAATTTTGAATTCTGGTTATTAAGCTAGGTATGTGATTTAGAAGTAATTTTCACATATTCAAGGTGTCGCTTCAACACTATGCTGTTCAGAAACTGAGTGATCACTCAATGTTGCCTGATCTTGTTGAGGCGTTGTTGAAGTGGTCATATTTGAGTGGACTACTGAGGCCTTCTGTGTTGGGCGTCCGGACGCATTATTACACTTCTGTTTGATCTTCAACAGAACTCCTTCCGATGTGGCATCGCTATAATTGTTCTGTAGAACATACGCTGTAACAATGGATTGAATTTCATATCAATATAACAAAAACTATGACAATTTTTCTAGTTATACCCTCCTACATATGCCTAAAATGAATTTTAAATAAATATCAGTTATAACCACTACTTATCACAAGAAATATTTTTTTCAAAATCTAATATTATATAAGGCCTAACCTCTGCGATAAATCATCATAATACGTCTAATTGAATGTAATCTTTTGAAAAATCGTTCGTTTAATTCCATAAATATCTAAAAATTTGAGTCAAATTGATAAATTTGCTTCCGCATTTACTTACAAACAATAGCGTTAACTCGACTCGAATCTAATTTTTTTTTTGCCACTTTTGACCGTGCAAAATTGGTTGCCATTCCTGTTAGCGACGATGTGCTCAGTTCCTCGGTGGAGAACAATATCCCGCACAGATCATTTGTCAACGATTTGTATGATTTTTTGTTGCAATTCAACAACTTCTCTCTGTCGACGAATACCCCTGTCGCTATTTCAATCTGTCCAGAGAAATAGTTGTACACATTATTTCAAACAATGCCAAGTTGCCTCGCTTACAAACTACATATTTGTGTATGTTTAAGCAGGGGCGTGATAGAAGGCGTGCAAAACCAGGACATGTTACGTGTCACACGATTGAGTCAGTAAGAGAGTACTGTATCAATCAACTGTAACATGTTATCGGCAAATTCTAACTGTCATCTTTGTTTCTGTGAATTATAATTTGTTTCTACGTCTACAGACACGTATGTCACAGTAGGCCAACCAATGGCACAACTACTGTACCAATTTGTGCTCATGGTACAATATGGCAACAAAATGAGGAATATTTAACTGTGTGGAGCGGTGTTTTTTAGGGTTGGCAGTTTGATATAAATGTTGCAAATGATATAAAAATTTTGATGCTTCAATGTGAAATTTTATCAAAATGTGTAGGCCTAGCTAGAAAGAAACACTATATGCTGTGTGTGGAGAGAGATTACTTCACATTTTTACACTTGAGTTTGCAACTTCATTTATCAACAAAACAAATCACTATTTTTCGAAAAATCTCTTCAATATTGTGTTACTTTCAATGTTACACAACCACGTTTCACTGCCAGCAATGATGAACCACAAGTGAAGGTATTATTTTATTGATTATTTTATTATTTAATATTTTGTAACTTGCTTATTTTTATTTCATCTACAATTTTTCCAATTAATCAGATATTGAATTTATTGAATAATGAACATCCCAATTAGCGATCGAATCGAAGACCTAAAATATCAAATTGATTGAAAATATCAAAATGCTGAATGATTGAGGTATAAATAATGCAATTAATAAAACAACACGGAATTGTACTTCATTGAAATAAAAGTTTGTAATTTGTAAACTACCGTAAATAGGCTAACAAATGAATAATAAATAATAGGTCACCGATAATAATAATAATAAATAAATATCACCTTTCCAGAGTTTTCAGTAGACTCAGAGTTTTTGGTCAACTGGCCTTCCATAACTTTGTCCTCTTCGGAAACATTTTCTATGTTTGAATCTAGTAGGCCTACCGGTACACTTGGGCTGGAATCTGGATAAGAATGCAAATAACATTTATTAAAAGATTGAGTTCACTTGTCTATTTGGTGAATCTATTTAGTAATTGTACAAAATGTGGTAAATATATTACCAAATGTCAAGCTCTTGGAACTAGGAGTATGAACTTTGGAGTGGGACTTCTTGGAAGCTGACGATGAGTGAGATGACGACAGTGCACGAGATGATGACGCGTGAGATGATGATGCGTGAGATGATGACGCGTGATATGATGACGCGTGAGATGATGACGCGTGAGATGTCGATGCGTGAGATGACGAGTGAGCCGACGATGAGCGATGAGACACTTTGTTCAATATCGTATTTACACTCTTGAACAAATCTGGCAGACCTACAACATATACAAATAAGAATATTTTAAATATATAGAACATTAACAAATAGATTACAATCAATCCGTGTGAAAAAACAATTGTATACGGTACTTGATAAAAATAGTGCTAAACATAAAAATATTTTTTCTATTTCGTAAGAGACTTTAAATTGGTTGTTGAAACAAATTTTACGCAAATAGTTCTACTGCACAATTTTTTGTACAAATTACAACTAATCTATTACAAATGAGTGTTGTTGTCTACTAAATTACGTACCATCAAAGAGCCGGAATGTCTCACGGAACTTGATGTTTTCCTCTCTCAATCTCCGATTGTCAGCTTTGAGAGTGTTGTACCGGCTCACAAGCATGTCCTTTGACATCTTCAATGCCGGCATATACTCTGCATCATCATCCGATGATTCCTGTAGGTCCTCCTATAAATAAATGGTCAGTTTTAAATGAATTGAAGTCCAAGAATAAGCATGTCACGACACAGAGTGGTGTCATTTCCAAATTTGAGTGGCCAAATAATTATTTCATAAGTAGGCCTATTCAAAATACATCAATCATCACCAATTCCAATTCTAAGCTCTACTTTGAATTTAAATTTTAAAATAAGTTATAGGGACCTATCTCGAAACAAAGAAATAGAATTGATTACGGTTGGCCATTAAATGTAATTTTTCTAACTGTCAATGTGTTGAGGGCTATTAGTTTAAAATGTAGATAGGTCTAAACTGAAACCATAAGGTACTGATACACTTTTTTCAAATAAAAAAGTAAATATAACAAACTTGTAGGTAGTCCCACTCGTAGCAAAGGATTGTACCAATGTAAAATAGTTTTTACCATCAATGAATTCACCTGTAAGTTGACTGCAAGATAAGGCTTCTTGGCCAGTACCTTACCCACAAGGCTTTCACTCTTTTCACTGCTGGTGAATATTTTGGGCGGTGCTTGATCCTCCTAAAATGTAGAAAATATGTCAATGAAAAGTAAGAGGATTGTATAAATTATGAGTATAGGCCTTCACCCATTTTTTTTTTTAAACCTGGCTACATTAACTACATTATTTTCTAATTATTTAAAATTACACATTCTATACATTCACTTACAAAATTGTACCGTAGTTATTTTCTTCACAAGATTATTTGTATTATTTTAGCTTCATAAATTTGTTAATATATTTTCACAATTTGTACTGTAACCTCATTTGTTTGTAGTTATAGGTAACATTATATTTAACTATGTAGGGCTATAGTTCTTTATGTAAAATTGTTGAAACTGCATATTTAAAGAAATTCTAGTTGTTCTATAGTAACCTGTGTTATAGTAGTATGGTACGGTAATTTATTTACTTAATGAATGAATAGTCTTTTTATTATAAATATCAAAACATGGTACATGGGTTATAAAAAACATGATACAATGAAAAGAAAATATTATAATAATGGCGAGGTTCGGCATAAACCGCTCTTCCACCTAACCAGAACTAATTAAACAAAATACATAGACCTAATTGAGATGATCATGAATAATAGAAGAACAGATATATAAAAAGATGAACAGATATATGATGATGTTGAAAATGATCCATATGTGAATGCTTTTAGGGTTGGATGATGATTTGAGTATTATACTTTTCTCCTGTTCATTCAAAAGCCACTCTTTATATTTATTTTTGAAAATGTTGGGAGATTTCTCATGCTTGAGGGACACAGGTAATTTATTCCATAATTTTGAACCAAAAATCGAAAAAGAGGATGAAGATTTGTTAGTGTGATGACGATAAACTAACCCCAGATTTGCATTAAACCTTGTTTGGTGGCTGTGAAGGTTTCTTGAGAAAGTTAACTTTTCATGGAGATATGTTGGGGATTTCTTTGTCAAAATATTGTACATCAAATTTGCGTAATGAAGTGATCTGCGGTTAGACATATTGAGCCAGCCAAGTTTGATAAGATGGGGTGATAATTGCTGCTTGAAGGGAACATTGATGACGAATTTCACACACGCATATTGAACTTTTTGAATTTGATGTTCAACTCCCTTGCTGAGTCCTACGTACACAGAATCACAGAAGTCAAAAATAGATAACACTAGTGAATGAACAAGTAATATTCTAGTATCTGTGGGAAGGAATTGCTTAAATTGATACAAATATCGAAGTACACCATAAGCCTTACTGCAACACTTGGTTACATGTGTTGTCCATGACATATCTGATTGGAACCACACACCCAGATTCCTCACACACTCTACACTCTTAATCTCTGTGTTATCAAGCACGACTTTGACCGGATGTTCCAAATACTGATTGATAATTTTGTGTTTTCCCAGCGGAAGAATAACAGACTTATTTGGATTCAATTTAAGGCCGTTTTTCTGGGACCATAATAGGATAGCATTCAAGTCGGAGTTCAAGTACTCTATATTTTGCTGTAGTGATCTGGTGTTTATGCTGGGTATGAATAACTGGATGTCGTCCGCATATTGGTTGAACTTACAATAATTTATAGCTGTTGGGATGTCATGCACATATAGGTTGAATAAAAGAGGACCGAGGATTGATCCTTGAGGTACGCCATGAAGAACTGGCAAGGATGTGGATAGAAGAGTTTCGCCCTTACTATTCAGTGAAACTATTTGCGATCTAGATTCCAAGTAACTACTGAAATAGCAACAAGAAAGAGAGGAAAAACCCAGCGCTCTGAGTTTACTGAGTAGTAGTTTATGATTGATGGAGTCAAAAGCCTTTGAATAGTCTAGTAGGGTCAATAAAGAGGGGGCCTCATTATTGATGTTCAAAAGAATATCATCTGATATGTCCAACAGGGTAGTATTGCAGCTATATCCAGATCTAAAGCCAGATTGCTGTTCTGGCAAGAGCTTTTCCGATTCTACATATGCCATGGTTTGGATAAAGACAACTTTTTCCATCACTTTAGACAGAGTAGGAAGTATACTCACTGGTCGTAGATCTGAAAGCGATTGTGGTTGTTTGATCTTAGGAAGTGGATGGACAATAGCTGATTTCCAGGCTTTAGGGAAAGTAGATGATGCAATCGAAAAATTCACCACATCTGTGATGGTATCGAGACAATACGGTAAAACGATTTTTATAACATCAAGATTAATCAGGTCTGAGCCTGTTGCTTTAGAATGTAGTTTTGTAATTATGTTGTAGATTAAAGATCTACCTACACGTTGAAGATTAAATTTATCTTCATAATTGTTTTCGTCCAAGGACTCAATGTTACTGTTAACGTGAGGTAGAAGTGAAGGATTATTACCTACATTTTACCAACAAAGTAAGAGTTGATCGCATCTGGGTCACTAAAACAATCAGGAAGGGTATTGAAATTGGACGAGCAAGAGACACTGCTTCTCTGAAGAAATTTCCAAGTTTCAGAGTTGGGTAGTCCTTTAAGCTTAGTGAAATGTTCGAGTTTAGCCTTACGTGTTTCATATTTGACCATATTTCTCAATCTTTTATAAGTAACCCAATCAACATCAGAATTCGAAGATTTAGCTTTCATGTGTGCTTTATATTTTGATTTTATCCTCTGTAGTAATTCTGGCGTTATCCAAGGAGAAGGCCTTTTAGTGAAACGTCTTTTTATTAGTGGAGCATACTTATCCATTAATTTTGTTATCATCATCTGCAAATGATCAACTTTTTCATCTATATCATCTTTTGATTCTACATCTTCTCTCCAATGTATCATACTAGCTTCATTATTGAAACTAAAAGTGTCAATATTTCTATATACATGGTAGTGAGGTTTGATTATAGGGACAGATAAATCATATGATAAGAAAATCACATTATGATCACACGTTCCTGGGGGTGGAAGCTGTTCCGTGGATGTAACCAGATTGGGTCTATTCACAATAATAAGATCAATCAAGGTGGATGACTTCTCTGTGATGCGAGTAGCCGTGCTAACAACTTGCGAAAGATTGTGTGAGTCCAATAATTGAAATAGTGATTTAGTATTGAGGTCCTTTGACTTTAGCATATCAATATTCCAATCACCGACGCTAATAACATGTTCATATTTGTTATTGAGATGGTCAAGAATATTTACATATACCTCAATTGAATCAATATTCGAGTTGGGAGGCCGATAGAGCGTAGTGAAAGCTAATTTAGTTTTACCAAGGCTAAGTTCAATAGCAATATGTTCAAGTGGAATTTGGACATTCAGAGAGGGGATTTGCTTGAAATTGAGGGATGTTTTTATGTATACAGCTACTCCTCCCCCCTTAGAAACTTCCCTGTCTTGACGAATCAAATTATATCCATCTATTGCTAAACAAGGTGGATCACCCTTTCTCAGCCACGTTTCACTTACTCCGATGATGTCAAAATTGTTACTATATATCATCAGTTTGAATTCATCAATATTTTTCACAAGTGACCGAATATTTATGTGCGCTATTTTTAAATTTCATACTACTGCATACTAATGGCATGTCATACTACTGTACTACGGATAGGCCTACTACGTCTACTAGGTCAGTCTGCACCTGGCTAGGCTTACCGGTACTTATACAGGAGGTAAGGGTGCGGTAGTAGGCCCAGGGTGAAAACAAAAAACAGCCAATAGAAATAATATTTCTTGAACTCTTGACAATGCCCAAATCATGATGCCCTTGTTAATTTTGAATCGAGACACTGATATTGGTTCGGTTATAAAATAATTTCCTGCCAGTAGGCCCTATAGATTAGGTTTTATAGTTCAAGTTCTAATTTCTATTCAACCAATTTAGTTGTAGGCCTACTAATTTTGTACTACCGTATTTCTATCTATTATTCTTTGTATTTTAATATTGATTTTTATCCTGTTAACTTTTGTAGTGAGGGACTAATCAAGGGTTTATTATAATATTATTCATTCTCACAAAATATATTACCTCCGGAATATCAATTTTTTCCACATTGCGCCGAGTACGATCCTCGGTCTCAACACCGACCTTAGGTTTGACGTTGCCAGTTCTTATGAAAGATGCTCTTGCCACACACATTTCTGAATAATCTGTAAAATAGGTGCAAAAGTGCTAACAGAATTCGACAAATAAGCAATTAGGCCTAGCCTATATGTGTTTTCTAATTATTCATTAATTTCATCTATTATCACATTCCTGATTATATCAACTCTTATTTCTCAATTTTGAAATATATTGCTGCTTTAGCTTACCTCCTATAGCAAGAACAATGGCCGGAACTGGGATCCACTTAACGGCTGCCGACTCCAACTTTTTCTTCATTTCCCGATTGTTTATTTCGCAGTTCGGCCACTGCACTTTGAACACTTTTTTAAACATAATTGCATCTTCATTAATGCTGGTGCTGAATTCATTCAATTCCGCCCAAGATATCAATCCCACCTCCACCGTGTTGTGTTCCTTTGGAAATTGGAATAGAGCCCAACGTTCATTTGCCATGTTTCTTTCTTTCGGACTATGAAAAATGTTGTAAGTTTGATTATGCCTGGGTCAGGTTAAAGAAAAAGTTGATAAATGATAGGTCTTTATGAATTTGAAGTAATAAATATTGAAATAAACGCAAGTCACTTTGAATATAAAACTTATAGGGCCTATCTAAAACGACTACTGCAGCGGGCAACAGCAAGACCTGGATAAAATCAGTTTACCGTAAAACCGCAATATTCGAATTGTGAAAATAGTAGCCAACAATGGGAAATAATCCGAATCATTTCGAATGCTTATACCAGCGCCGAGGGTCCCAAGAGCATCAACATATTTCATAAAATTCAACAATTTTACGATGGAATCTCATTATTAACCGAATATTATCCAAAACCTTTCGTTATAGATAAATTTCGGTCACATAAGCAGTTGTAAACTTGATATAAAAATGGGAATGATTATTATTCAAACATGAAGGTTCCAAAAAAAAAAGACTTGCAAGATGGCGACGGCTAGTGATCATGCGTGTGATGGTAAACTATTAAAAGACTTGAATGTAGGCGAATTAAGGAGTGTACTGGAAAAGCGGGGTGAAAATAAAATAGGTAAAAAAGCAGTGCTGGTGGATAGATTAAAAGTGTTGATAGAAAACGAAGGAGAAGACGTAGAACTGTTTGTGTTTGAAGTGAAGCTACACCACGGGACCGAGGGAGTAAGCGACCAAGACAACCAAGAACTTGAAACAAGCGAGCACTGTTGTAAGTGTCAAAATCTCGAAAGAGAGCTGCTTCTATTAAGGGAGATAATTGAAGCAAAGGATAAGCTAATCTTAGAAAAAGACAAAAGGCTAGGTAATCTTGAAAACATAACCCATCTTCTTGAAAAGGATATGTTGACCAATAGTAGGCCTACTGGGCCTGGCGCGGAGCGTAGCACGGGTAACCGACCGAGCCAAAGTACCGGTAAACCAAGTACAGCAATAAGGTTGCCTAGGGTAACGGTAGATGGAGCCAGCAACAACAAAGTGGCCGAGACCGGTAAAAACGACATGAATAGCCAGTACGATGTATACAAGACTCTTCAAAAAAAAAATTTGCAGAACTACAAAAGTGCCGAAATGATGGAACTAGATTGGACACAAGAGATAAGAAAGGAACTAGCAGAGAAGAAATGGACCCAAAGAGCCAAGATGAGATGGCAGGCCGTAGTAGAAAGAACGATGAAGAAAGAAATAGTGAGAAATACCGAAAAATCCTTAACATGAAAAAAGTGGAGACTGTTTTCAAGGCGGGAGAGGTTTTAATATTGGGCGACTCATTGATCAAAGGGGCAGGAGAGGCACTGCGAGAATATGGGTGCCAAGTGGAGTCTTACCCCGGGATACGGGTCAACGAACTCAAACGCAAACTGATGACAAGGGAAGAAGGTGTCCACCCCAAAGTAATTGTTATCCACGTTGGATCAAACAACATGAAAGGAAAGAGGGATAGACACATCTTGACCGAGATGGGAGAGCTGTTAGATGAAGGGTTTCAGAAATATGAAGGAGCCAACTGGATTATGAACGGAATCATTCGAGCCACGTGCTAGGAATTTGCTCTTCACGCCATATACGATTAAAAAGGTTTAAAATGTACTGAACGGATACATCTGGTAAGTTCTTGAGCATTTTGTTATGTATATTGTCGGGACCTGGAGCGCTGTCTCTCGATTCTGAAATCGCAGACTTCAACTCCCACAGACTGAAAGGCTCATTATAAATTTCGTCATTACTGGAATTAAAATCGAGCGTGTTCAACTCTTCCCTATTTTTAATTGTTAAAAACTTGTCCGAATAATGTTCAGAGCTAGACACTTTTCAAAGTGGGTTCCCAGAGCATTAGCAATTACAAGTGGCTCTGTTATGAGAATATCGTTGACAAGAATTCCAGGTATCCCAGTATTCACGAATTTACCTGAAATCTTTTTCAATTTATCCCACACCTTGGATGCTGGAGTATGATGGTTAATAGATGATACATAATTTTGCCATGATAGTCTCCTAGCTTGCTTGATTATATAACGTGCCTTCGCACGGACTTGACGGAAAGAGCACAGATTTTCTCGAGTGGGATATTTATGGAATATAGCTAGTGAGCGGCGTCTATTTTGAATTGCCTCTTTGCACTCCCTGTTCCACCATGGGACAGGGGTACGTCGAGTTTTCCCAGTAGTCAAAGGTATCGATTCTTGTGCAGCATGAAACAGTATGTCAGTAACATACTGAGCTCGACTATCAATATCAGGGAAAGTGTCTTCTCGAAATACAGCAAGTGTCTGGAAGCGTGCCCAATCAGCTCGAGGAAGTATCCATCTCCTATGTCTGAGCTGTATATTGTTGGGTGCAGTAGGACGTAGAATGATAGGATAGTGGTCACTACTGCACAAGTCAGAGTGAACACTCCACTCATAGTTCAGAGCAACTGAAGGACTGCAAAAAGTGAGATCGATAGCTGAGAAAGAGCCTGGGCCGGAACTAAAATGTGTCGGGTCACCATTGTTTAAAATAACAAGATTAAAATCCACACATAACTTTTCTAAAATCCTGCCTCTACTGTCGACCTGATCGCCACCCCATAAAATACTCTTGGCATTAAAATCACCATAGACAATAAAAGGACGAGTAAGTTGCGTTAAAAGATCGACTAGGACACGTTCGGTGACGACTTCCGACGGAGGTAAATAAACATTACACAAAGTTGTGCGTTGAGGTAGGTGTGTCTCAACCACCACTGCCTGCAGTGGGGTACGGACAGGGACCTCCTCAGCGTATATGTCATTGCGGACAGCGATTGCCACGCCTCCACAAGCTCTATCCCTCGTATCATTGTCCTTACGATAAAATGTAAAATTCCTCAAATTCGGAGTATCGGTTATTTTAAAACGTGTCTCTTGTAAACAGAGAACTGCAGGATTGAAATTTGAAGTTAAAAGTCGAATCTCTTCTCTATGTGCATTAAAACCATTACAATTCCATTGGATAGAAGCCATTTTAAAATTTAAAAGGCAACTAAAATAAATCGAAATTTTTTGGAATGGTTAAGAAGAGATAAGAGTTAAAAATAACACTAGACTATATCACAGATTATTAGACTAGATCTTAATTCTACCCTTTTTTGCACCACCCGGGTTGTTATCCGGGTTGGTGTCAACCTCCATGTCTGTGCTGGAGCCAGTTTGGGGTATCGCTTTCTTGACTTTGGCCGATCTCAGGTCCTCCGTACTGACGTTGGACGCCGAGCGGCTCAGTTTCGACGTCGCTCGTGCGGCGCTTGTCGGTAAAACAGCTGCCTCAGAACTGTTATTGGCAGGAGACTTGGCCTCTTTGTTCTTAAGAAGTTTCATCTCAGATTCCATAAGTTTGTTTTTCAGCTTCAATTCTTCATTTTCTTTACGTAATTCCTTTATTTGCTTCGTCTGTTCATCGATTTTATTGGTTTGTTCTTCAAGTTTAGATTGCATTTCAGTTTGACCTGATAACAGCAGCTCCATCATTTTCATCATACTTTTTAATTCCGATTGGTCTGTTGTTGCTCGAACTGTTGTTGGTTCGGCATGTGTTACTATTTTGGCATAGGTTGGCTGATTGGTTGTACTACGTGGATATAATTGTAAGTACTTGGATCGAGCATCCTGAGGTGAGATCTTTTCTTTTGTTTGTATTTCTATAATTTTTTTTTCTCTCTGCCAGGATGGACATTCGCGTGACCAGGACGGGTGGTTTCCTTTACAGTTGACGCAGAATGCTTCCTCATCGCATGGCTTATCGATGTGTTTATCAGAAGCTCCACACCGATCGCACGTCTGTTTCCGATCACATCTGAGGTGAGTATGGCCAAGGTGTTGGCATTTAAGGCATCGATATGGGTTAGGAATATGTAATTTTACAGGAATGCGAATGAAACCGGCATAAATGAATTCTGGGAGAACAGTGGTGTTGAATGTTAAAAATAGCAGAGGTGATGGAGCGAGTATCCCATTTCTTCGTTGGTTAATTCTTTTGATCTCTATTACATTTTGAGTTTTGAATTCCAGTAGCAGTTCTTCTTCAGAAAGTTCCAGTAGATCCCTACAGTAAATCACGCCTTTAGAAGAGTTTAAAGTTCGGTGTGGTTTCACGCATATGGGGAATGTTCCAAGTATTTGTGAGGATAGAAGTTTTGTTGCTTGCTCAGCTGAGGCGGATTCCAGTAGCAGAGAACCGTCTCTCAATCGTTTCAAGCTTCTTGTTTTTCCGATGTATTGATCGACAAAGCGTTGGATTTTAAAAGGTGAAACGTCACTGAAAGTTTTGCCTTCTTCTGTTCTAGTGACCAGAAGAAATGTAGGCGGAGTTGTCATTGGCGTGGCATTCGGGTCGATGATCTTATCAAACAGAGATGGAATTGAATCATTATTAACTTGGGAAGGGGGGGTGTTAAGGGGAGGGCGGTTTTTTGGGGGAGGGGGGTCGTTTGGGGGAGTTGGGGTTTGTAGTTTTGAGGTTTGTTTCATGTTTGGTCCCACGAGTAGCTAGGGAAGTAAATGTCCGCTCCCACAGAGCCCCGCTTGTGGGAGTAAGGCTAGAGTAAAACTGGAGTTCGCCATGTGTCCAGAGTTTATCGTTCGCGACTACTATATCCCGTAGCCATCCAGCCCCTCAGCACGATGAATTACACCTTGGGCTTGGGTTCATATCCTTGTTCACAGCGAGATCGTCAATATAGTCGTGGGTGTGAGTGATCAACGGGAGTCGGCACGAAGATAAGAATGAAGGTAAGTTAAGGAAAGAGAGAACACAGAGAAGTAAAGATCATGGAAGAGGGTGATAATGATGAATGATTGCACGAGAACTCCCTATGACCACTCTGGTCACCGAGATGGGCACCCACTCGACCAACGGTCCGAACTTGGTCTGGACCCTCACCCCAGACCTTATCGCCATGGGTGACCCTGCTGGGAGCAAATAAATTGCTCCCGGCGATAGCTCTGGGGATCACGGGGCCACGCAAGCCCCCACACCACGTCAAGGTGTTCGGATCCTTGAAGGGGTACGCTGTAATGAACCGATGTAATGAATACGATGTAATGAACCGAATCATGAAACCAACAATATGTTGGAAACGGCACAAGAGGTGAGTTGAGGACTAAACATATCACAGAACGGTTAACAAATACGTTAATGACGTAAATGGTCAAACACACGTTCCTCGAACACAGGACAATGAAACAAACGTGTGTATGATGTAAAGTCATACACACATTTCATGAACACAGCATTGAACGACTGTGCGTATGATGTAAATCGTCATACACACACTGATACACTTGATAGCTGAACAAAATGATTGTATAAAAAACGTCATTTTGGTCGTTTGTTCAATACTAAAAAGGAATAAATCTCGGGAGAGATGTGTCGTACAGTTAGGGTAATGTCAAGTTTGCATTCGTACTCACATACACACACTAATAAATACTAATAAATTACATGCATTCAAACAGGAACATTCACACAAGAGTTGCAACTAAAACTACGATCATCGTCAAGTCAAGTTATATCAAGTTCAAAAGTCCTGCTTTTCTTATGAACTCAAGGACACAGGATACGCTATCCGAGTCATCACCAAGGATCCGTGACAAGTCATCCGGCATACGCAGACTCCGGCGCAGACCCCGGAACTTGTCACAGTCGACCAAGAGGTGGTGAACTGTGAGTGGCTCGAGGCACTCCTCACACTCAGGCGGCTTTTCTCTCCTCAGGATGAATCCGTGCGTCAAAATAGTATGTCCAATGCGCAGGCGGGCAACAACAACCTCCTCTCTGCGGCCTCTTCTACAAGACGAGTGCCATGGTCTAACTGTTTTTTTAAGGACCTTCAACTTGTTGTTTGTTACAGCATTCCACGACACTTGCCACGCACTCCTCATTCCTCGTTTGAAAAGGTTCTTCAGGTCATTAATATGGAGACGGTAGTCAAAGGTAGCTGCAAGAAGAGTAGCCTCCTTCGCCGCCTTGTCAGCTCGCTCATTGCCTGGGATTCCTGCATGCCCTGGCACCCAGCAGAAGACAACCTCGCGTCGCTGAGCCTCAAGCTCACCTAGGAGGATCTGGATGTCCTGCACAAGATGGTCAGTTGGTGAGAAAACATCCAGGGCTTGCATGGAACTGAGCGAGTCTGTACAAATCAAGAACTTCTTTTGGTTGTGTTGCTTGATATGCTTCAGAGCCTGGAGGATCGCAAACAGTTCAGAACTATAGACGCTACACAAGGAGTTGAGTTTGTATTTAAAACTAGTTGAACCTATAGTGAAGGCACAACCCACCGCATCGACTGTCTTTGAACCGTCAGTAAATATGAAGACATGGTCAGAAAAAGAGGCGGCTAATAGATAAAAATATTGCCTGTAGACAGAGTCGGGTGTGCTTACTTTAGCGTGCCTTGCCAGCTGGGTGAGGCAGACTGGTCGAGGCACGGTCCAAGGAGCTACCTTGCAGTATCCAGTCGCATACACGGCTGGGAGCTCGCTCAGTGGTCGCCCTAACAGCTCTTTAGCTCGGATAGCTAGTGGTCGTGTAGCTTTATCACGAGTGTTATATATTCTTTCGTAGGAAGGTTGAAAGATCTTTCCGTACGTAGGATGCTTAGGCTTTCCACTGAGGGCAGATATGTAATTGAACGCAAGATACTGTCTTCTCAGTTCCAGAGGTGGTTCGCCAGCCTCACAGAACATGCTAATCACAGGACTTGTCCGGAAAGCTCCCAAAGCAAGCCTGATACCAGCATTGTGTACTGTATTTATGGTACTCAAATAAGATGTTCTAGCGGAGGAGTAGACGATACAGCCATAGTCCAGTTTCGAGCGTATCAGTGATCTGTACAAGTTCAGCATGACGGTCCGATCAGCACCCCACGTAGTGTGACTCAACACTCTCAATAAGTTCGAACTCTGTGTGCACTTTGTTTTCAGGGTCTGAAGGTGCAACTTCCAGTTGAGTTTTTGGTCAAGAGTCATCCCAAGAAACTTGACTGACTCCAAAACTGTAATGGTCGCACCAGATAACATTAGTGAAGGTTGAGGGCTGACACCACGAATGCGATTGAAATCAATGCAGACTGTCTTGGTTGACGAAAACTTGAACCCAGTGCTGTCTCCCCAGCGTTCCAAGCGATCTATGGTAAGTTGGAGCTGGCGCTCTGCCGTACTCAACTTGGCGGACCTATAGAATATCGCGAGGTCGTCGACAAAGAGAGAACAATTCACAGGGCGCTTGATACATGTAGAGATACCATTGATAGCTATCAGGAAAAGTGTACAACTAAGGACAGAACCTTGTGGTACTCCGTTTTCCTGGACGTATGGTGTGGAGAGATAACTATCAAGTCGGATTCTGAATCGACGATTCGACATGAAGTTCACAACGAATGAGGGAAGATGACCTCTAACGCCCCATTCGTGTAACGTCCTGAGGATACCGTATCTCCATGTGGTATCATATGCCTTCTCCAGATCGAAGAATACTGAAAGAAGGTGCTGCTTAGAAATAAAGGCATCCTGGATGAGAGACTCTAGAATAACTAGATGATCTAAGGTCGAACGGTTCCGGCGGAAACCGGACTGTTCGACAGCTATAAGATTTCTAGTTTCCAGGATCCATACAAGTCTCTTGTTCACCATTCTTTCAAGTATCTTGCAGAGGCAACTTGTCAGTGATATCGGTCGATAACTGGATGCTAGCTTCCGATCCTTGCCAGGCTTCGGAATAGCTATAGTAATGGCTTCTAACCAGGAGTATGGAAATTGAACCACTCCTACTATGACATCATATTTTCTATTCAAGTTGCCATTTTAGATGTGTGCATTAGCACCGAACCAACTGTTGATTGATGTATTGTTTGCCGCTGTCGTTGCAAGGCGCTAGTAGTCCTGATGACGGTGAGACGCAACTGAATAGGAGTGAGACAACTGTAGACGTAGTTATCATTGCCGGTAGTACACATAATAGGCCTAGTCTCTAGACATTGAGCTACACAATGTGTTGGGAGGTTATTGACAGTGCCGTGTGGTGTTTAGAATTCCCATTATTGGCATCTACATGGCGTTGATATTTAGATCATTTTACAGTTTTCTTTGGAGCTATGAATTATGATACCCTTTAGACAGTGTGCTCCCATGGACCAAATCACATATGTTATCAACACAATTCAAAGACTGTATACTTTTTGACAGATTACTTGTGTTTATATACTCCTGTTGAGTAAAGTGGGTTTTGTGTTGTTTCATTTGCTGTATGTTCTCAAAACGGTAATACTTTTCAATGCAATGCAACAACTACTCAATTTCAAAGTACTATTGTACTTCCTTTCCGACTTCCTGAAGTTATGAATGTATACTAGTAATTCGTATATTAATTGTTTCAGGCTACAAAAAAAGGAAGACCAGATGAAAGTCCTTCAAACACAGTTAGAGGCATGCGAAGTATTGAACAAACGTCTCCAAGTTGAAGTTCTCGACTGTTGGCAGGCTATGAAGAATGGTCAATCCTCACCAGGCCTGTCTGGATTCGCTCCAGAAGTGTCAGCCGAGTCCCCTAAGGACTGTATTGCCCTAGGCACATTGAAAGATCAGAACGTGAGAGTCTAAACATAGGCCTGTATTTCTTTTTTTTAAACCGTTTTGATTTTGTGATGATGTAGGCCTACTAGTGCAAAGTTATACTTTCGTCACAGTGTAGGTGTGTACGTCTACTGAATTTTAGCTTAGTTAGCTTAGGTAGTTTAGCTTATCTGGCTACAAATTGTGCAATGTAGTTCCTGCCGGAGATGTAGGATGAGCACTGGCTCGATGCTGTAACATGTGGTTTTCAAGTCTTGAAATTCTCTTGGCATCCTCAAAAATAAGTTCAAATTTTAATCCTACACTGTAGTCTTCTAAATTCAAGTTACAACTAGAACCTATAAGAATAACTATATGAGACCTACTACATGCATTCTGGTGCACCTGACAGATCTTCTTTAAAAAGGTCCAGAAAGTCAAAACTTTTACTATCATGATCACAGTAAGCAGTAATAGGCCTAATTGTGTAATATTTTCAAGTAATCTTCATGTTTTCGTATTTCAGGTATATGTCGGGGAGAAGCTGTGGGTCGAGAAGGAGGATTGCGACCGAGCTTGGAGTGCCACCACAGCTGACAGCTCCAACGGCGGCAAATGCAACAGTTTTAAACGGCCTCCTCTGCCTCCACTTGATGCCACGAAAGTGAAGGCAATTAAAGGTTGGTTCACTTCTCGATTAATTACTAGGAATCAGAAAAACACCATAGGCCCTACTTTCAGAGTTGTACGATGAACTGTGTATGGTTATTTTGTGTATTTCATGTACGGAATATTTTGTATTCATTTTTTTATAAATATTCCTACATCATGGTGAAGCTCAAGTTTTGATTTTTGATGTACGAAATATGTTTCATAACAATGACAATATGCAATCCTGTCTGATTTGTTCATAGGAATGCTTAAACTACCGACTGTTCCAACGGAGAGAGTAATCGAGGTGGTATTGAGCAAAAAGGAAGATCTGGTTTTGGAAAACGGAAAACTACCTGGTCCATCATGCGATGTGTGGAATTCTCTCAGTCAATCTTGAGAATATCTGATGGAACCCAGACATATCTACACTCTTGTCAAAAGCAACAGGTACAATGTTCTTACATTATTAGCAAGTTCCAGTGAACAACAAGACGTAAGTGACTCTTCGGTTGAAACTGAAACACTTCCATCCAGTTGCGAGATATCAACATTACGGTAACACTTTCGCTAGAGGAATGGCAGAAAACATCACCTAATGTTGCAACATAATTCCCAGCGGTCACTCGTGATTTATACCGGCAGAACATTGCTGGGATCACACTAGATTGCCATGTACCCTCTCATTTAAATACGGAAAAGTTATCCCTTTGGTACGTGTCGCGGCCACTTTCGAAAACTTCGCAGAATTACATTCCT
>OU015469.1:2159918-2490157 GCA_907164805.1 Brachyptera putata
TGAAATTATGATCCGAGCTAAACGTCGTATCGAGGGTCTCGTAGCTCTCTCTTGTCTCATATATTGGTCTAAAGTTGGGAGAGAACAATTTCTTGTGAGTGGGATGATTGGGCATTCCACATAAATTCGACAGATAGCTACACATGAGATAATCCCTCCTGTTGCGTAGGGGTGGTTCACCTGAATCACAGTATAAGCTGACAACGGGACTTGTTCGAAATGCCCCGATCGCCAGTCTTATTCCGTTATTATGCACCGTATTGATAGTTTTTAGATACGACTCCCTAGCTGAAGCATATACAATACCACCATAGTCTAATCTTGATCTAATTAGAGCTCTATAGAGCCTGAGCATGACCACTCTATCAGAACCCCATGCAGTACCACTCAATATCTTCAACAAGTTCATTGATTTCATACACTTGACTTTTTTTCATTATGGCATCAGCACACTCCTTGTTCCACCATGGAACTGGAGTTCGGCCACGTTTCCCAGACGTCTGAGGTATGGTCGCTTCAGCTGCCTTTATAATGGTGTCGGTAACGTAAGTTACTTGATCTTGTACATCAGGGAAATCTTTGTTATCATCAAAGATGACAAGTTCCCTGAAGCGACCCCAATCGGCATACTGAAGCTTCCATTTCTTGTGTCTTGAATTGCTGGAATGCTTTAATGTTTCAGGATAATGGGGAAATGGTCGCTACCACAGAGATCGGCATGCACCTTCCATTCAAAATCAAGTGAGATGGAAGGGGAACAAGTCGCTAGATCAATCATCGATGTGGTACCATGGGCTGAACTAAAGTGAGTGGCAGCACCATTATTTAAAAGAACCAAATTATTATAAGATATGATGTTTTCAATAAGAGTTCCTCTACTGTCAGTATGATCACTGCCCCATAGAATATTGTGAGAGTTAAAGTCTCCCACAAGTACAAAAGGCGGAGGAAGCTGATTAATGAGGTTATTCATGTCTCGTTCAAGAATTCTATCCGTTGGTGGTAAATATAGGCTGCATATTGTTGTGGGGGCTAGGGAGGGACACTCTGACAGCTACTGCCTGCAGAGGCGTCCACAAGGTAATTTCCTCTGCATAGTAGCTGTCATTAGTGGCAATTGCAACACCTCCACTAGCCCGTTCACATAACAGTTTATCTTTCCGATAAATTGAATATCCTTTTAGATTGGAAACATCACTTGGTTTGAATCGAGTCTCTTGCAAGCATATACATATGGGGTTGAGATTTGAAATGAGCAGTCGAATTTCCTCCAAGTGAGCTCTATAGCCGTTGCAATTCCACTGCAACAAGGCCATTATTAGATAAAACAATTCCTGACTCTCTCGGTACTAGCTTGAGCTAGTCCTTGACAATGAATTAGACCTTTTGAGAAAGGACTGTTTGTCTTTTGCTGAGGAGTCAGAGGTCGTAGCTAGATCTTTCTTTTGCTTGGGTGTCCCGTATTTTATTTTCCTATTAGTTTCAGGGTGCACAAACTCCTGGTCATCAGGCACAGAACTACCTGATTGCGAGGGTGTGGTAATTTCCATTTGATTTGTTTCAGTTTCTTCTGTTAAATTCACAGGTAACGTTTCTGTTTTTGAAGACGCGTTCCCCTGAACGAGTCTCACCAGTTCATCAATTTTTTGTTGCATTTTATCCATTTTTTCATTTTGAGCCGAAATTGTTTCATTAGTGTCTTTTGGAATTCAACAAGTCTTTCATTTTCTGCCTTCAGTGCAATCATCTCTGCTGATTGTTTGTTAGATGTATCAGTGGCAGCTTTAGTGTATGAAGTCGGCAGCGAATGAGTTGGATGAATATCAATATATGTTTGTCGGGCTTCTCGGTAGGATAGTCTCTCGACAGTACGGTATTCACACACCTTCTTCTCTTCGTGCCACTTTCTACAATCTTTGGATGATGCCGCGTGTCCCTCGTTGCAATTTATGCATCGGAGCTGTGACACACAGGGCGCTTCGCCGTGAGCATCCAAAGCGCAGTAAGGACAAGTAGGCTTGCCTTTGCAGGTGAATTTAGTATGGCCATAACGATGACAGGTGTGACACCTGGAAGGATTAGGAATGTAATGCCTGACGTTGATACAATTGTAGCCAGCAATAACCTTCGAGGGAATGCTACTGGTGGCAAAGGTCAATATCAGAGTGGCCGTTGGCTCTTCTTTCCCATTTATACGTCGCTTAATCCTATACACTTCTGTGACATTTTGGCTAGAAAGCTCAGATAGAATTTCCTTCTCATCGCAACATAACAAGTCAGCACAGCTTATCACACCTTTAGATGAATTGAGGGAAGAGTGCGCAGTGACTGAGATGGGGAACATATTGGCAAAGCTAGTAGTTTTGAGAAGTAGTGAAGATTGAACGTCGTTGGCAGTTTCTACTAAGAGTAATGTACGGTTTCTCACCTTCGACACATTCCGAACCGATCCTGCAATACCTTGCAGAGCTTTCTGAATGGCAAAAGGTGATACATCGACGAAAGACTTATTTTCTTCAGATCGCTCGATTATCAGAAATCGAGGGCTGGGCAGTTTATTTGGCACAAGGTTTTTAAGGACTTGATCTTTTATCATTCGGTTATCGTTCAGCGAACGAACTCTTTTAATGGAAGGGAAGTTGGGTTTAAATGATTTGAGTTCATGTTTGGTCCCACGAGAAGCTAGGGAAATGAAGGTCCACTCGCACAGAGCCCCGCATGTGAAAGTAAGGTAAGTATAAAACTGGAGGTCACCAGGTATCCAGAGTTCATCGTTAGAAACTACATTAACCCGTAGCCATTCAGCTCCTCAGCACGATTGATACACCTTGAGCTTAGGTTCATGTCCTTGTACTTTGCCATTTTTGTCAACAGATGTGGGCGATTCAAGCATATGGAGGGAGCCGGCAAGAAGAAGGAAAGTAAGAGAAGAAGAGAAGAAAGAAGACAAAAGAGAAGGAAAGAAGTGAGAAGAACAATTCAATGTTCAGTACTCCCCCCACATACTCCGGTCACCAAAAGGAACCCACTCGACCGACGGTCCGAACTTGGTCTGGACCCTCACTCCAGACCTTATCGTCATGGGTGACCCTGCTGGGAGCAAATAAATTGCTCCCGACGATAGCTCTGGGGATCACGGGGCCACGCAAGCCCCCACACCACGTCAAGGTGTCCGGATCCTTTGAGGGGGCTGAACAATATGTTCATTATGGAATGGCAGAGGGGATTATTAATCGTTTGTCTTTAGCTCCAGCTTGTCCAGATGAATTGTTGATAAATGTAGACGGTATACCATCATCCAGGAGTTCTGGCAGTCAGTTTTGGCCGATACTTGCAGTCGTAGATTTTCCAGGAAGTAGTGCAGTTTCGAAGCCATTCCCGATTGGTGTTTATCACGGTAATAGAAAGCCAGAGTGTGTATCGACGTTTTGGGATTCTTCTGTAACCGAAGCAAGGGTTGTGCTACGCGATGGTGTAGAAGTTGGTGAGGAAAATGTCCAAATAAGAATAAAAGCTTTCATTTGTGACGCACCAGCAAGAGGAATGCGCAAGGGGATAAAAGGGCGTGAATTCAACTGGTGTGAATTTTGCAAATCTATTTCACTCAGCATGCGGCATTATATATTTGGTTGACGTCCTATGAAGGTATGGAAGTTTTATGTATCGATGACTGAATTTATTGGAATGATTGAAAATGTGATTGATGTATGATTGCTGTATTTAAAATGTATTCAATGAAATTAGAAACATCTTTACATGAAAATAACTCGTCGGGTAATTTGAAATATAATGCAGAATTGATTAAATTTTATAAAGATTAAGCCCTAATTGTCGTCGTGAATATCACGTGGTGGACTAGCAATGGCAACGGAAAACAAGACATCGTATCAACATACAATTTTGAATAGAATAATAATATTCAATACGTGACTATAATTTAATCTTGAGCTCTTGATGTGCTTTCAACCCCTTCAAAATGATTATCGAAATTTCTCATTATATTTTCACATGTTTTTCAATGTTTTCACGATTTTGTTTTTATGGTGCTAATATTTATTACTAGAATTATTAAATTCAATACAAGCCGACAAATTGTCATTGAACTTCCAATTAAAATAGAAATAGGCTGATTGGTTCGACCGTTTAGCCACCATGATTGCTAAACCAAAGAACTGCGTTTCACGCTTTGTGCTATATTTTAACCTTCCCCGGAAGTTATTTTAGTCTACTCAAGACTTGTGCAGTATTTTATGAACAAGAGAGATTATACAACGGGAATGAATCGTGGGTTGACAGTTCATGTTATGAGTGTATTAAGTGATTTCTTGGAAGTAGGTAATGTAACATCATAGGTCTACAGCTCAAGTTATCTGCAAAATTAACTCGACTGATGAGATTGACTATGGGAAAACGATCCATGTTCATGCGATAAAAAGGAATAAAAAATATATTGCAATTCTGAATGGATACAAACACAATAGAGGGTTGTTATTTTTTTTTTTGAAATTGAATCAAATCGCAGTTTTTTCATATTCAACAATATTTCGCTCATTCATCAATACGCAGTTTTTCCTTGGAAGGCTCAATGTCACCGTATACCCCACTCGAAAATGATGTACGTTTTTTTCTGTTTGTTTGATGGTTTGTTTGTTCGCGCTTCACGGGCCAAACGAAAATACAAATTCAGATCAAACTTATATTTTTGAGGCGCAATCGGTTGCACCACTTCTGGGAAAACCTATTCAAAGTTGTTTCAAAACCCCATAAGAACAAGCCAACTAAGTTAGCCTAGGAGAGAATTCGTACAAAATATATTCTTCGAAAAAATTAAAACTATTGTGGATTTTCAATATAATAATTAGATGAGCGTTAGCGAAGCTTGTCTGTGTGTTTTTTGTTTGTGCGCACTGCACAGGTCGCAGGGTTTGACCGATCGACATGAAACTTTTTTTGTATATATACGCAAACCTTACCAACTTGGAACTGTATAGTTTTGGGGTAATATCTGATGGATCATGTTTCAGAAATATCATCAAAAGGTTTTTAAAAAACCCATAAGATTAGGCAGGTTGGAATTTTGTTTTTAAAATCTTCCCAGTATAATTCTAATTTTCCTCAAATGTAGTTTCGAAGAAAAGAATATAATAAATGTTTTTTATTTATCGAAAAGATAGAAACATTAGCGGAAAAATATTGCATTGTTAGATTCACGGCTTGCTGGATTCATTGGCATCAGACGAAGTTCATTTTCTATGATCAAGGTGTGTAGAGTTTCGCTCATCTTACAACGCACATTCCGCGTTTGCCTATATGTGCAATTAATTGAATTGTGAATACTTATTTGTTTGTGGCATGTGGATTTCTCACACGAATTCGATTACATCACAAATCGTCTAGATGTAAGTTACTTGCACTATAACTTGCGTTATTATGAATTATTATTATGAATTACTTCACGTTAAATAATGTACAATTTAACCTCTCTATCGCCGTTTTACTTCATACAAGAAACTGTTTCAGACAACTGAGCAAACGTAAACGTCTTTTGTGTGTATTTGTAAACAAAGTTGGTTCCTTCTATTACCACTCACTGCGCATGATCGGTTGTTCTGGCAGTTTGGCTGTTGAATTGGTACATGTTTTAACACGGGAGGGGTGGGAAGATAATTCACCATATCGAGACGGCGAACAACGCAACCCGCAATGCATCTTGAAGAAAACCAATTAATCCAACAACAAGTGTCACCAATTAATTATAACGATTAAGAAAAGACCTTCCTTAAGGAAATTAATTAGAATGAGAATTTAATTATAATTATAATTAATTATAGAGGGAGAGCAGTGACGTAATTGTTTGTAGGACATAGGTGGATAGGCCTACATAGCTTTCATTACATTTCATAACAATGATAATTATATAACTTATTACATTTATTGTTCGATGATCTTAGTGAAGACTTCCATTCCACATACCGGTACCGACAAAAAATGGGCTTCGTTTTTATGTTTTTTATTTTATTTTTTTTTCGTAATTTTGTACGCGTCTACAGGTCAGGAAAATTGACCAATCGAATGCAAACTTTCACATCCGGGTTGCTTGACCCAGGCAGGAGTGTCGTCCCAAGTTGAAGCGAGAGATTGATATCTTTAATATATGGTCGCTTCTTCCGCGCTTCTTACGCGGAGTCAATAATATGACAGACTCAATAATGTCGACGACCAAAATATCGCGGCAATAATACCGCGAAAGACATAACATCGCGGGTACATGACCGCGGTCAAAATGATCGGCGACAAAATATCGCGAACAATAAGATCGCGGACACAAATTCGCGGATAGAAAAATCGTGGACAAAAAGATCGTGGACAAAAAGGCAAAAAGATGGCGGACTAAATTATTCAAACTGCGAAAATTATAAAATAGGCCTAGATATAAAAATTAATATGAATAAGTTATATTTTTTTTTCAATAATCCCATTGTGATGAATATAAGGAATAAGAATGAAATTGAAAACCTACAATCTCATTGAAAAAGGTTTCCCCGTCTATTTAATTTTAGGTTATCAGTAGGCCTATCAAATGACATAATATTTCGATCTTTTTGTCCGCGATCGTATATATGGTCGCCGCGATCTTATTGCTTTTTGCCGGCTACCCAGAATAGGTTGGAATTGTTTTTCAGAAAAATCAACGTGGCTGATACGATTTGAGTGAAAGTTCGGAATGATGTGTATCAATTTTATAATGAAATTCCACAATAATTTTAATTTTTTCGAAGAATATATTTGTACGAATTCTCTTTTAATTTGCAGACTTTTCCGGTTGTATACGCACTAATGGCGCGGCGCACGACCGAGTCCTGAATATCCTGGCGGTCAACATGGAGCCGGTATTAGTTTTGAGGCTGCCCAACAGAACGCAGTAGCAGCCGTGCAGAGGTACCCGGCTGCTACTTCCACTACGGCCAAGCTATCTGGCGAGAGTGCCAGAGGCTTGGCCTAGGGCACTTTCAGGACTAGAAGCACAGACTACAGAAGCTAGACACAGACATACAACGTAATGCTAAAGTAGTCTGCGGCTTGACACGGCCAACGAGTGAGCCGCCGTGACCGAACTGAAAAAACGCAGGGCATCGAACGCTACGAGCGCTGCTGCTTGAACGTTTGAAATCTTGGCGAGTAAAGGGAGAAAACTACCTGTTCTGAGGCTAGCCATGCATGCCTGTCTGAGAAATAAACGTGTACCCTGTAGGGAGGACTCGGTATTAAAAATAGACTGGTCGGCTACCTGGGCCACGTGCTACGTCATGCCTGTCAATTGTTCAACTCGCAGAAACGTCTCCGACAGTAATAGTAGTTGTTGAATGATTTTCTACACTCTCAGAATGTAATTATTAGTTCATAAATGAAACGAGACCATGAGTATTTTAAATTATGCAATATATTGAATTATATCTCGTATAGACGTATAATATTACTATAGTAGGCCAACTCCATGTGTTCATTTCATGTTATCGGGTGATTGTTATATTACGTTATTACAGTCAATATTCAGAAGGATATCCAAATTATCTGGATTAATACGTTCTTAATCGTAATTGAATATCATAATATTATAACTAGAATTGGCGAATCTATTGGCGAAGCGGAAGACAACCCAAGCCCTGCAATATTGATATTGATACCACATCTGAATAAAATGGAGCGAAATGAAATGCTTTGCAATGTGATGAATATTAAGATGCTGTTTTCAAGATTTTATGCAAATCGTGACATGTGCATCACGATCAATACTGAACATTTAGTTTGTGAATGGAGCAAAACAGGGAAACATCACGTGAAAGTTTGCTCTATTGGCACACACAACTTACTCATACTAATTCACACTAATTCGTATGCTCGTTCATATAGTTTATAGTTATGTTAGTATTAGTTTTAGTTCATAGTTATATGTTTATAGTTTGTATTTGTATTTGTATTTATTAACGGTTTGTTTGACAATGATAAATTGTATAAACCAAGTCAGATACAGTATATATAAAGATAACTAGAACTACATGGTCATTTTTTAATCAAGATTATACATGTGAATATGTAGAAATATAAAAAGTCAGGTGGCTAGAAATTCATTGATACTGTAATAAGATTTTTCTACAAGATATAATTTCAATGCATTTTTAAAATCGTCTCTGTCACGGGTTTTCAAATGAGCTGGTAAATGGTTAAAAAGTCGCCTTCCGGACTGCATCACGCCAGTAGACGTCGACTGAAGTCGACAGAACACGTGGGCGATGTTGGCTGCTCCTCGGGTATCGTGTTTGTGACTGGTTACATTAAAAAGTTCAGGGTTCTGTTGAGTAAAAATGCATATTGTCATTATGTAAAGGCATGGAAGAGTGAGTATTTGTAGCTGCGTGAAGCCATTTCTACAGGAGTCTCTGGTTCCTAATCCTAGTATGGACCTGATGATACGCTTCTGGGCTCGGAAAACTTTTCCGCTTAATCCTGCCGACCCCCAGAACATGATCCCATACATAAGTATGGACTGTACACTGGCAAAGTAGAAGGTCTTAATTGTGGGATAGGTGACTTGACGCGCTTAGGTCCGAGTGGCGAAGTTGAGCTTGGCTAGTTTTATTATAAGTTGATCTATGTGGTTTGACCAAGATAACTGGTGGTCAAGAGTGAGGCCTAGAAACTTGGTGCTATCAACAGTGTGAGGGAAGGACGGAAGATCCACTTTCGTTCCACGTGGAGTAAATACGATTATTTCGGTCTTATCCTGGTTCAGCTGTAATATATTAGGTTGAAACCAGTTTTCCAAATCAGAAAGGGCAGATTGTAGTTCGTTGTCGAGTTCAGTTAGATCAGTCCAGAACACCGAGGCGCTAGAGTCGTCTGCATATTAAGTTACGTTACGGTTTGGCTTATTTTTGCTTATGTTAGGGGCCTGGTCGTTAACCAGGATGGAAAACAGAACTTATGAAACAGTTACTTATGTAATATACAAAGTACGAAATTGTTAACATTGATGCTATACGATATTATTTTATTCACAATATGAACAATTGCTTAGGTAAATAACTTTATACACTATGGGAATTAATAATGAAGCAGGAATGGTGAGATGACATTATCAGTTGATCAATTGAATAATAAATCCCGAGATAGAATTATTCACACAAATATAATATGTCATTGACAATCGATTATATACAACAATGATCCGCGACTGAGCTGAGTTGAAAATTCCAGCAAATGGTTACATATGAAAATAAAAATATTCACTTTCTCTTTCGGTCATTTTGTTCCGAGTTTATTATCATTTTCAATTCATAGTCACATGATCAATTCTTGCTTGGCTATCGTTTGGACTGTCCATTAAAACATTATACCAGCACTTGCAATTTCCTAAGATGTTCAATCACAATTTTCATCCCATTCGAATTCCAGTGGATTCCGTCAGGACGACCTCGTCCCATTTTTCTGTAATCAGGAGTACAATATATTCACATCATTGTACGAAATGATTGATTTGTAACTCTTTTGATACTTTCATCCAGTATATATTTAGTATTCTAGGGCTTTCATTTGCTTTCTAATTACTATTTCATAGGCTTACATGTAGTGTTTAGAAAACTTACTTTTCAAAAAGTTCTTCTCTTATCTTGTCCCCTTCCATGAATAGCGGAAACAAGTCGACTACTGAGCAAGATTCTTCTGAAATGATAAGTAGGTTCCATGTGGGCGTTAATTATTGTTTATATACATGGAAATTTTATTTGCAACATATATATATACATATATATATATATATATATATATATATATATATATATTCATATGTGTGTGTGTGTAAAGTCACACTGAGAAGGTGGTCGAGTGGCTGAGACACTGAACTGTCATTCAGGAGTTCAGTGATCGATTCCCGCCACGACCAATAGATCTTGATCATCGTTACAGTGCGTCGTTAAGGGTGGGGGGTGGGTTTAACACACCACTACACACACCTTCTGTGCCTCATAACTCAGAAGTAAGGGTGGAGGGTGGGTTTAACACACCACCACACACACCTTCTGTGCCTCAGAACTCAGAAGTGAGGGTGGGGGGTGGGTTTAACACACCACCACACACACCTTCTGTGCCTCAGGACTCAGAAGTAAGGGTGGAGGGTGGGTTTAACACACCACCACACACACACCTTCTGTGCCTCAGAACTCAGAAGTAAGGGTGGGGGGTGGGTTCAACACACCACTACACACACCTTCTGTGCCTCAGAACTCAGAAGTAAGGGTGGGGGGTGGGTTTAACACACCACTACACACACCTTCTGTGCCTCAGAACTCAGAAGTAAGGGTGGAGGGTGGGTTCAACACACCACTACACACACCTTCTGTGCCTCAGGACTCAGAAGTAAGGATGGAGGGTGGGTTAACACACCACCACACACACCTTCTGTGCCTCAGGACTCAGAAGTAAGGATGGAGGGTGGGTTTAACACACCACCACACACACACCTTCTGTGCCTCAGAACTCAGAAGTAAGGGTGGAGGGTGGGTTTAACACACCACTACACACACCTTCTGTGCCTCAGGACTCAGAAGTAAGGATGGAGGGTGGGTTCAACACACCACCACACACACACCTTCTGTGCCTCAGGACTCAGAAGTAAGGATGGAGGGTGGGTTTGACACACAACCACACACACCTTCTGTGCCTCAGGACTCAGAAGTAAGGGTGGGGGGTGGGTTTAACACACCACTACACACACCTTCTGTGCCTCAGGACTCAGAAGTAAAGATGAAGGGTGGGTTTAACACACCACTACACACACCTTCTGTGCCTCAGAACTCAGAAGTAAGGGTGGGGGGTGGGTTTGACACACAACCACACACATACCTTCTGTGCCTCAGAACTCAGAAGTAAGGGTGGGGGGTGGGTTCAACACACCACTACACACACCTTCTGTGCCTCAGGACTCAGAAGTAAGGGTGGGGGGTGGGTTTAACAGACCATTACACACACCTTCTGTGCCTCAGAACTCAGAAGTAAGGGTGGGGGGTGGGTTTAACACACCACTACACACACCTTCTGTGCCTCAGAACTCAGAAGTAAGGGTGGGGGGTGGGTTCAACACACCACTACACACACCTTCTGTGTCTCAGAACTCAGAAGTAAGGGTGGGGGTGGGTTTAACACACCACTACACACACCTTCTGTGCCTCAGAACTCAGAAGTAAGGGTGGGGGTGGGTTTAACACACCACTACACACACCTTTTGTGTCTCAGAACTCAGAAGTAAGGGTGGGGGGTGGGTTCAACACACCACTACACACACCTTCTGTGCCCCGGGGATCTAGAGTGAGGGTGGGGGGTGGGTTTAACACACCACCACACACACCTTCCGTGCCTCAGAACTCAGAAGTAAGGGTGGGGGGTGGGTTCAACACACCACTACACACACCTTCTGTGCCTCAGAACTCAGAAGTAAGGGTGGGGGGTGGGTTCAACACACCACTACACACACCTTCTGTGCCTCAGAACTCAGAAGTAAGGGTGGGGGGTGGGTTCAACACACCACTACACACACCTTCTGTGCCTCAGAACTCCGAAGTAAGGGTGGGGGGTGGGTTCAACACATCACTACACACACCTTCTGTGCCTCAGAACTCAGAAGTAAGGGTGGGGGGTGGGTTTAACACACTACTACACACACCTTCTGTGCCTCAGAACTCAGAAGTAAGGGTGGGGGTGGGTTTAACACACCACTACACACACCTTTTGTGTCTCAGAACTCAGAAGTAAGGGTGGGGGGTGGGTTCAACACACCACTACACACACCTTCTGTGCCCCGGGGATCTAGAGTGAGGGTGGGGGGTGGGTTTAACACACCACCACACACACCTTCCGTGCCTCAGAACTCAGAAGTAAGGGTGGGGGGTGGGTTCAACACACCACTACACACACCTTCTGTGCCTCAGAACTCAGAAGTAAGGGTGGGGGGTGGGTTCAACACACCACTACACACACCTTCTGTGCCTCAGAACTCAGAAGTAAGGGTGGGGGGTGGGTTTAACACACCACTACACACACCTTCTGTGCCTCAGAACTCAGAAGTGAGGGTGGGGGGTGGGTTCAACACACCACTACACACACCTTCTGTGCCTCAGAACTCCGAAGTAAGGGTGGGGGGTGGGTTCAACACATCACTACACACACCTTCTGTGCCTCAGAACTCAGAAGTAAGGGTGGGGGGTGGGTTTAACACACTACTACACACACCTTCTGTGCCTCAGAACTCAGAAGTAAGGGTGGGGGGTGGGTTCAACACACCACCACACACACCTTCTGTGCCTCAGAACTCAGAAGTGAGGGGGGGGGGTGGGTTCAACACACCACTACACACACCTTCTGTGCCTCAGAACTCAGAAGTAAGGGTGGGGGGTGGGTTCAACACACCACTACACACACCTTCTGTGCCTCAGGGATCTAGAGTGAGGGTGGGTGTAAAACGCTCCTCTACTTTGAGTGAAACACTTCACAGACCAACGCAAACACCCGTTAATAACGACGAAAACCTTGACTGTGGTGAGAACGAATGTGTCACGCTTCCTACTGTTGAAGATGTAGCTCACTTATTTAATGGAAATGCCGTGTCGTCGTCTGTACCACGACTACCAACTTTTGAAGAGAGCGAGAAGTTTCCATGTAATAACAGTACCGACGACGAGAATTACCAATCCTACACCCCACAGAAAAAAAAAACTTTATTTGCGAGTAAAAAAGCAGGAGCGACTGCTCAGTAGAAGCCGAGCTGCAAACTCCTACTTGCGCCGACAAGAAGATAAACCTAGAACAGTGACAACACAAGAGGTTATCGATGTAGCGGGTGAGCACATGTCCGAGTCGGCTAGCTCGTTATCTAAAATGCAACTACTGAGAAAAGACAGATCGCCTTGGGAGGAAAAACAGAAGCGAATGGCACTTGCATGGCATTACAAATCACCTGCATTGTATGTTGATCTTCGCGAAGTGCATGGCATAAAACTACCCGCGAAGTCAACGATAGAAACGTGGGTTAATGCACTGAACTTGCAGCCTGGCCTTGCGAAGATCTGTTTGAAAAGTTCAAAGTCAAAATGAGTGGAATGTCGAAGAGCGAACGCCAGTGCGTGTTGGTATTTGACGAAATTTCAATTTAAAAAACCTTGGAGTACAATTCTAGAGTAGATAACGTGGAGGGTTTTCAGGACTTGGGAGGTAGTTTTGGTAGAACACCTGAACTTGGTACGCACATACTCGTTTTCATGGTGCGTGGGCTAATCTACATCTGGAAAATGCCTATTGCGTACTACCTTACCAATGGTTGTGTTAAGGGACACCAACAGAAAACTCTCGTCACCAATTGCCTTGAAAAACTCTTCGAATCTGGTGCAATTGTGCGAACATGCATCTGCGACCAAGGCCCTAATAACCGAACAATGTTCAATTTATGGAAAATCAATGAGAGTAAGCGGTGGATATCTGTGAAAAACCATAAGGTTTACATGGCTTATGACGCCCCCCATCTCATAAAGAGTTTAAGAAACAATCTTCTCCATAAAGATTTCTTTGTTGCGGGTAAGCAGGTGTCCTTCAGAGATGTTATTGGCGCATACGAACTGGATTCAAGTTCCAGTCTTGCAAGAGCGAATTGTAAGCTAACGCAGCAGCATATCTCACCCAACAACTTCGAGAAAATGAGTGCCAAACTGGCTGTCCAAGTATTTTCACATTCTGTGTACGCTGTGATAAGTACAGCATCGGATTTGGGCCAGATTCAATCACCAACAGCTAAGGCTACAGCAGAGTTCATGAAAGATGTGAACAATGTATTCGATGCATTGAACAGCAGAATTAAATCGGCTACAAATCCATATAATTGCGCTCTTCAGACAGGAAACCTAGTATCTCTGAATTGCTTAAAAGCAGCCCCGGCATGGATTGATACTTGGATAGTCCAGAAAACTGATCGCACAAAGCATGCCCACCTTATTCCACCGTGTTTTACTGGCTTAAAACTAACAATTCAACCAACGCTAGATTTGTTCGAAGACTTGAAAGCAGAGGGATATAAATATCTGCTTACATCACGCCTCAATCAAGATCCGTTGGAAAACATGTTTGCCGTTATTCGATCTCGCGGTGGAAATGACAGAAATCCCTCTGTTCAACGCTTTCGAAGAAGTTTGCAACACATACTGCTGATGCAACTGATGAAACCACCAAGTACGTCCAATTGTGAAGCAGACGATGATCTACAGCTCAATGTCATGCATCCATCTGTAGCTCCTCTTACCTCACCAGACTTGGAGAGGCCTAATCTGCTTTCTTATTTCAGCGCTTGTCATAAAGACTTATTAATTTTGATAACAAAAGAAAAACACGCAAAGTACCAGCACTCGGCACACCGACACTCGGCGCACCAACACGCTGTTAGTGACATGGTGGTCTTTGCTAACGCTCATCTGATGAAATATATTTTGTTCTTCATGCAGATCCCTTGAACGAAGAAACAATTGTTGAATGCTTGAGAAGAAGCAGAGACCACATGATGCGTGGTATTTTGAGTGCCCGCGTAGACAATGTGGGCCAAGGAAGTTCGAAGAAGGTGAGTCTCAGGCTCATGTTAAGCACAGTTCTCACCATCAAAGAAGCTGAAAGTACACTTTGTTCTTCATTCATCTCTAGACATTTTTAATACCAACAAGTGCTCAGGCCTTGGAGGTACAAAAGCACTTTCAGTTCTCTACAAGCAAAACAAACTTTTTGAAAGTTCAAATTGTTTTCTTGGTGCAAGTTCAAAAGTGTGTTGAAAAAATGCCTGAATTTGCTTCAAAGTACATTTAAAAGTCAGAACAGAAGGAGAGGAAGAACGATCAATGTAGGCTTATTCGTGTTTTCAAACATTGAAGTTGCATAGGAAAAACTGATACAATGGAAAAATAGGTCCAATTTGAATTAAATCGGTAATTGTTAGGCTACTGAGCCGAGGCAAAATATATGATCACTTTAAATTTGTTAGAGACCCTCTTTCTTTGCTAATGAAGGTTTGCTGCACATGACAAAACAATTTCATTTCAATCGTGGAATCATCTGCATTCAGCTACTTAATTGATAGTTCAGCTCGGGTTTCGAGGAGGAAACTTTCGGACCGTAAAGCTGGATTTCCATGCCGCGCGTCATGGCGGCTCAAAGTCGCGAGCCTGCAGGCATTTTCCTTCACTGACCAATCAGGGACAAGTCGCGAATCGCGCCACGAAAGTAGATATTTGCTCAACATTTGAACGATATGAGCTAGCGATATTGGCGGAAGTACAGTTTCGGATACTGTATCCAGCGATCTATCGATAATCGACTTCGATTAGACGTTGACAGATGCACAAAATAATTGCCGCCAATAGTAGTTCAAGTTTTTATCGCTAGATGTCTATACACGAATCGCCAAGCGACTTTCAGAATGTCCACCACTCTCGATTTTGACGCGCGACATGAGAATCGCGTGCATGGCAATCCAGCTTTATAGTTTCGGACCGTAATAACCTTGAAAATAAACTTCCAAGTGTACATTATTTTTCTTGAAAATCTGAAGAAATATATCTGCTGTCAAGGTTGTGCTTTCTATGGTATACTACAGTTTAGAAGATCATTCGTTGGTAAATATGAAATATCTTTAATATGATATAAATATGATTTATCCATTAATACCATGAGTTATAAAAGTTTTATACCCTAGGTATATTGAAATGGCTTGTACGGTGTTTCCGAAGCTTATAAATCAGTAGCCCATATTATATTATGGGTGGTAATACTTGGGATGATTATCACAACATGTTTTGTTTGAAGTAATTATTGGGGGGGGGGGAATCGTATAACGGGAAAGTTTTTTTTTTTTTTTTTTAATGTTGCTTAACGACCCCACCAACAGCTAGGTTATACGGGGGTAAGAATGAGCGGATGATAATGAAACGATGAAGGGATGAATGGTGAAAGGACGCTTACAAAAACCCATGCCTTATGCGGGACTCGAACCCACGCCCAACGGTGACTTCAGTTACTACCGCTAGCGATAATTGACTTAGCCACCGGGGCGGCTGGAAAGGTTTTTATATGGTGACTGTACTGGGAGGCGAGACCCGAGTAGAAGGACGATTCAGGGTGGAGCTACGACGATAGATTCAAACAGTGGGGGAATATTCTCCTCCAATAAAAATAGAATACCGTGTCTGAAAATATTGTTCTTTTCGGTGTATTGCCAAATATATTTTTTCCAAGTTTTTTCATTTTTTTTCCTGCGTATGAGACACGTCTCAGGTAACGTCACTGACGTAACGAATAGTTCATCCCCTATAGTTTCTTCGGTATTAGTTATTAAAAAACAAACACCGAAGAGAACAATATTTTCAGACATAATAGTATTATATTTTTATTGGAGGAAAATATTCCCCCACTTTTTTAATCCATCGTCCCAGCTCTGTGAGGTAGGTTTTTTGACCGAAGACGAGTAAGTCTCGTCAGGTTTCGATCGAGGTTGTCGAGTTAGCTTTTTCGCATTAGATGTATTGATTGCAAAGCAGGAGTTGTCGACTGCTTTGCGAGTGATTGTTTCAATTCCTTTATTTCTTTGTTCTGTGTCTTGATTATATCTGTATACTGTTTGCTCTGTTCTTGCATTGCAATGGCCTGGTCAGCAAGTTGCTGCCGTAATGCAGCCATCTCCGCTGCCTGCGCCTTCATCATCTCCCTCATCTCGGTCAGGGATTCTCCGATTGAGGCACTGGCAGGGACCTGACTAGCGAGCTGAAGTTTTTGTTGTTGCATAATGACTCTAAGCTTCTGGAGTTCGTCAGAATCATTGGTGGCAGGAGAAACAGCTTGTGAGAATGATTTTGTAATTAACGGGATCGGATTTTGATTGCTATATCGTTTTCTGGCTTCATTAAACGATACATTTTCCAGCGTTTTAATTTCAAGGATTTTCTTCTCTTTTTTCCAGGACGGACAATCTCGGGACCACGCCGGGTGGTCACCGTTGCAGTTGCCGCAGTGGCTGGAGTCAGAACAAACATCTGGTTCGTGTCGATCACCACCACAGTTAGCACAAGTGGCATTCCGGCTGCACGAATCCGTAGGATGCCCAAGCCTATGACACTTGAAGCATTTAAGAGGATTGGGTATGTGCGGACGCACATTAAGGCACATGTACCCAGCGAATACTTTCTTTGGTAGAAAAGGAGTGTCAAAAGTTAGAACGAGTAGGGGCGTTGGAGCATTACGACTTTTAATCCTGTACACATCGCTGATATTTTGAGATTTGAATTCAGTCTTCAAAACTTCAGTGTCAATGTTCTTTAGGTCGTGAGAGTAGATAATTCCTTTGCAGCTGTTAAGCGTCTTGTGCGTTGAAACAGAGATAAGGTAAGTGAGAAAGAGCTGTGATTTCAATAGAATAAGTGTTTGTTCACAGTTGAAGGTTTCGACAAGCAGTGTTCCATCTCTTAAAGGTTTCGAGGACTTCACATTGCCAACTAAGCGGTTAATGCCTCTGGCTTGTTCGAACAGGGATTCGACCCCGCGTGTGAAAGTAAGGTTAAATAAAACTGGAGGTCACCAGGTATCCAGAGTACATCGTTTTGAACTACTATATCCCGTAGCCATTCATCCCCTCGGCACGATTGTTTCCACCTTAGGATTGGGTTCATGTCCATTGTAGATGCTTGGTCGTCAATAGGTCATGGAATCGTGTCATGTTCATAGCCATGGTGGTCAACGATCGTGGGCGTTCTAAGCATGCAGAGGGAGCCGGCAGAAACAGAAAGATGAGTAAAGAAAGAGAAAAGAGTGAGAAGAGAAAATAGAGCTCAGGGCACCCTCTACACACTCCGGTCACCAATATGGCACCCACTCGACCGAGACGGTCCGAACTTGGTCTGGACCCTCACCCCAGACCTTATCGCCATGTGTGACCCTGCTGGGAGCAAATAAATTGCTCCCGACGATAGCTCTGGGGGCCACGCAAGCCCCCACACCACGTCAAGGTGTTCGGATCCTTTGAGGGAGAATGTGTATCATATGTTCCCAGAAGAAGTTAACTGGGAACACATCAAAACGTTCTAACATAGTTATCTGGAGCCTCAGACTGAATTTGCCTTCATCGATTTAGCGACTGAGAGCAAGTCTAGACCGATAGGACAGAGTGGAATTAAAACCAATCAAGTTCGGGTCGGATAAAGTGGTACTTGTGCGTTCGATGCCTTAGTACAGCTGCTCTCGTCAGCATACTGCGAAAGTGAACAATACAAATCACTTGTAGGATCAGAATTACGTGACTCCACGATCTTCAGCCTGGCCAAGTCCATTGCCACTGCGGGCGTTACACACTCAAGTTACCGTTCACGAGCCGCGATTTTGAAAGACGTTTTCTCGGCTTCTAAATTACCTGCCAATATTTTGAAAATTTCTACTGAGGCCACAGCGGTAGAAATGAATCGAAAAGTATGGTCACAAAACATGCAAATCTGTTTACGTACATAATTTGATTACTTCTTGAGATATTTCATCGTGCATGGTATCGATTTGTTCGTAAAACAACTGTCTTTGGGCTGAACTGAAAATATCAGTGAAATGAAAATGTTCAATAGATACCATTTAAACATTGAAACATGGATGAATAACAAATATTACAGAAACTGACTGCAATATCACAGTCAGTTTCTGCGGTCGTGTTTTCAACGTTGAAAACATATCTTATTTTTCTTGAACGTTTGCATTCCTCTTATTGTTGGTTCCTCTGCTGCAAGGTGGTATGAGCGGTGGTGGGGGGAGGGGAGGGGAGCCATGAAATATCCGTTACCCATGAGGGTTGGTTTGCTTGTATACCTACCCTTCACAGTTCACTCAGCTCCTTCGCACTGACTGCTCAAGACATGACTTATGAAGATAGACTTATGAAGATAGACTTATGAAGATAGACTTATGAAGACCTGCGTTGGAAAAAATATGAAAATTGGAGGTGAGGCTGCTACTTCTGAATTTAATTAGAGGCTACTTTTGATTTGAATGGCATTGAAACGATACTATTACCCTTATGTAAAATGAAGAAATAATCCAAATGATAGTGAGAGGTGATGTTTTTTAATAATGTAACATTTCAAAAATCATTCTTGTATGTAAGAGGGAACTGAGAAAACATTTTTTTTTATTCTTAATAACATCGACACTTGATACACAATCATTGTTCCCCTATCAAGGCTAAGGATGAAAGTAGGCAATATGGTATGATTTATATTCAATGGCAGAATAGATCTGTATATTTCCTGTGGGAAATTGCTAATAACACTTGGAAAAAAATGTATTGACATTTTGAATTAATGTTTTATATATGGGCATATCTATATAATATATATATATATATATATATATATATATATATATATATATATATATATATATATATATATATATATATATATATATATATGAGAAAATGATTATATTTAGAGGTATTTTTGCTCTTGACAAAGGCTGGCATAGTTCAGCCGAAATATTGAGCTTCTAATAAAATAATAAATACATGTAAAACGACTAAAATACCTCTAAATGTAATCATTTTCTCATATTATGAGTCGTTCAAGCCTACGTGAAACCATATATATATATATATATATATATATATATATATATATATATATATATATATATATATATATATATATATATATATATATATATATATATATATATATATATAGGCCTATATATATATATATATATATATTTCTTTTTGATGTAGAACTGTGGAAATGACAGTTAAAATAAAAAGTCAATGAATCTATTGCATGATATTGCTATTTTGCTATTTATGTCCTGACACCATGAATGTTCATATTAATTCCTTTTCAGACAGCAAGGAAGAGCTTGAAACATTCCTCAATAAGGCTGAAGAGCAGATACTGAAGAAAACAAAACAGGAAAGCCTCAGTACGGGCAAAGTTTGTTGACAAACGCTATGAGAAAGATTTTGTGTGTGAAAGCATTAGAAAAAGCACGGATGACAAGGTTCACGAAAAGTCATCGCAGATAGAGCGCAAGAATCAACAAATTAGGAACAGAGCTTCGTTCATAAACAAGCAGAAAGCCAGCTTGGCTGCTAGCGAAGAGGCCATGCAACTGGTGATTGATTATTATGAAGAAGCGTGTCACAGATTAATCATGTCATTGTGGTTTGTGAAACGTTTTCCATATCAAGCAGTTTGTTCGTTATTCAAGAGATTTCATACATTGGTTAACGATACCCATAGAAACGTTTGAATGTTAATTACTTTCAAATATGTTGAATATTACCATCAGGTCTAACAATTATACATTTGTTCAGAAGAAAATGTGGAAACAACGGAGAGAGAGACATTCTCTCTTGTGAGCCAGTCAGCTGACCACCGAGGTTTCAGCGACAAACAAGGATGCCCTACCAGCAGCAGCCGCCAGTACATAACATCGTGCCAGTGACACACAGAATGGATATAGATTCACGCAAGAGGAGGCGGAATCTAGGATATGTCAAGAGAATGTGGCCCACTTTGCCATGTGAAGGGTAAGCCACCACTGTATTTGTTTCTTACTAGTATCAAAAGCTTAGTTACTTTTGTTACTCAACACTTATTCCTGAAATATCATCTTTTGAAATATCCTTAGATTTTTACCAGGGACTCGGAAGTGAAATCGAAATCGAAATTAATTGATATTATTGTGGAAGTGGAATCGAAATTAAAATTTTTAATCCACGTTCATGAGAACTGGAATCGAAATTGAAATTATTATTCTGAGATTGTCCAAAGTAAAATCGAAATTGGAATCGATATATATTTCTTTTCATCAGAATTTTTTATTCTAGTCGAATAGATTATTCAATGAGTAATTTTATTCTCTGTTATTATATGTAGATAAAGCTGGTGGTAGAACTTGACATAACGGGGTGAGCTCAAAACCGCCGAGCGGTTGCGACGTGTGATGGGTCTGGTGGAACTGGAACAGTTGCTAAGGGCGATCTGGGGTTTGATCACTGTCTCAATGAGAATGTGAGAAGTTACATAGCTATCTATTGTCTTATTACATCAGTTTCAAAACCCCCAAATGGCCATTGAATGTCTGCTATTGGTTAGGGCCTGATATCCAAATCTAAACATTGTCTCATCGGTGCGTTCTACGGAGATACATATTAATAATACCACGTACTGGGACATGAATATCTGATTGGTTATCATTATTCATGTCAGGTCTGGATAGCCCTGTCTTGGAATGCTCTTGATCGTTTTCAGCTAGTTAACTCCTTTCTCAGTAGCTTCATCCTCGTCACCCACTCCCTCTTCAAGCAATTCATTCCGAAATTATCAGATCACTTTCTTCGAAATTGATGACACTACCATGAAAAGAATTACCAACAAGCTGCGGTCAACTAGTAGCGAATTATTGGATGTAATTATTTTCTCAAAAATAAGATCAGATTCCGTGTAGAATAATTTTCTGGTAGGGTAGTTGAAAATATTATTATCTATTGGTATTGTATTTATTATTATTGAATGTAATGTTTCCTTTATGGGTAGGTTAGTTTTTGGGAAGAGCAGTTGACAATATTATTATTGAATCATATTATTTTTATTCTTGAATAATATCGAATGTAATCATTTCCTCATGAGTAGGTAACCTTTCTGGTAGACCAGTCGCATGTATCCCATTTTTATCACCTACATACTTGACTCAATAATTATTAACAATAACGATAATTCAAAACTTTCAATCTTATTGAATGCAATGATTCACAAAGAAATTTGGAACCACTGGGACCACGATGGGCCACGCACTAATAACCACGTGGAAGGGTGGCACTAAAAAGCCAACCGTCTGCCGGATGGAAGTCATCAGCAGGATATTTTCAGTTACATTTGAGTGCTTCAATGTCTTCAAGCAGATGTCGATGAGACCATTCAACAATTGAGGTTTGGTGGTGGGCCAAGTGCAACTAGCAAGGTGTCCGCCACCATTAATACTGACTTGATGAGTTGCAAACCACACTCGAGTTATATCTAGACGCTGTGAGCCATAAGCTCAAAGCTCACTAGTCAGTAGGCGTCGTAATGATTATATTATTTCTGCAATAAATATAATGTGTATTTATATAACTTGATGAATAAGTACCCGATACTCTCCTCTTCCTCTTCCTCAACTAATACTAGTCAATATTGAATATAAATCAATTGTATCAAATAATATAAGTTTTACTGATCGAATCAATTAATCGGCAATAATCGAATACCTGCATTCATATCACTTGATGAAGACGATACGATACAACTATAATATTATAATCCTTGCACAATCAATCAGATGAACGTTGATCACAAGAATATTTGAGAGAGGGAGTTTCGTGATTAATGCGAAGTGGCAATTAAATAAAGAAGGTCCGATAAATATTTTGGACTTGGATAGAACTAGGCTATCACTGTCGTATTCTCTTCTCATTGAGAAAACGACGTAATTTCAAAGAAGTGAGATATTCAAGTATTTCAATTTTCAAATTTACCACCACTAGCGGGAATTTTATTCCCATTATAGGGGGTCGGTAGGTAGCGTAGGTAGTACATGACAAAATAGACCAAACTTGGATGCAGAGTGGGGGAAGTTGGGGAAACGACATTGTGGGCAGTGTGAGACAGAAAAGGTATCCAGGTAGCGTAGGCAGTGTAAGAATAGGCAGTGTGAGAATACACCGTGAGGGCCAGGGTGCAAAGGTCTCGTCACAGGTATACTGACTGATTTGAACGATTCTGTTTGAAGCTAACTTGCAGTTTGATCTGCGTACTTCTAAATCATCGTATTATCAAGCAATGTTTCCATTTAACTAGTTCGACAGGTTTCAAGGGTTGTTGCCATTGTTGTCAATTCATAATGTGAGTTGAAATGATTTCATAAAGAAGTAGAAGAAAAGAACATTTTGCTCTCGAATGGTCAGAAACGCAAATTCTTAAATTATCACATGAGTATTTTTTCTTTGTTTGAGGCGAAATTGTTTATGAAAAACTCTGAACAAATAATCGAATCAAGGTTTTATGAGTGCATAGTTTCTGACTATTGTATTAACGATTCGATTCAACTGTTTAGTTGATTTTGAGAATCTCACCTTGAAATAGTAGATTGTTTTCGAAAATAAATGTAGTATGGAATAAAATACAATATAGGCCAAGTTATATTTTCATCACATGGCATTTGAATGAATATTTTTTTATTCCTTTATTCAAGCCCAATTTTGTATGGCTTGCTACATCTTTCATAACTTAGTGGGAGAAGAACAATATATGATTATGAACGTGAAACTAGTTTGATATATGAATAAAAATACAGAAAAAGAAAATTCAAAGGAAGCTAGGGAATATTTTCATAGTTGGACTCTATGATTTGTATTCATTAATCATAATACTGAACAACGGTGAGCGCGCTCACCGTTGGACACCCTTATATAGAAAAAAAACCTTAAATTGATTGCTTCTATTGACAGAAAACCTTAAATAGATTATTCTGTAAAAATAAATTCTCAAATTGATTGTTTCTATTGACAGAAATCTTGAATACATTGCTTATATTTACAAAAAAACTTACATGATTTCTTCTATTGACAGAAAATCCTGAATTAATTAAATTCCATCGACAACAGAATATAGTTCCTTTAGTATTTTGCTTATAGGCCTATCTAGAACTTTTATTAAATGCTTCTTTTTCCATGTTGCTTGACCTCACCAACAGCTAGGTTATAGAGGGTACAAATAAGCAGATGATGAAGAAACGGTGAGGTGATGATAGATGAAACGACATTTTATAAACCCCAATCTTACGCAGGATTTGAACCTGCGGCCCTGGAACCAGAAGCAGATACGCTACCTCTAGACCTTGAATATATATATATATATATATATATATATATATAAATATATATATAAATATATATATATATATATATATAAATATATATATATATATAAATATATATATATATATATATATATATATATATATATATATATATATATATATATACATATATATATATATATATATATATATATATATATATATATATATATAAACATTCATTACATTTACATACATTATATATTCATACATTTATATATATATATATATATATTTATACATATGGCTTCTAGTGGGTATAGCGTCTATAGACAAACTATAAATAATAGAATAAAATGGTAAGTTGTATACTGGAATAAAATACTGGAATACTGTATACTGGAATAGTGGAATAAAACATTGTATTGATCTCTTCTATTTACAGAAACACAAAAAAAAAAGTTTAATAGCAATATTTGTATGTATAGTGGTCTCAGTTTTGTGTATCACATATTGTGTTCATATAGTCGACATGCATATTATTTTCAAAACATGTACAAATGGCCTAAAGTCCATTCATATAAGCGCGTTAATGATACAACGATTCAACTTGAACCACACGATACACAAAATTACAAAAACTTCCGCAATTTTATTATTTAGATCTTATTTTGGCTTGATTGATTTCAAATTATACTAGATATATTTTATTTATTATTATTGGATGAGCGAAGCGAAGACTCAATTTCACTTGACCCGAAAAAAATGTACATGTTTTTTTTTTTTTTTTTCGCGCTCTACAGGTCAGCCGAAAATTCAAATTCGATTGAAACTTGGCATGGCCATGTGTCATCATCTGGATTGAATCCCATTAGTTTTTATACGCAATCGGTTGCACCACTTCTGAGAAAACTAATTTTCCATTTTCCAATTAACCCATAAGAATAAGCCAGAGAAGAATTTTCATAAAAAAAATGTCCTTCAAAAAATTTCAAATTTTCACCAAATTTCAATATAATAATGATACATAATATATATATATATATATGCATATATAATATATAATAATATATATATATAATAATGATACTTTCTTTATAGTTGATTAGTTCGTAATAACTCTTGATGTTACGTACACAAAAAACAACCAATCACTGAGCAATTATTGGCAACACGTTCACGGCCTGCTCGACGAAAGAATTACGAATTCTCTTAACAAGAACGAGAGTTACATAGCGAAACGAGCTCGAAGGGAAACTGGTCTGTTGTAGTGATGCCGCAATATAGCGAAAAAATCGATACGTCGATTCGATTCGATATTTTTTATTCCGATTCGATTCATCGATTAATCGGAAGTGAGAGAATCGATATTTGAATTTGAAAAATCGATTTTTCAAATTTAAAATACCGGTAGAGCTATTCAAGTTTTCAATGAATATTGTGTGTAAAATACTTGTTGCAGCAGGATCTATTTCTATTGCCAAGTCACTTTCAATGAATGCAAATATTTCATGTACGACTTTTCGTAATTTTGGTATTGTACTGTATTGTATCTGATTTTAATGAAGTTGGATCACCAACTCTTGTGAACAGTTGACAACAAAGTGGTTTCTGTTCAATTGGGAAATATCCAGAATATGAATTGTTTTCTGGCGCCTAGTGTTCATTGCGAAAGTCCGTTAATAAATGAAAGTGGAAGAGCGGAGACAGGTGGCGAGAGTCGAGAGCTGTACATAACCCTACGCTACAAAATTATACTTCGAAAACAAAATATAATTGACAAATTTAAAATTAATATAAAACATCGAAAATCGGACGTGAAAACATCGATTCAGCAATATATCGGAACCAATTGTATCGATTCAAAAATCGATGTATCGAAAGGAAATGAATCGATTTATCAAAATATCGATATAGTCTACGGCATCTCTAGTCAGTTGCCATTGAAATGTTGATCTCAATGCTGTTGCTGTTCTCAGTCGTTTTTGATTGTATGAAGTTATGTAATTATAATGTAATATAATTAGTGATGCCTTCGGGTACCCGGGTATCCGGGTCGGGTACGGGTAATGCATTACCCGGGTACCCGTCTACATTCCGGGTAATCGTGCTAACCAGTACCTATAATATAGAAAATAACTTTTATAAATCACTCAAGCTACCGAGAGAAATTCAACTTCGCATTCTACATAAGATTTTTCACCTACCTTCCCACACCTCCCTCGACTTGTCAAAATGCGCTCGTCAAATCTAGTCGCACCACCTACCGTTATCTGTGGTCACACGTGCAGTGTACTGAATCCCTCTCCTGTCACCCACTCTCTAGTTGCCATGCCAAATACTATTCTTTACCGAGAACTGAGAAGCATATATAGTCAACCCATTACCTACCTCCACGATTTGAGGGTTTTGTCAAGTATTTCTTCTCACTTCGCTGTTGTTTTTCAGCTTGAATAGGTCCTCGTATATTTGCTTGTTTTGCAGTTTGTATGGACTTGAGTGGTGTTATTGTTGGAGTGAGCATAGCGACGTGTGTTTAGTGTTATATATATATCAAATTGAGCGATTTTTTTATCGATACGATTTTTTAAAAATTACCCGGGTAATTTCGGCGGGTACCCGGTTCCTAATTTGTTACCCGAAAGCATCACTAAATATAATTATGAATAAACCTACGAACTGGAAATATTTACTTACAAAACTACAAAAGAGAAACCAATCCAGGCCCTAGCACATTGTAGTGATAACATTTGCATTTAACATTTGTGGAATAAAATTGACAAAATTACTGTGAAATGATGTAGGCATAGTATTAATATCAATTTGACGCTGTATGATCGTGGGATGATATGTTTAGTTGCCCTGGCCTATGTTTACTCATAATTTTTCTATTATTTAGCTAAATATTAATGTGAGAAGAAGCTTTGAAGAAGAAGAAGAAGAAGCTTTGTAAATTGAAATAGCAAAATGCATGCAACCTAACCTCACCGAACCATTGCGTTAACCTATAAACTCAATGCCTGAACGATTGGCAGCGGGCACACATAGAGGGTGGTGGAAGATGCGGAGGCCTTGATATGAGTAGCTGGTCCACTGCCTCCGTGTTGGACGTTATAAGCCGGAAGAGCGGCGGCTCGCAGGTGTTCGGTGACGTCCTCCACGGACACATTCAAAAGAAGCCTAGCCTTTGAATTGTATGTCAACTTCAATTAGAGCTCAATTATCTTGTAAATTTAATGACACTGATAGTTTCCTTGATGTTTGCTCATATAGCACTGCTTGCTTGTCGATTGTTGCTGATTGAATTGAAATAGGTAAGAAAAAAGGAATGTAATTATTATTAAATTCATTTGAAACCAGGAAATAAAATGAACAAAACCGTTGCTTATAGAACCAAAAGTGGGCGGTACGCCAAAAAGAAATTCGGTTTTTATTGAATTATAAAATATTTACGCTGGGCCTATGTGGACAAAAGTTATTATCGTTCAATGTTAGACCGTAACCAATTACAATTTCAAAGCGCATAAATTTATAATATACGTAGAAAACCAGCGATTCTTTTACGCATAAAAAAGTCAGCGGATTTTGAAAACCTATTCCATTACACACTGGGTGCATGATCATAGCAGTTTTTTCTTCAATTTGTTGATTAGAAAATATACAGGATATGTGGACGAATTTTATGAGTATGTAGTCGAAGATTGTAGAAATTTGCATAACCCAAGCGCAATAATTTTACATAGAAATTTAATTCTATAGAAATTCAGCGATTCTACGCGACGAATAGGTGTTTTTGGTCCCTCTTATTTCAGCCAAACATATAAACTTGTGTGTTTCCATTTCCACAGTATGGTGAACACGCTAAAAAACTGAGTGAATATTTACTTTTTCAAGAATTAATAAACTATATGAAATTTGATGATAAGCTTGATGTTCAGTTATTTGATCTCTATTTTTATTTCTATTCGTTGAGCCATAGTTCAGAAATCAAATAATCTCACGCTCCAAACATTCGTTATAAACTTAGGAAACTGTAATGCATTTATGTAGGCCTATTCTAATCCTAAAGTAGTATACAATCTTTTGAATTGATCTTATTTTGCTTAATTGAACATTTTTTGGAAAAACTAATCCTTTAGGCCTAATTTTTAAATTTCATTACCCAACAATGTTCAACAGGCATCGACAAACAACTGAGTTCAGTTTTCAACCTTCAACGACAGACCATACTAATTGATTTTATTTCAGTTCAGGCCTTGTCCTAATCCTAAGGAATATTTTGAATTTTCAAATGACAGCCATGAAACTTCAATTCATAAGAATTTTAAGAAACCATAGGTATTGCAATTTTCTCGTAAATATTATTATTATTACGGCCTACTGTTGGATTATAAACTGAGCTGGTGGTGACTTAAATGGAGTAGACCTCCACTGAACGCGGTAGTAACTTGAAATTTTACGTCATGCCAGAGATGGCCGGTCAATTGTGATTGCAAAAATATATTGTTTCAAAATTAGGCCTGGTAAGGTCAAGTTTTCAACATCCCCACCTTCTCTGTTATCACTTGTATCAGTTTTTCTGACACCACTGAACTTGTTTTGTTTGTTGAGAAAATCTACTTCGTATTTTTGTGACGGAGGCAGAGATAAAGATGGTCGATGACGGGGATTGAACCTAGGGCCGCTATCTACCACTCACTGATCGACCTAGTCTTCACCATATGACCAACAGAGTAGGTTAATGTTTCACCTTCCTCCAATCATTACAAACATGGTGTTAACTAATTTAAAATGCAAAATTTCAATGCAATTGCTCCTGAATTTCATTAACTAAGGTCATCACCTCAATCAAATTCAAATGAAGAACTTCATGGCTTAGGCCATACAAGAAATTTAAAACTACGTATAATAGGAACGTCACACTAATATAAACTCTGCCGTGCGACTGTGTTGAACGAATCATGAACAACCCATTTCAACTCTTCCGTCAATTTGCCTACGAAGATTTCGTCAAATACTGCAACTAAAAATTAGGCTAGGTCTACTTAAACTACACCATTAATTTTGTGAACAACTAAATGCACACTTCTTTTATAGTGTATTTATCCATTATTGCTGGGGCAGCCACAGTACAACTAAAGATAAATTACTTTCAGTGTGAATTGTTTGCACCACTAGGCCTAACAACTGTCAGCATTAAGCAAAATATCAAAATGCGCATTACAATGAATTTGTTGATAATAGGTCTACTGTCGTAAAAAAGAAAGAGGTGTAATTTTATAATTAATAAGACTTTGAGTAGCCTAGGCTTCTAGTTTTGAATAGGCCTGTTGCTTTTATTGAATTAGGTTAGGTTAGGTAAAATTAGTTTAAACCTAAGCATACCGGTGCACAATTTTTGAAGTATGGAATAGGCCTAGCTGAAATTAATGATCGAATTGGGCCTAGATATCCATCAAGATCCAAATCTAGACTCACAGAAAATATGTTTTCATCAAATGAAATGACAGTGTAAACATTAACCTCCAACTTAACCTCTATCATAAGATTATTTTTCACAATGACAGGCTGACAGCTGATTCTGAACGGCAGAACCACGAACTTGAGTTTGACAACTGACACAGCTGTGAAAGAGGAAGCAGTTTAATCGTGAAATTAATGGGTTATAATATTACTTTGAGGTTATTCTCTTGTGATAGTATTCATTGTAGGCCTGCCCTATGTAGGCCTACATTTTAATTCATTGGCTAAACATTGCTGTGAATTGATAGAAGAAGAAGTTAATGGTTTGTATGCCTGGGCTAATTATACCTGTAGGCAACCTAACCTTAACGAGTTAATATTACAAATGACAATGATACAGAACAACATTACATAGGCCCTACCAATTTCAGTGTAATTACATGGCAAAATACCATACGCCTAATATTATTGCCCATTATGGTTTCATAATAAGAGGAAGCAGAAAGAAGGAGAAGCAGACGATGGAAGGAATACGGAATGGCTCACCGGCTTCGAGATCGCAAGCAGCCCTAGAAACGTCAGTGGAGCTACCTCCACCCCCAAACCCGACTACGTTGGATTGGGAGATTAGACTGATTTGATGGTTTCAGACTTCAATTATAGAGGCCTAAAATAAATATTACCTTCACTTATGGCACCTCAGCCTAGTATTTCACTCCATTCATTCTTGAAGACTTTGAAGTAACGTAACAAAATACGGTTAATGTGTTAATGATCCATGTTGATAATGCATTTTGTTCACTGTGCAACTCAAGAGGGCAGTGTCATTATTTCAAGTGGGCTCTATTCTGTTTGTCCAAAGAAAAAGATTCAATTTTGAAAAGATATGTCAGCTGATACACATCCGTTGTTTATGCTCGTTACCATCGTTACGAGAGAACCAAAAGTGGGCGGAGCCCAATTTTTTTCGGTTTTTATTGAATTATAAAATATTTAGGCTATGTGGACAAAAGATATTATCGCAACGCGGTAGATTATAACCAATTACAATTTTGAAGCGGTCAAATTTCTATTTTACTTGGAAAACCAGCGATTCTATAGAGCCCCCAACTAAAACTCCACGCCAACAATGGAGGTGGGTGTGGCCTAACCTGTTTTTCTGAAGTATTCTTCGATTATTTAATTAGAAAATATACAGGCTATGTGGACAAATTTTATTACTACCTAGTCGAAGATTGTAAAAATTTGCATAATCCAAGCGCAATAATTTTCAATTTACGTAGAAATTTTGCGATACTAGGCGACAAATACGTTTTTTCGGTCCCTTTCTGGCCAAACATATAAGTGTGTTTCCACAGTGTGGTGAACACGCTAAAAAGCATGGACAGAATTATTGTGTAATTTGATCTGTAAAATTTCAAGTAATTGGATGAGCGATACCGAAGACAGGCAAGGTGTGTAGAGTTTTCGACGATATTTCATATAAATATCTCGCTCATCCTACCACGCAAATGCTGCGTTCGCCTAGTTTTTCAGAATACAATAGTTGGATGAGCGATTTCAAAGCCATCATCCATCAGTCCGAATCGAGTCGAAAGAAAACATGATATTTTTCGAGGTATCATTCACCTTCTGACTTTTTTTTCAAACATCGGAACTATATACATACATCATCGTTTCCCAACTGAGACTAAGGATACACGGTAGGATCGTTCGTATAGTTGTGGTTACGTTCGATCGTTCTTACCACCCCAACACAATCATTTGTCATAATGTAACTCATGAACAAGAGGCCTACATCTTAGGGTAATAATTTTAGGGATGGTGAACAATTCCAACGTTTGCATTGGCCAAACTCATATTTCCACTCAAGTCTTACGGAGCTTTGTATGTCTGTTTTTTTTCCTGTTTGTAAGCACTGCACAGGTCGCAGGGTTTGACCGATCTTCATGAAACTTTTTTATACGCAAACTTATCCAACTTAGAACCCTATAGTTTTGGGGTTTAATCGGTTGGACCATTTTTGAGGAACATTATCTAGAAGTTTCTGAAAACCTCATGAGTTAAGGCCGGGCAGAAAAAAATGAAAAATAAAATCTCTCCAATATAATTCAAATTTTCCTCAAATGTAAGCCTGTAGGTTATACAAATAATTAAACATTTGTATGCAATTCGGACCAGCCGTTCCGAAGAAAATAATGTAATACATGTTTTTCATTAATTGAATATAGATAATAATAATAGCAGAGAAATGTTGCATTGTTAATGCACGGCTCTAGTTTCGCTGGTATCGAATCAAGTATATTTTGTATGATCAAGGTATGTAGAGTTTTGGATTTTACTTCATAGATATCTCGCTCATCTTACAACGCATATTCTGCGTTTGCCTAGTTATAGCGAATAATAATGTAATAAATTTATAATACATTTCAGTAATAGCATGCGTGCTTGAGTGTGCTATATACCATAAATCTGGATTGGCACACAAACTAAATCCGGCTATACACCGAAAAAACTCGGGAAAATCCGGCGATACACCGAAAATAACTTACACCGAAAATAACTTACACCGAAAACAACTTAAGCAGGATTTCCAGTTTCGATTATTTATGTCGTCCGATACGATATCGGTACGATTTTTTACAGGCGTGTTTCCACTTTCAATTTTAATTGAAAAATTCAAAATTAAACCACAAAATCATATCCACTAACCAACCTTTTCTGCCCACCGTCCCATCAGCTCAAAGCCCCTGACCTCCAACCCGCCGCTACCCTCAACGTCCACACAACCAAATCACTTGCCTCCCACAAATACACCTCCTCCAAACAACCTAACACGCCCACCCGTTTTGAACAAATCCACAACGCTTACTGCTCGAGCTCCCCCATACCCCCACATATCGTTTCTCAACATCCAATCCGCCCGTAATAAAACTATTGAGCTCGAACTCTTTCTCGCCGACCTCTCCCCTGATATTCTCTGCCTGGCTGAGCACTGGCTTCCCCCATCTGACTCTCTCTGTGTCCCTGACTACTGCACCCCAAGTATCTATCATCGCTTCTGCCCCACGTCCGCATCCTCCAGCTTCGGTGGCGTAGCAATTCTCACCAAATCAAACCTTAACGCTTCCAATATTCCCAACATTGCGTGCGTTGATAAGATATTTGAATGCACAGGCACCACACTTTCCTTTAACCACTCCTTGTTCATCATACTCTCCATCTATCGATCCCCTTCTGGCGATTTCCCATCTTTCCTTGACCTGGAGGCCAAGTCTTGAACCGGCGGATTTCAGTAGCGATATGAGATCAAACCGCGCCGTGGAATCACTAGTGATTTCAGTGAATGTCAAAACGGTAGTCTTGAAATCCGAAAAGTGATTCCAAGGCGACAGTGTTTTCAGTATTTGGTGGTTTGCGGTGAGGTGATTTCAAACCACTCATCCGAATAGTTCCGATTGAAAGAACCAATCACAACGCTCGTCATAAACTATATGCGAATGCAGCGCCCACGTGCCAAGCATCATTAGTTGGAACCCTAATTTGTTGACACTTTTGACAGATCGGGATTTTTTTGGGGTTACAACCGATCATGTCTACAAATAATCTTCAAGCCACTGCTCAACAGCAGAACATGTTAGTGAGCTTCATGGAAGCCAATCATAAATTATTCTCCGGCAAGCTGGATAATTCTTTCACCAGCAAAGATCGAAATCATGCTTGGGAAGAGGTGAAGTGTAACCTCAATGCCATGGTTGGGGCTAAAAAGGACGTTATTCGCTGGAAAGTGGTAAGTATTCGCAATACATTTTGTATTAGATATAATCATGTATACCTATAAAAGACTATACCAACGTATGTTGTAATGTGAGTGGGTCTGCAAGCAAAGACAAGGCAGACTAACGCTTGAAAAGCATAGGGTCTAGCTCTATATCTAATAGCCTAAGGGAACACCATAAACTCAGTGGTCCATGACAGGCCTAGACCTAGTGCAACCACTCTTTTCCCTTGTTTGTTGACAAATAATGGGCTCAGGGCTACATATCATTAAGCATTTAGGCCCTATCTATAGGGCTAGTCGTGCAGTATCCCAAACATATTCATTTTGTGTTGTTCTTACTTCGTCGTGTATTCTGCGGTAAATATATATTAGGCCGTACCAATCTGTGTTAAGGTTGACTTTGGTTTACTTTCCAAGGTTTTTTCATTATAGGCCTAGGTAGGGTTGGAACGTTTCATAGTTTTATACTTGTGAAAACTTCCGTTCATACATATATTATGCTGTGTAATTTGATTTTTGTTTCTGAGAGAATTTAAAGTATATCATATCAAAATACTAATATCAGTCTATTGTGTTTGAAGGACGGTATTTCCTATATTTGTATGGTGTGCAAATCTTCAGAAAAGTGAATACAAGCATTAATTACTTTATAGGCCTATGAACAATCACAATGAAATACAGTTGACCATAGGTTTAAGCCTCTAGTTTCATTTTGTTATAGACGTGGAAGGACATGAAGAGGAATGTGAATAAAAAGTTGGCTGCCGCAAAGATTGCTCGCCAAAAGACCGGGAATGTGTCAGACGAGGAGGAAGAGAAAATATGTTCATTAACTACATTACAGGAGCGCATATATCAGCTCATAGGCCCAATACCGTCAAGAGGACATACCGTCGGACAAGAATCTTTCGTCGGAGACGCAACAGATCCGTTAGTTGCTTACCTTGTGAGTACGGTTACCATGAGTTATATTAATTACTCTTGTACAAAAAGAATCACATAAATATATTTCACTTTATGTGAAACTCTCCATCTACGATGTTTTTAATCATGTTGCTAGGCCTACAGTATATTGTCTATGGCATAGCTGAATAGATTAATTCATACATACAAGCGATATAGTATTTAGTATACGGTACATAGTATATTTGTCATGTAAAAGTTGTCAAATAGTAGGCCTATGTCTATTATGATTTCAATTCAGGCATAATAATTTTTATAATGACGTCTTATTTATGTGAAAGTATTTTCTAATTTTTGTTTAAATCGTAATTATTCATATTTTTGTATTTTTTTATTTTATGTATTCATTTAATTTCATCCAAGTGGAGTTACATTGTCTCACATAATACATAGTAAAAGTAAGGTTAGAATATAATGCATATGGATAGTCACAATAAGAAGATGAAACATTTCCAGTTAAAATTAATGAAAGGTGTAACTTATTTATAGGAGGAAAGTGGAGCTGAGGAAGAAGTTGTAATTGATGACTTCGAACAGCAGAATGAGACGTCGGAGCCCAGTACCAGTACTCCCAAGACTCTGAGAACCGACGACTCAATTCCAGCTGGCCGCGAAGTAAACCATTCTCCAGATAGGCCTACTAATGAACAATTCCATCTCGCGGCAACTGCAAGAGCCAGGAAAAGTAAAGTTGCGCGAGGACTCAAACCTACAATCCGTGAGTCTTTAAAATAGAGTTTTTCACAAAACTAGATAGAAGGTCTAGAAATAAATGTGAAATGGCTACCCAAGCGCCATTTGTTTTCAAATAATCTTGAATCTATATAGAATAGGCCTAAATAGCCGCCCCCGTGGCTCAGTCCGCTATCCCCAGTGGTAGAAACTGAAGTCGGGTCGGGCGTGGGTTCGAGCCCCGCATAAGGCATGGGTTTTTGTAAACGTACTTTCACCTATTAGGCTATCACTTCATAGCTCAGTAATCAGCCGCTGATTCATATTCCCGTACAACTTAGCTGTCAGTGGGGTCGTTGAGCAGCATTCAAAAACAATTGGTCTAGACCTACACACAGCCCTAATTGTACTTTGTCGCCAGTTATCAAAAGAGCTGACTAGTGCAGAGCTGCGTGAATTGAATATATTATTAACTGAATATACTGAAATAAACATTGACTGAATTAAAACTGAATAATCATTGAATATTGAATAAAAATTATTATGGACCATAAATATGAATGTATACGTATCTAAATCAGAAGAGAAGATTAGACCTACACGAATAAGTTGTTTCAATAATAAATATTAATATATATTTACCAATGAAGTAATATCACAATAGAAAGGTATGTCTAGACCTACAAAATGTATTTGAAAAATTGTAAATTGCCATATTCACTGTTCTAGGGAAACGAAGTCGTAAGATGAGGGCACCGGAAGTACGACTCGCCAATGTGGAATCGGCCACACAAGAATTCAAGGACATTGCTAATCGAAAGCTTGAGGCTAAAGTGCGCATGGAGGAGTTTGCGAGGAGGAGCTGTGAGGCAGCGGAGAAGATGGCAGCAGCAACGCTTGATATTGCCAAGGCTCAAAAGTCTAGGGCCAGGGCAGCACACAAACTGGTTGCAGTGGGAGCAAAGCTAGTTGCTCTGTTGTGCAAACGTTGATGATTATTTTATTCATTTATTCCTTATTCCTCTTATGTCAATTTCACTTTTGTTCCTTGTTCCTTACTCAGAAATTAAAATTGGGCCTACATAGTTCTATGGTTGATTATTGAATTATTATTATTATTATGTGTATGTTATGTATATATTATGTGATTTTAGGTGTTTCAGGTGATTTCAGGATTTCAGGAGTATATGGTTATGTGTACTCTGTCGTACGATTGAGAAAAGGTGCTACTTGGTGCTACTGAGGTGGTAACTATACATTTAATTCAAATTTGAGTGAATTTCAGCTTGATCGGAACTGCCGCTAGACCTGTGCTGCACCAGAATGGAAAATAAAATAATCAAGAAACATCTTGAATATTTATTTATAGTATGAGTGTACTCAATTTCAGCTTGATCGGATCTGCCGTCTGACCTGTGCTGCACTAGGATGGAGAAGCAAATATTCGATCGCTCAATGTTGTGTAGGCCTACTGTTGAAGAAAAGAAAATATACATTTACTCGTCGTAGGATTTGCATTTTTGGTACTGGAGGGACTATTTTAATTGTCCTATTATCGCGATTGTCGTTATAATAAGCGTCTTACTAACGGAATAAAATGACAAATGAACTATCTTAAAACGACGTTCTATCGCGATCGTCGTTGTATCGAGCGACGTACTATCAAGGTTGTACTGTATTGTGTGATATTTTTGTATGCATTTTTTTTGGTCAGATACTCTTATGCTACTAGCTTTCAATACCATCAGATCCAACTTGGTCCATCGTTGGTGCATCTTCAAGCACAATATAAATGAAAGTAGTACTAGCTCGTCTTCACCTTTCTAAAAATGCTTTACTTCAACCTTATGATGAACATTTGTACAATTTATATGAATAAAGTGCCGCCCCAGTGGCTAAGTCAATTATCGCTAGCGGTAGTAACTGAAGTAACTGAAGTTCGAGTCCCGCATAAGGCATGGGTTTTTGTGAACGTCCTTTCACCTATCATCACTTCATAGTTTCATTATCACCCGCTCATTCGTACCCCCGTATAACCTAGCTGTTGGTGGGGTCGTTAAGCAACATTATATTAATAAATAAATAATGAAGTCTACGAATTGCTATGATTATCGTCAATTCACGGTAAGTTTTTATTGAATATTGTAAAATGTGTACCGCAATAAATTAATAAGTGAAAAGAATGCCTACATAAAATGTTTTCTTATTAAGCGCGATCGAACCTTCTCTCCCGCAACCAATAGAGGATTCCTGCGTGCATTTCGACGCACAACTTGTGGGTCATCCTCCTCCTCTTCACTTTCGCCACTACTAGACTCGTAATTATCTTCATCCGAATCTAGCTCAAATTCCAATGAGGCATCTACACATTTATTGTGGAGTACCACACATGCATTGATTATGCACGTAGCCACTTCTGGGTGGTAGTGCAGGACTCGATGCTTCATTGTGCAACGGAAACGAGACTTGAAGAGTCCATTGCATCGCTCGACGGTGCATCTAACCACCATTTGGCGATTACTGTAGAGCTCCTCCGGTGATCCGGGTTGAGCATGGTTGTCAGGGATCATCATCCAAGGCTCCAGGCTGTATCCTCCGTCGCCAAGAAGAAAACGGTCATTCCTGTTGTTGGCCTCATATTTGGCGACCAAGGCAGGCCTGAGGTTGCACGAATTCCAAATACATTTATCACTGGTACTTCCCGGGTACAAAGCATTAACGTGCATTATACGCATATCAGCGTCACAAACTAGTTGGACGTTGATCGAATGGAATCCCTTCCTGTTCATGTAATTTACTTCGGGGTAATTAGGGTCTTCAGTCGGCGGTGCAATGATTGAGACGTGTGTACAGTCAATCACTCCTAGCACACCTAAATGCGTATAAACATTAAGCAATGATTCATGTAGCAAGGTTTCAGTTTAACATACTGTCAAATATTGAGAATGGTTTTGGCTAAAGCTAATGAATAGATTAATCTTGAACAAATAATGAAAATAATGGATTTAAAGTCAAGTATACATTATGGCCTATGGAAGGGAGACTGTAAACTATATGATGGGCATATAAGTTATAAACACATAATCCAATAATTCTGTTATCAACCTGAAAAATTAAATCGATTGTAGAACTTGCGTGAAACTTCCGCTTGCTCACGTTCATCAACAGGGAACCTTACGTGTGTTGGCATGATTTGATTGAGTGCATTCGTTACTTCGTTGATGGCTCGACTTACTGACTTTTGTCCCAACGATATATAAATATCATTGCCAATTGAGTCTTGGTAGCCACCGATGGCATAAAATCGGAGTGCAGCAAGAACCTGCATAAAAATAAACAACAATGAAGTTGAAGACAATTGGATGCATGGTGAATTTAGGCACAGAATCACAATTATGTTTCTGGGCCTCAGACCATCTAGAGATCTACTTTCTAGCTCCAAATTAATTACCACCTATCTGATCAATATTTGAACCTAGCCAAGCATTAGAATTTCCATATTCTAATCCATTTATTATTTGCCCAGCCTAATACTAGTATGTGACTATAAACTCTAGCCATGGGCTGAGCCTACTTCATCAATGGCTGAGCTAACTTATATGAAGCATTTCATTTCAAATACACTGAATTGTAATAAATTCAAAGTTGTGAATACAATAATGATAGTAGAAATATACATAATTACCTTTGTTTCAACATCAATTGCAGAAGTTCGAGTTTGAGGAGGAATAAAGTCTCTCAATTCTTCGATTAAATCCCTCACCATTTGCTTATTTAACCTAAAGATTTTTATGAATTCAACATCAGATAATGTGATGAAAGGATCTTCCCGATTATGGAAACGAGGATAGATATTATGAGCTGCAATTTCTGCCAACTCCAAGTCAGCAATAGCTTGTATATTTACGATGTCGTCCATAATTAAAATTATATACTTGGAAAAAACGGTTCTGCTTGTGGTAAATACAACTTCTATTTTGGCAGACTATTCCAAATCACCTATTTGAAACCGCCCAAAAGTTGAAACCACGACCAAATAGCTCGTGATTTCATCCGCTAAAAAAAACGCGACTTCAAGTCGCTTAGTGGTTTGTGTTTTGAATTCGAGACTGGCTTACGCGCCATTTCCGGCGGTTTTGATGCGAAACCACTAGCGACTTGAAATCGCGAGGATTCAAGACTTGGCCTCCTGATCGACTCCACCCTTACCTCTATCACCAAACATAACCCCAAAGCTGTTGAGAATTATATTTAAAATCGCACTTTTTATGGATAGATGAATCGATATTTTCGGGAGTCGATTTTTTTTTCTAACTTTCGATATAAATCCTAACAACCGGAAGCAGATGAATCGCAATCGCAGTGTACGTTCCGGTAAAATCGTGATTTCGGCCGACAAAAGTTTGAGTTGAGTCAATAATGACGACACCGAATCGGTACCGAAACGGTGTCGTGAGCCGCCATGTTTCCTAGGTGAATACTCGCTTGTGATTGGGCAGTTGGAAAAATCGTGTCGTACGACAAGAAAAAATCGGAACTGGAAACCCTGCTTTACACCGAAAATAACTTACACCGAAAACAACGTACACCGGAAAAACGATATTTTCGTACATGATAGTATTTAATTCCTGTTGCAGGGGAATAGTCCCCCACTACTCAAATACATCATCATAGCTCCACCCCGAATCGTCCTTCCACTCGGGTACTGCCTCCAAGTACAGTCACCCTATGAAATAACTTTTTCGGTGTACGTCATTTTCGGTGTATCGGCGCATCCCCCTTCTTGGAACACCTGTTGATCACGTGTGGCGTCAACCATTCCTACAAATACATCCACTTTTAACGAATGTTTCTTCGAATTCTTCGTGTTCTAAAAGTTGACAATTTCTTTGCCGATAATTTGTGATCACACGATAATAACTGCGATAACACAAAGTCTTGCCCTGACGTGTAGAGCCTTGCCTAGAGTAGGACAGCGAAAGCAACACCCGGCTGTGAGCGAGAGAGACAGCGAGTCTCAGACGGTCCTACTCCCTCGGCTGCTGGCTGGCTTCTAGCGGTCAGCGTCAGGCAGGCAACAAGCTGAGACTTGTTCTGTGACGTCATGCTAGAGGGAACAGCCAGTCAGAGGGCAGTGTTGCCAGATGTACATTAATTATCGAATCCCTACCATAATTTTGACATCAAACGATAATCGATGATGTGCTTACGATAATCGTTAAATGTACCGTAATTTTGAAATTGTGCTTTAATTTTGATGAAATGTACTATATTTTGTATTCAATAAATTGAAGAGAAACTATTTTTTTTTCTCGTGAAATTCATAATTTTTAATCTTCATAATTTTAATTGACTTTTTATGGAAATGCAGTACATTTGAAAATGAGTGTTGTTGTTGTTGTTGCTGAACGACCCCATCAACAGCTGGGTTATACGGGGGTTCGAATGAGCGGATGATAATGAAACGATGGAGTGATGATAGGGGCAAGGACGTTTACAAAAACCCATGCCTTACGCGGGACTCGAACCCACGCCCAACGGTGACTTCAGTTACTGCCGCTAGCGATAATTGACTTAGCCACCGGGGCGGCGAAAATGAATGTATTTTGTAGCAAAAGATATCGTGAGACGCTGATTCAGTGTGAATCTAGACTTATACGATGGCAAACCACTAGCCTAGTAACACAGTTCCCGACGGAAACCAGAGCTCTAACCATGAGTGCCAGCTGCTTTCGGCTTCATCTCATGTCAAGGCCCAGACAGATTCACGGGAGACGCACAATCTTCTGTCAAGTATCAAATGACAACCAATCGTTACCATGGCAACAAACTGAACTGGTGAACTACCAAACATGCTGATTAGTCTCTTCCGACTGGTGGACATTGTTGTCTGTCTCTTCCAACAATGGGTGACGTCACTTGACAGAAGCCTACAGGTTCGATTCACTGACACTTGGGCGACTGACACTTGGGCGACTGACACTTGGGCGACTGACACTTGGGCGACAAAAGTTGTTCAATTTATAAATTATGTAGCTTTTGGGCAATTGTGAAAATAAAGAATAACTTTAAAAAGATAATTTAGAAACTAAAAATACAAATCCTCTATTTTGAAGCATTTTTTGTGTATTTAGAAATTTTTCTTCCGATTTCGCCAAAGTGTGCCCCCGTCTCGCCAAAGTGTCCGGTTTTGAAGTATGTTAAAAGCATATACTTGCCTATCATGAACGGAGGAATCATGAATCAGAGGACGGCGTCTAAGGTAGGCTGGGGTTGAACTTAGTCTTTGCAATCCACTCTAGGATGCTGGGATACCCCAAAACCCACGTGTTCTCTCTTCACTTATAACAAGCATATCTATGAATCACTGTGCCCCCCCCCTCCTCCCTTCGCTTGGTACTTACATCGTCACAGGTGTGGGGGATGAAAACACAGGTGGTAATGGTCAAGGGATCAAGGAAAAATTAAAAGGGTCTCTTCAAAATGGGTGACCTGGAAAAATGAAATGATAGACAATTGCGTTTTACATATCCCGTACACATTTTATATTTGTAAAAGTAAAATTGGCCGTCGCCTAAACGTCTCTCGCCTATGTGTCTCTCGCCTAAGTGTCCGTCGCCTAAACGTCTCTCGCCCAAGTGTCCGTATACCACAGGTTCTAAAGCTCAAACTACCCGCGCGTTAATGGACGTCAAATGATGTGTACATATTTTATAATTCGTTGTAAAATTATCAAATAATTACTCAAAGACAGCATTGCAATATCTACGTGAAACCTTTTCTCGTATATTAGTGTTTACTAACAAATGTACTTCAGTCAGACCTCCAGTCGGCAACAAGTGCGCATTGCGTTCCTAGGTCCGGTCCAGTGGTGAACAAGATGAAGGCGCGAGCCACCTGAGCGCTAGTGGTGTGGGTAGGGGGGACGGTCGCTCGGAACCTACAAGCTACACACAAAACCACAGCATAGATGCGACATAATTTAGCTTGTAATTATCATTCGTGTTGATTTCCCCCACCAACAATTGGGTTATATGGGAGTACCAATGATCGGGTGATGATGGAACTGTGAAGTGTTGATAGGAAGCACATTTACAGAAACCCATGTCTCGTGCGGGACTCGAACCCACGCCCGACCTGACTTCAGTTTCTACCCCCAGCGATGATTGACTGAGCCACAGGGGCGGCCATCTCATTCACTCAAAGGCCATATATTATTAATTTGTGCTAGTATAATACAATCATACATTTATTTATTAATTCATTATTATTATTTTCAATTACATATTTATGAATTAAACACAACTTAATGGTTCAAGTCATAAACATCAGTAGTAACAAGCCATCCCCTGGTTCAAGTCATAAACATCAGAAGTAACAAGCCATCCCCGTGGCTCAGTCAACTATCGCACTGTGTTGAAAACTGAAGTCATGCTGGGCATGGGTTCGAGACCCGTACTAGACATGGGTTTCTGTAAACGTGCTACCTATCATCACTTCATCGTTTAATAGTCACCTGCTCAATCGTACTCCCATATAACCTAGCTGTTGGTGGGGTCGTTGAGCAGCAATAAAATAATACTAGGAAAACGCCTTTTTAGCTTCTGTAGTCTGTGATCCTGTGGGAAATGAGACAATTTGTGCAATTGAATTTGGGGAGCTGAGAAAGTTGGCCATGTCGGCTGCGACATTTGAATGGAGATTGAAGAATGAACCTCGTGCAGACGAAATGATGTGTGCCCATGTAATTAGTTGATTCTGTGCATTTGTTTATTTGCTTCCATCATTTATGAGACGTATCACTCGGCCACTTTTACAGTTCAATTTGTACTTGGAAACTTGTGGAAATTATAAAATGGACATAGAAATGAATAATGAATGAAAAAATGTATTTCACGAATTTCATTATAATGTATACAGATGAAGTTGAAAACCTACATGTCAAAAACGAATATCGCCAGTTCGTATAATTCAAAATCATCGGTTTCAAATCACATGATACATAGTTTTCATGTTTAATCTGTAAGCTTCATTTTAATTGATTCTGAATGTTATTGTATTGTTAAATGTATCGCTGCTTTTCATCGCTTTCGATGAGGGGCCGAAGTGAAAAATCCCCATCAGTATATGGAACCAAACCGAACCAACACGGATATTGGACTCTGTAATCAACGATACCCAGTTACTTATATTATTCAATAATATGCGACAAAATAATCTCAAGTCTTGATCATGAAAACGATGTAACTCTGTCAGGATGGTCGGCCATGGCGGGAATCGAAGCCCGGTCTCTTGAAGGATGGATTAGCTTGCTAGCGAGTGATGACAGTTGATGACTGCTAGTTGTTGTTACTTGGTGGCATAGCTATTCATACTCGTGTATTGATAAGAGAATGCTGAAGGCTCGAACCACCCGTACGCCAAGTGTGTGGGATAGGACAAACTGTCGATCGGAAGCTTCATTTCTCGTAGGTAACCCGAAACTGCGGAATGTACGTTCGAAACTTACTGTCGTTGATGATATCTGATACGTGGTTTCGGATATCCGAGCCACCAACCTATGCCACGCTAGTCGAAATTGACAGCTCGAAACAGTACCGCGCCACTGTATTTAAGTACTACTTTATCGACTTCAATGCATCGTGTACCATTTCCATAGGCGTGCGCACGGGGGCGTCCGAGTAGGCCCAGGTCGCACCTAGGCACTATCTCCGCCGCAGGCGGGGATACATTAGGTGCTACACTAATTAATTATATCAAGAAATATCAAGAAATATCAAGAAATACAAAAAATTTAAAATAGGGTTGCCAATCCTATATGAAAACGTGAACGAATATATCGAAAAACGATCGTAAATATCGAAATATTCTAACGTCTGAATCATGTCCATTTAGTGGTCTGTAATCTCTTTGTGAGGCGTAGTGATAATCTGTCTTTGCGTTGTGAACTTGTGTCGACACTCACACTTGATAACAAATATTTCTTCATTCTATGAAATGACTGACACCAACATCGTTACAGAATGGTCACAATTATACAGAGACTGTTGGTTGTCGGTGCTGAGAATCGGGGAAACACGCGATCATCCAACCAAGTTTTCTCAACATGGTGTTGATAATACTTGACAATTGACTCTCTGTTAGGATATCATTTTACTACACGGGTATCAGTCCATTGATTAGTCACATAGTCCTCCCACCTTTACAGGAAGAGTTCAAGATTTCTACTCCTTGACGGAAGCGCCTCCGACGGCTAGCTTACACTCCGTACCCGGTAGGAGTGTAGCTCTTTGGTAGGTGCACTGGCGTCGGAACCGGGGGGGGGGGGGCAAGGGGTGCAATGCCCCCCCCCCCCCCCCAACTTTTGGCCAAGGGGGGGCAAGAAAAAAGGTCTTGCAAGACACAATTTGAAAAGACGAAAAAAAAGGAAGAGCTAAGGAAAGAAAGAAAAAAAGAGAAGGGAGGAAAGATGTCTATAAATAGATAAAATCGTACATAGATTCATATTTCACATTGCATAGAAAATTAGATGGGCACATTCAGTTCTAGAAGAAAATTGATTTTTGCATCTAAATCTCATCTGAAACACGTTGAACCCTATTGAAAAAGGTGTGATTTGAAGAAATTTGATGTACCGTTTCGAAATGACAGCTCTGGTAAGTAGTTTATGAGTTAGCAGAAATCAACAAGCAACATTATATGCTTCTTCCAGATGTAAATTATTCATTACAATTTTTGTAAATTTACAAAATTCCGACAGTCGTAACGATGACAATAGAGTGAAATGGAAAAAAAAAACTTCCAATATGGGCCGTTTCTAGGGGTGGGCAAAGAGGGTGACTGCCAGAGGCGTCAAATTTAAGGGGCGCTATCGGCGCACATTCGTGACATCCTATTAACAATAATATTGCATAAATCATATTATATTTTACTCATGCATTATTGGGTGGAGTAAATGTTATTATTCGAACATCATTGTAATCGAATGATGGATTAATTTAGCGCTTTATTTTCTTGGATCATCCATCCAGCAAAACTAGCTTCCTTACCACACTGAAGAATTCATGAATTCCAGAAATTTCGTGTAATTTCCAAACCCGCAGAATATATTTGAAAAGATAAATTTTCGAAAATGTCCCCGCGGGTCTTGATTCCTCCCTCACTTGCATTCACTTTCACTATTCACATTCAATTTTGGGCCTCACAATTGACTATTGAGTCCTTGCCCGTGGCGCTAAAATGAGCCAGAACGACCCTGCAGTTGCAATAACTATGATTGGCGAATATCTGTTGGGTACCTCTAGTTCTTCAAAACAATCAATTATTTCATCCAAATCTCATCTGAAACACGTTAAATCGTGTTCAAAAAAGGGGTAATTTGAAAAAATTCCCTGCGGGGCCAGAAAGGGTCCTCCCCCCCCCCCCTTCCCCGTAGGTTTCGCGTTAACTGGCCTTTGTACAACTGTTCTTATATGGTGTTTTCTTTCCCAGACTGAGATCCCCCCCCCCTTCCGTCCTGGTATTTTCAGTATTTTTTTCTTCTGTCCTGAAAAATACTTTGAAAATGTTATTGAATATGTGGCACCCCAAACTTCCTTCCTCCACGGCTTGCAATTGTTGAGCTTGCCCCCCCCCCCCCCCAACTTTCAAAACGTTCCGACGCCCCTGAGTAGGTGTATACTATATATATATATATATATATATATATATATATATATATAGATATAAATAAACGATTTGGGCCTCACCTAATGTTTTACCCTGCGCACGCCTATGACCATTTCCTTTCCCTCAACCTGAAACCGGGTGCCAATGGTCCAATCGACCAATCCCGGACGGCCGGACTCTTGCTTATGTCGGCTAATAAATCACCTCATCCTCAATGTTGCGTTGGCTCTTTCGTAACACGCTCGCTTTTGGTTACGAAGGTCGCCAGTTCGAATCCCGGTTCATCAATACTTTTTTGTTCTCATGAAATGATGTTTTTGATAATGTTCTACTATCCTTCTCTATTTTCTGAAAACCTAAAAAATATATGAAGTTATACTTGTCGTAAGAATTATTATTGGGGGGGGGCTTTCGTGGTTATGGTTAGGTAGGTCAGGTTTGTGTCGACCGGTATACCGACCCGAAACCGAGGTTTTGACCAAATTCACGGGCGGAAAAGCTACCTAAAACACCGATACCTAAAACATTGAAATCAGCAATACTACAAAAGATAAGTATAGCCGCGCGAACAGCCTAGACGAGTTGCGATTGGCTAATAGAAAACAACCGGTAGCTGAAAAAATACTCGCAAACCGGGTGGTACAACGATATATTTCAGGTAAAAAATAAAGCGGGCGTTACGCTGGCGCAGATTTTTTAAATATTTATTTCATGAACCAAGGCAATTTGATACTTTTATTAGGCCTACCCTAACGAAAATATCACGTTTTGCTACTGTTATTTACGAATATTCGTCAAATCTAAGCAATGCTATTTTATCGCCTGCACTATAACTCATCTTACAACCTTTTCCCAGTATTATGAAATATTGATACTACATTACCGGCCGTGTTATGAAACAGAAGTTACTCTTGAAAATGTACCTTGTCGTTTAACATTGCCTTGAAGTCAATGACGTACAATTAGCGGGCAAAAATAGAGCGGGCGTTACGCTGGCGGGCGTTGTGCGGATCCACCAGCAGCACACATAAGTACAAAATTCCACCCTGACCTTGAGAACCCCCCCAACTGCCCTCGTCGAAAACTTTGACATACTCGTCATATCGCCATAAATAGAATGTAATGTTTCGCCTCTATGTTGTAACTTTCAAATAATGTGTTCAAGTAAATAAATATCTTCATGCTAATTCATTATGTGTTTAAGTGTTTATTCATCAATTATTTGAAGAATGTTGGAAAACTTTCATTAATTAGCGAAGTTTTAGTGGCTTTTTGACAATATACATTATTAAAAGCACGTTTTTCGATGACTTTTTGAAAGTAGGGTTATTAGTAGGGACATTTTTGCTGAAGTAACCTACGGACTTTTCAGTTGTGTGGTAGGGAATTTCTCGTTTTTAAATATAGCAACACTGTCTGCTAGAGTGAAGGAGCATGAGTTGGCTGCAAGACAGAACAAGAGCACAACATGCAACGCAGGAGGGACACGTACTGGATCGACTTTGCTAACGAGAAGACTCTATCCACAGTTCAAGACTATGTCCCCCGCATAATACGCGAGGCTATCGACATTGAGAAACGGCCCCACAATCTGAATAAGAGAGATGACGCACAGAGATTGCATGCGACATGGAAACCTATTCTGAAGCCCTGTCAGTGAAGCAACTAGAGCGTTGTCCCCTAAAGCGGATGCCTATTTGGGAAAAACACGGGTGACTAATAATGTGTCTATGCGTCTAAACAATAATACGGAAGTACAAGGCCCTGTAACGAGAAAGAAAGGGAATACCACAGTGACGTAGTACAGCATGTAATCTTGCAGCTTCACGACGTTGTTACTGCCTCTGTGCATCTTCTAACATCTAAACGGGGTATGCTCAACGCTCTTCGAGTCATTCGGTGTCGAGATCTTGTCGGGTTCGGACGTGTTTCTCGAGAGCGGATCAGTTTTTATTTTATTTCTGAGGGTGGGTGGTGTCGGACAATGTGGGGAGTGGGGTCTCCACGGCATCTATCTCATCATAAGCGGCCTCATGAGAACAAGATCTCGATAGTGCTTCATATGTTCCAGATCTGTCGCTGTACAGCATTCTATTCAGTATCGTGCGCACGTGTTCTCTGGTGGCATTAGGTTCATGTATAGTTTCAGATTGGAATACTCTTTGTACATGAATCGACACAGATGTATGATGTCATTTGGACGTGTTTTCTCGATGGAGGTGATTTCGTTAGTCTTCATCAACTATAACGGTTCTCGTCTTCTGGCGTACATCACGATTAATATTGGTGAAATTGTGATGGCTTCCTTCCTTGTTGCTCATGGGACACAAAGCAATAGCCAACAATCCTCTCGCTGCCTTATCCGTCTGAACACATGAAGACGATTGCAGGCACTCTAATATTATTGACTCAGTGAGTAGCGTCCATCAACAGCAGTTCAGGAAACTTCTTGAGCGTAGCAACCATTTCACCAGTGTGAAGATATAAAATATTCAATTTGTCATTGGAGTCTGTTCTTGTTTTGATTTGTGCCTCAGGATCCCTCGTCTTCCACACATCAAGCTCGTTCATCAGCTGTTCCATTTCTGTTCCGAAGCTTGAAGCGGAAGTTCGGCCCTGAGTGAGAAGATGCAACAATTAATAGATAACCCTATAAACTAATGTTGACCCTGTGATGACCCAAAACCTCGACCACCCTGCATGCCTATCTGGTCCTACCCCATTCCTGTTTCTTTCTTGTCACGAAACTCATCCACACAAAAGACTTGACCTTGCCAAAAGTTCGCTCCCTCCCCATCCCTTTTATTTTATTGCATCTCTACTTGTTGTCAGATCACAAGCTGAAGGTCATTAAATCAACAGTTAGACCATGGCACTCGTCTTGTAGAATAAGCCGCAGAGACGAGGTTGTTGTTGCCCGCCTTCGCATTGGTCATACTCTTCTGACTCACGGATTCATCCTGAGAAGAGAAGAGCCGCCTGAGTGTGAGGAGTGCCTTGAGCCACTCACAGTTCACCACCTCTTGGTCGACTGTGACAAGTTCCGGGGTCTGCGCCGGAGTCTGCGTATGCCGGATGACTTGTCACGGATCCTTGGTGATGACTCAGATAGCGTATCCTGTGTTCTCGAGTTCATAAGAAAGGCAGGACTTTCGAACTTGATATAACTTGACTTGACGATGATCGTAGTTTTAGTTGCAACTCTTAGTGTGAATGTTCCTGTTTGTATGCATGTATTTATTAGTATGAGTGTGTGTGTGTATGTGAGTATGAATGCAAACTTAACATCCATCCTAACTTTACGACACATCTCTCTTGAGATCTAATCCTTTTATTATTGAACAAACGACCAAAATGACGTTTTCTATACAATCATTTTGTTCAGCTATCAAGTGTATCAGTGTGTGTATGACGATTTACATCATACACACAGTCGTTCAATGTTGTGTTTATGAAATGTGTGTATGACATTTTACATCATACACGCGTTTGTTTACTTGTTTCGTGTTTATGGAGTTTGTGTTTGACCATTTACGTCATTCACGTAACTGTTTTAATGTTCTGTGTTATGTTTTGTCTCCTCGTGTGTTGTTTTCAACCCATTTCTGGTTTCATGATCATCATGATAATAAATTATCACCGAACATGATCATTTCAAATGATCAGCAAACGGTTCATTACATCGTACAGGCGCAAAATGACCTCGATGTCGACGCGCCTCTAAACCCAACATTCATTCATTCAGTATAGTCAGTATATTCCTTTCATCATTGAACAAACGACCAAAATGACGTTTTTTATACAGTCATTTTGTTCAGCTAACAAGTGTATCAGTGTGTGTATGACGATTTACATCATACACACAGTCGTTCAATGTTGTGGTCATGAAATGTGTGTATGACTTTCACATCATACACACGTTTGTTTCATTGTCCTGTGTTTGAGGAACGTGTGTTTCACCATTTACGTCATTCACGTATTTGTTAACCGTTCTGTGATACGTTTAGTCCTTAACTCACCTCTTGTGCCGTTTCCAACATATCGTTGGTTTCACGATCCGGTTCATTACATCGTATCCATTACATCGGTTCATTACAGCGTACAGGCGCAAAATGACCTCGGTGTCGACGCGCCTCTAAACCCAACATTCATTCATTCATTCCACTTCAGCTCGTAGTACATTTTCACAGTAATCATGTGCTTCATTGCTGATACACAATGATCGACGCATTCTCCTTCAAACCATGCGGGATGTTTTAATCGAATTGCCTTGTGAATGGCACCCATCAAGTTGTTTAGGACGTATGATTGATATTGTATTTTAGGCCACAAATGTGCAAATACGCCCAGCGCAACATGTGTTACATCTAGCATCAAAGCAGTCGGAGAACACAGAGAACCAAGCTCATCATTTGCCTTGTTTTTGTATGCCTTCAACTTTATCAACGTTTTATCTCCAAACTCGATATTCTGGTTCGGTTTAATCAAGTGTACCTTACAATTTGCACATGAGTACTTTTTCACAACCCATTTACAAATATGACCACGGTAATATCTCACCGCACTTGATTCCAATGTTGGGGCAGACGACTGTGAGATGACTTTCCCAACTTCCGGTTCTACAGCTACCTCATAACCATCCAGATCCAGTAGAAGTTCTTCATCTTCACTGTTAAATCCCCATGGATCCTTCACATGGCCAGGTGTGTCGGCGTCCTCATCACTCTCCAAGTCTGGTGAGGTAGAGGAGCTACAGATGGATGCATGACATTGAGCTGTAGATCATCGTCTGCTTCACAATTGGACGAACTTGGTGGTTTCATCAGTTTCATCAGCAGTATGTGTTGCAAACTTCTTCGAAAGCGTTGAACAGAGGGATTTCTGTCATTTCCACCGCGAGATCGAATAACGGCAAACATGTTTTCCAACGGATCTTGATTGAGGCGTGATGTAAGCAGATATTTATATCCCTCTGCTTTCAAGTCTTCGAACAAATCTAGCGTTGATTGAATTGTTAGTTTTAAGCCAGTAAAACACGGTGGAATGAGGTGGGCATGCTTTGTGCGATCAGTTTTCTGGACTATCCAAGTATCAATCCATGCCGGGGCTGCTTTTAAGCAATTCAGAGATACTAGGTTTCCTGTCTGAAGAGCGCAATTATATGGATTTGTAGCCGATTTAATTCTGCTGTTCAATGCATCGAATACATTGTTCACATCTTTCATGAACTCTGCTGTAGCCTTAGCTGTTGGTGATTGAATCTGGCCCAAATCCGATGCTGTACTTATCACAGCGTACACAGAATGTGAAAATACTTGGACAGCCAGTTTGACACTCATTTTCTTGAAGTTGTTGGGTGAGATATGCTGCTGCGTTAGCTTACAATTCGCTCTTGCAAGACTGGAACTTGAATCCAGTTCGTATGCGCGAATAACATCTCTGAAGGACACCTGCTTACCCGCAGCAAAGAAATCTTTATGGAGAAGATTGTTTCTTAAACTCTTTATGAGATGGGGGACGTCATAGGCCATGTAAACCTTATGGTTTTTCACAAATATCCACCGCTTACTAGAGTTATTAGAGTTATTAGAGCCTTGGTCGCAGACGCATGTTCGCACAATTGCACCAGATTCGAAGAGTTTTTCAAGGCAATTGGTGACGAGAGTTTTCTGTCGATGTCCCTTGACACAACCATTGGTAACGTAGTACGCAATAGGCATTTTCCAGTTGTAGATTAGCCCACGCACCATGAAAACGAGTATGTGCGTACCAAGTTCAGGTGTTCTACCAAAACTACCTCCCAAGTCCTGAAAACCCTCCACGTTATCTACTCTAGAATTGTACTCCAAGGTTTTTTTAATTGAAATTTCGCCAAATACCAACACGCACTGGCGTTCGCACTTCGACATTCCACTCATTTTGACTATGAACTTTTCAAACAGATCTTCGCAAAGGCCAGACTGCAAGTTCAGTGCATTAACCCACGTTTCTATCGTTGACTTCGCGGGTAGTGTTATGCCATGCACTTCGCGAAGATCTACATACAATGCAGGTGATTTGTAATGCCATGCAAGTGCCATTCGCTTCTGTTTTTCCTCCCAAGGCGATCTGTCTTTTCTCAGTAGTTGCATTTTAGATAACGAGCTAGCCGACTCGGACATGTGCTCACCGATCTCGACGATTGGGAGTTTAGAATCCCCCGTGGCTCCAGGCTGCACGCCCTGCTGTGGCTGGAGCTGTAGAACAGCGGTCTGCGTGGCCGCCAGCATCGTTGTGATGTTGGCCATCACTTTCTTGCCACTTTGAATGTCAAAATGCACCGACTCAAGTAGGACCAACAATCGTTCTGCAAAAGCTGAAAACAAGAGGAACGATTGAATGTGTGAAGTTAATACCATTACTAATTCACTAATTAAGACTAATTATATTCACTCACTCTCTATTATGATAATGGCTCGTCAGGTTGACCGTTGTCACCATCAGGAGCCAGCGTAGTCGGCGTCGGTGAACCACTTCGCCCCTCGGAGGCGAGCCGAACACAGGGAGACTGCGTGGCGGCTGTATTGGTGACGACGCAGGAGGTGCGGTCTCCCTGAACACGGGTCTCTTACTGTCGTCATCGTCACTCGCTCCTGCTCCCCGCCCTCGGCACTACTAATCAATACTATCTCTGAAACCTGAAAACTCATTTCATTCCTCCGACACGACATTGTCTTATCTTATTCACCCGAATAGTCTTAACGTTTCAAAAACATACCATGATTTCACATTTTGATGAACACATAAATACATAATACAGGCGTGTATTTCTTCATCGCATGATAAATTGAAATTAACGAAATTAAATCGTTTCAAATTGAAAACAGTTGAAGTATTTGGCCGGGGATAATTTCATTTCTCGTAGCCTAACAATTGTTGTGCGAATACTGGGAAAATCATTGAACCCAGCTGTCACTATACTTCACTAATAAGACCAATAGAGATTCCAAAACGTATGCCCGCAAGCTGAACTCGGAACTGAACTGTAACCATCACATACATTGAATTGAACATTTATCAAATGTTCGTGTAGAATTTTCATAACATGATGGGCTTGAGTAAATGAAAGCCGGTGTAATGGAGTGTACGAATGTAAGATTGTTCCTTCAGAAAGTAATGCTTAATCGAAGTAATTGCATTTCAATTCTAATGAAATCATTGACTATAATTCTATTTATAATTCTACAAATTATTATGAATGGCAAGAACTCGTCAGTACGTATTTGTTTATTAATAATAATTAAAATGGAATAATGAAATATGAAATGATATATAATATATATATATATATATATATATATATATATATATATATATGTTGAAATTTTCTTTAGGGTTGTTAATCCGCATGATGTCACTTGTAATAATGAGAATAGTACTCACTATAACAAACTCGACGTTTCGGTAGAATAGCATCTACCTTCTTCAGGACGGCGACACGTCTGTTTGCTTGAGGAGCTAGCAGCGAGTGCTGGTTTCCTCGGATGGCCGTGCGGCGCGCGATGTCTCGCGTACCGGTCGGCTCTGATTGGTCGGGCGTCACGTGGTCTGCTGGGCGAGGCAGATTCAGTCTGCACTGCGTCCTAGCCTTGCTTCTGGTGACAGGTCCACGTGCTGCCGCGTTGTTGTCAACTTGTTGTGAGCAGGCGCTTGGAATGTTGGCCCCCCTGGGACTCTCTTCACATGTTGTAGGGTGAGGCGGCTTGCTCGGTGCTACTAGCACTTCCGCTAAAGCCGGTTTCCAAGACTTCGGTAGCCTGCTGGCATCGTCTCTCTTGTTGAGGTTGTGAGGGCGCTTCGATATTTCCACCGCTTCACGGTATACGCGCGTATAGAAATGTTTTTCTTGCGCCAGCGTTCGTGCATTGTCGAAGTCGATCTTGTGGCCTAGTCTGGCATGCTGGGCTAGTGCTGAGGTTTCTTCGTCGCGTGCTACAGATCGGGTGTGTTCTTCAACCCTGGCTGATATGCGCCTGTTCGTTTGGCCTACGTACACCTGTTCACATGTGCCACATGGGACCTCGTAGACGCCTTGCGATTCCAGGGGGACTTGGTCCTTAGCACTCCTCAGTAAGGTTCTGATTTTGCCGTTAGACCTAAAGACCGTCTTGATGTTGTGTTTTAGTAAAAGCCTGCTTACTTTATCGGTTGTGCCCTTGACGTAAGGTAGGAAAGCAGTGCCGATGGGTTTTTCTTTCTCTTCTTCGTTGTTGGTCTTGGGTTTGCGGTGAAACGCCTTATTGATGTTATAGAGAGAATACCCATTTGATAGCAGTGCTGTTCGAAGGCTTTTGAGTTCTTCGTTCACATGGTCTTTGTCCGCTATTTTCTTCGATCGTGTGGCAAGTGTGTTGATGACTGAGTTGAGCTGTGCAGGATGGTGGTGTGATGCTGCATTCAGATAGCGGTCTGAATGAGTCGGCTTGCGATAGACCGTGTGACCGAGTGTTCCGTCTTCTCGTCTTATGACCCGCACATCCAAGAAAGGAAGTTGGCCGTTTATTTCCGTTTCCATCGTGAACTGGATCTTATGATGAATGCTGTTGATATGTGCCAAGAAGTCATTAAGGCGGTCGTGTCCGTGAGTCCATATCACAAATGTATCGTCTACGTACCTGAGCGACTTCGAGACTAGAGCGCTAGAATCAGCGCCTCTCAAACCCGACATGTGGCTCAGGTACGTAGACGATACATTTGTGATATGGACTCACGGACACGACCGCCTTAATGACTTCTTGGCACATATCAACAGCATTCATCATAAGATCCAGTTCACGATGGAAACGGAAATAAACGGCCAACTTCCTTTCTTGGATGTGCGGGTCATAAGACGAGAAGACGGAACACTCGGTCACACGGTCTATCGCAAGCCGACTCATTCAGACCGCTATCTGAATGCAGCATCACACCACCATCCTGCACAGCTCAACTCAGTCATCAACACACTTGCCACACGATCGAAGAAAATAGCGGACAAGACCATGTGAACGAAGAACTCAAAAGCCTTCGAACAGCACTGCTATCAATGGGTATCTCTCTATAACATCAATAAGGCGTTTCACCGCAAACCCAAGACCAACACGAAGAAGAGAAAGAAAAACCCATCGGCACTGCTTTCCTACCTTACGTCAAGGCACAACCGATAAAGTAAGCAGGCTTTTACTAAAACACAACATCAAGACGGTCTTTAGGTCTAACGGCAAAATCAGAACCTTACTGAGGAGTGCTAAGGACCAAGTCCCCCTGGAATCGCAAGGCGTCTACGAGGTCCCATGTGGCACATGTGAACAGGTGTACGTAGGCCAAACGAACAGGCGCATATCAGCCAGGGTTGAAGAACACACCCGATCTGTAGCACGCGACGAAGAAACCTCAGCACTAGCCCAGCATGCCAGACTAGGCCACAAGATCGACTTCGACAATGCACGAACGCTGGCGCAAGAAAAACATTTCTATACGCGCGTATACCGTGAAGCGGTGGAAATATCGAAGCGCCCTCACAACCTCAACAAGAGAGACGATGCCAGCAGGCTACCGAAGTCTTGGAAACCGGCTTTAGCGGAAGTGCTAGTAGCACCGAGCAAGCCGCCTCACCCTGCAACATGTGAAGAGAGTCCCAGGGGGCCAACATTCCAAGCGCCTGCTCACAACAAGTTGACAACAACGCGGCAGCACGTGGACCTGTCACCAGAAGCAAGGCTAGGACGCAGTGCAGACTGAATCTGCCTCGCCCAGCAGACCACGTGACGCCCGACCAATCAGAGCCGACCGGTACGCGAGACATCGCGCGCCGCACGGCCATCCGAGGAAACCAGCACTCGCTGCTAGCTCCTCAAAGCAAACAGACGTGTCGCCGTCCTGAAGAAGGTAGATGCTATTCTACCGAAACGTCGAGTTGTTATAGTGAGTACTATTCTCATTATTACAAGTGACATCATGCGGATTAACAACCCTAAAGAAAATTTCAACATCAAATACATCCGCCAAAACTTACGTGAAAACATATATATATATATATATATATATATATATATATATATATAAATAATATATTAAATATATATATATATATATATATGATGGTAATATGAGAATAATAAAATTATAATATAATTAATACATAATATATAATATATATATATATATATATATATATATAGCCATGACATGAAAGTAATATCTCGGTAGCTCAGTGGGAGAGCAGTGGACCGGCAATCTGGAGGTCCCGGGTTCGATCCCTGGTCGAGTCGTGTATCTTTTACGACATCGCTAAATTATCCCACACATCTCGAGATTGGTTCGTATCCAAGAAGTTGAATTAACACACACATATATATATATATATATATATATATATATATATATATATATATATATATATATATATATATATATAATATTTATAATATAATTTAATAATATGACCTGTTCTGTTGAATGATACCTCAAGAAAGCTCAAGTTTGATATACAAGCATCGCGCCATTATCTAGCTTCCGTACCTGCAGTTGAGAAGAGTCTTATTATTTTGTAAGACTCCCAAGAAATCTTCGTAGGTTCCAATAATTTATCTCTGGCCTGGCAATTCTGTTCAAGGCGGGTACCAGACAAACCCCCGTCAATGTCTACCCAAGACTGGGCACATAGTCGGCGCTGGCCCCGTCGTGTCCTCCACTCCTAAGATTGTAGTAAACCACACCTGCAAACAGTGTGCTAGCAGTATCTTGACTCAGTCGTACGGACAAACCCCCGTCAATGTCTACCCAAGACTTGGGCACATAGTCGGCGCTGGCCCCGTCGTGTCCTCCACTCCTAAGATGTAGTAAACCACACCTGCAAACAGTGTGCTAGCAGTATCTTGACTCAGTCGTACGGACAAATCCCCGTCAATGTCTACCCAAGACTTGGGCACATAGTCGGCGCTGGCCCCGTCGTGTCCTCCACTCCTAAGATGTAGTAAACCACACCTGCAAACAGTGTGCTAGCAGTATCTTGACTCAGTCGTACGGACAAACCCCCGTCAATGTCCTACCCAAGACTTGGGCACATAGTCGGCGCTGGCCCCGTCGTGTCCTCCACTCCTAAGATGTAGTAAACCACACCTGCAAACAGTTAATTAATAGGCACATACTTACGTTTATATTGACATTTCATGTGGCGTGTTAATTTTCAACAATAATGTTATTCTCAAACCTATGTTTTAGTCCACCTTGGCATGAAATAGTCATTCGTTAGTCAACACACTTGTTTTCAAGTTCGATGTGACTTGCAGTACGATCTGTATGGAAATATGTGTTTCTGAATAACATGATACTCATGCTACGTCAATGTTGAGAGATTAAGAAAAACTCCACACATAACATAACTGAAGCATTGCATGTTGCGCGGATTGTTATCAAGAAACTTTGGCCCATTATTCAGAGGTTCCCTCTTTTGAGAAGATGCTATCATGTGAAAGAAATTTGCAGGTTTCTTGGATAAACTGTTGGCTGCAATCAAAGGCGAAGGTAAAGCACGTATACAAATGTAGTACAATCTTGAAGTATGTATTTTTAAATGTCTATAAATGTGTTTAATGAATTTTCTTTGCATAAAATCAGGGTGACTTTGGACCTGCTTGCATTAGACATAACGTTTTACTTTAGACAATAGAAAACGTGTTTAGAAAACATGTTAATTTTACTTGATTAAAACATATAGATTTGGTAATATATGGGTATCATCATTATTTTTCAAATATCCATCAAAATGATACGTTGTCAAAAAGCGGAGAACGAAATGTATTGAATTTTTCAGTCACTTATAGACATAAGTATAGCCTTTATGAATAATCCACATTAAAATAGATGTACAATAACTTGTCAACACGAATTGGACGTATAAAATATGGCCGAGTCTGCTGACAGCTGAGCTGTAAGAAGCCAACGGTGCTACTGACAAACCAACTTCCTGCAGCACTTCATGCTTATGACAGTCCAACTGTCAGCAGATGTACGCAGCCTAGGTTCTGCTGACAGTCAGTTTGCGCATTGTCTTAGTAATCATCATTAAAACGATAATTCGACGTGTATGTGATCTAAAATTAACATGAAGTGATACTATAAACAGTAACTAATCTATATTGCCCATTTATTTCAACATTTAAGTACCATAATATGCCTAATTAAGAAGTTTAAAATGCCGTAAACCATCTCGCCATTACTAGGCATCGTCTCTGTCTAGGGCCTGTAGCTGCCTAGGCCTTAGACTTTGCTATTTATGGGTTTCTAGGGTCGAATATGATTCTAGGATATAGCAGTATCTTTGGTTATTTATCGGTTGATATTACATTAATTTACGAGCTTCGTGGTCGACTTTTTAATCTTGTATTTGGCCCTCAACCTTATTGACAGTCAGTTTGGTAAAGTGGGTTCTCATAGGGAAAATGAGCTCTAGGTTTCTAGGGCTACTCTTTCTAGGCCTAAATTCGACTGTAGGTTACTGTGAGGTCTTTACTCATCAATTAGATGAGTCTATATCGCTCAATATACTTTTATTGTATATGTTTTTTAATCTTTTATTGGGCCTCAACCTTATTGACAGTCAGTTTGCTACAGCTATAGACCTAGGTTCTCAAAGGGAAAATGAGATCTAGGTTTCCAGGCTACTCTTCCTAGGCCCAAATTTGACTGTAGAGTACTGTAGGATCTTTGTTTAATAATTAGGTAGGATTATATCATTCAACTTACTTTTATTGTATACCTTCTTAATCATTTATTGCGCCTCAACCTTATTGACAGTCGGTTTGCTACGGCTAGACCTAGGTTGTCAAAGGGAAAATGAGATCTAGGTTTCCAGGGCTACTCTTCCTAGGCCTAAATTTGACTGTAGGATCTTTGCTTATCAATTAGATGAGTCTATATTGCTTAAGAGACTTTTATTATATGGTTTTCAATCATTTACTGCACCTCTACCTTATTGACAGTCAGTTTGCTACGGCTAAGTTCTCCGGGAAAATGAGTTCTAGGTTTCCAGGGCTATTCTTCTTAGGCCTGAATTCGACTGTAGGATCATTGCTTATTGATATGATACATTTACATTAATCATGAGACTCTCATTATATATTATTTCATCATGAATTTGCAATCAACCTTATTGACAGTCAGTTTGGTACGGCTAGGTTCGGGATAGTGAAGCTCCAGGTATTGAAGATTACTCTCCATATACTAGGCCAGCTAGCCTAAGTTTGACTACGGAGTATTGTAGGATCGTTGCATATTAATCTAGTGTAGTCTACATTATTCTTGAGACATACATAGCAAGCTTTTCATATCAGTAATGTTATAATAAAATCATCAAATGTAAATACGAGTCCTAAAGTATGATATTCTTTCTTTTTATAAATAAAGTTCTTCTAAATACTGTGTCCATACTTGATTTGTTGTAGACAACTATAATACGAGGAAGAATGGTAGAAGGAACCTATGACTACCAATAACGTAACGGGATAAGCAACTTGATTATTTCCTTTCGCACCATGCGGGAATCAAAGGGATGCCGTCATACTCAATCTACTGGTAGTATTATATATTGATTCATAAAAGTAATAAGTGTAATGCACTCTGTGAATCCAGCTCTTCCCAATTGTATTAAGCAACGTTGGAATACATTTCATTTGAATTAGCCAATCTAAATTTTAAATACGTGTGTAAAAGCATTGGACCCCTAGTCAAGAGCCATACTGCCACATTTACCAATTGATAACTGCATTAATTACTTGACATCTGCGAGAAAGAACAGAAACAATGCAAGTACTCAATTATGTACTTTACATTGAAATATGAGCTGAATGTGTACGTTTTGATTTGAAAATGCGAATCTCAAAAATGTACACTTCAGAGCGTCACATTTTTGCTTCCATCATGGTGAGAAGACGTCCAATGTTGAAAGTATATAACTTACGCCATGTTGCTTATCCCGTTACGTTATTGGTAGCATAGAAGGAACAGAGAATAGATGTAGGTATAGAAATTGCATTAATTTCACACATTTATTAAATCGAAAAATATACATCAGTGGTGAATGAAATCTCTGTTAATTATTCATTGTTAGTTATTTGCGTTAGCCGCATTAGTGTAATTTATGCTTAGATAGTATTTCTGTCCTCATATATTCGACTAATCTGTTGCCCACTCTCGCCACGTGGAGGCCGCAAAAAGTGAGAGCAAAATTTGGTAATGACCTAGTCATTTTTGTGAATATTGGATGTGTCTGCTTTCCAATATCACAGAGAAGAGGGAAAATTGTTATTTTTGCAACCAACGTTTCAAAGTACCACGCTACATCCCAAGTCCTCACTAGTATACATGCACTAACAAGATGCAATATAATACGCACATACAATAATATTTTACATCAAATTAATTACTTACTATCAGTCTTGTTTGTTATAATAATATACCTGATAGTTTTACCTCTTTGACGAGTATAACAGACTTCAAAGTTGAAACCTGCCACGTAAAAATGAATAAATGCCTCCTCCTTCAGCCTGCAAGATTTTTCATGAATAGGGGCCTCATGTACCGGTACCTCACAGAAGCAGATGACGCAGCGTCCATTTCTCATGTGTCACACAATATTCACAATAACTGAAAATGATATAAAACAAAGAGATATCACATTTATAATACTGACCTGCTTACGGTATTCAACTCTTATATTTGAATATGGTGTGTATAGGAAAATAGCCTGAGGCTTAATATATGAATTGTATAAAAGTGAAAGAGAGAACAGCAGCTTACCGAAGTTCACAAGTGGGTAGAGTCACCTATGGTGGTGTAGCAGTTGTTGATAGTTAACACAGAGATGAGATGTACACAGTAATTTTGACGTTTCGGCTGTTGCCTTTGTCACAGTACAGTAGGTAAAGGCAACAGCCGAAACGTCAAAATTACTGTGTACATCTCATCTCTGTGTTAACTATCAACAACTGCTACACCACCATAGGTGGCTCTACCCACTTGTGAACTTCGGTAAGCTGCTGTTCTCTCTTTCACTTTTACCCAATTCATATATTTATATTTGAATATCAATTCTTATATTTATTAATACTTCAGGAGATTATTTATTTAGATTTTAAACAATAAATTATAATAAATATGAATAATAATAACAAATTAAATTTACAGTTAGTAGGCGTAAGAGAGTAACCAGGTGTAATGTAAATACAGTGTAATATTTGAAACAAATATAAGTGAAATAAGATTGTAAATGTGGATATGAGTAAAAATTGAAAATATAAATCAAAGTCAAATAAAATGGTAAAAGGGCATAGGCGTGCGCAGAGTAAAACCAATAAGTATATAGGGGTAACACCTGTATACTTGATGGTAAAACATAAGGTAAAATTAGGCCCAAATCGATTATATATTTATATATATATATATGTATCGGGGCTTGCGGTGAATATTCGAGGAGGCATACTAGTACGTATAAGAGAATGGTAAATGGTAAAACCGGATGAATGTAGCGCTAAAGTCGGGGGAGGAAGGCCCTCAGGCCTAACCCCGCAGTGAAAGCTTAGTTTTTTTAAATGTGATTTTACCGAGCTTCAGAATAATCTTCACACTTTGGAAATTATTCAAAATTCACGAACCATTATGAGGTCACTGATGAGATCAAGAATTATTCATCATCACCCAATGAGAAGAAATTAATTGGGGTATAGACCCTATAACATAAGGCCTACTGCCCTTCTTGCGGTTTCGTTCCTTATGGACGGTATCAAGCAATGCAAGGCCTACTATAATCCACGATATATTTTTTTGAATCAAATGTTAACTGGCTAAAAGTCTTTCCGAGCTGGGGAAGTAGATCGACTGCCACATCGACGACTACTGTGATTTCATTGAAACTGATGATTACTATTTACTCGTAATTCAGAAATACTCTGTGGAAAAGACGTCGTGTATAACTCTGGTGTGGTGTAATCATCAATAATACGTCAATTTCTACAATCCGGGTCAGTCTCCTTCACTGTCGTGAATTCTCATCTCACACCAAGTTAAGACATGGAAGATGTATTCACAACTATAAGCTTATTGAACTTTTCTTCGAGATTCAGTGGACAGTTAGGATTTGAATACCGGTAGTTCTAATTTTTTGTATTTCTTTATACAAATAATCAGTGCCGCGTCTAATGCATCTCGCATTAGGTGCGGCCTGGGCCTACTCGAACGTCCCCGTGCGCACGCCTATGTAAAAAGTAAATAGTATAAGATTTGAAACAAATAAACGATAGGGAACAACAATAACGATGAACACAATAAAAATGACAGCAAAGAAGGCATGCCACATGGTATTATGATAAAATGAAAGTAATATTAGAAGAAGGTGAGCTTAAACTCAATAATATTTAATAGGACTAGAAGAAATAGAAATTAGTCTCACAATTACTATGCAAAGAAATTAAGTATGAAGGCATAGGCTTGTATCTCACATTATAATATCACAATTAAATATCAACTGAAGTTTCATGGACAATATCTCAACATCAATTCAGTTTAATTTTCTTTAGCTTACGTTAAGAGTTGCCGGTACATAGTCGACAAACATACACATCAGTAATTATTGCCCCATCTAATTTTGGTACATTCAATTCGCATATCGAATGATGCCAACGATCACACTGATCACATGCTACCATAGACACGTGAGTCTTCTTATAAATGCTGTGATTATTAGCGGCATCACTGGATTGTGGTAATCGGCAAGTAGGATTGCAATATACATTTACATGAGTGGTGTCTACTTTTGGAGCCCTATATGATCCGACTGCTGTCTTAAGTGATGGGAAAGGTTCAACAATTCCACTTTCTAGTATTTTGTATGAAGCCATACATAGTAGTATTTGTTGCCAGGGCAATTGCATTGGCAATACCAAATAGACCACATGCACTGCTATTCGACTGATACTGATGTGTATATTTTCTTATTGATATTTTTTCTAAAGAGCTTTGTAAAATATTGGCTATCTGAAAGTGAGTATCATGCATATATGCCTTTGAAGTTGAATCAAACACATCAATAGTGCCATTTGGACAATTGATGTTGATAATTGTAACCCAGTGGGCGTAGCTACCACAATGTAATATTTGAATCATAGGGGAAGAAGTAATTTTTTTCAGAGTGAGCACCTGCACCTAATGGTACCCATTGAAAGCCAAATATATGTGGAAAGCGATCTTTTATCAAAGACTGAGCTGCACTCATGATGTCATCATTGAGCCAACGATCTTGTACTATAATTTCTTTATCCTCAAGCCTTAATTTTAATGTTGTATCCATGTGTATGTTTTTTCTGAATTTGAAAATGTTTTAGATCTAAACCTAACATTTCCTTGACGTCGTCGCTTAGTTCTGGATTCGTTAAGGAACACTACCTCTTCAACTGGATGATCAATATCTGACTTACGTTTAGCTTTATTAATTCTGAATGATTTACTATCGGGTACAGTTTCTAAACTTAACATTGATTCCATATTGGGGGTTATCGGCTGCAATTCAAGTTTGGGGGCAATAATTAATGATCGACCATCAGCTACAGTTCTTTCTTCTAAATTTGATTCTATTTCAGAGATTGTGCTTGTGATTCAAGTTCAGTGGTATTGATTAATGTCTGTTATTAGGAACAGTTTTTAATTTTGAAATTGATTCACTTTTAGGAACTATCGATTGCGTTTTAGATTTAGTCTCGTTATGAAATGATTGACAGTCAGCTACATTTTTTAATTTTCAAATTGATTCACTTTTAGGGGTTATTGATTGTGCAAGGTTTGATTCAGTCTTATCTTTAAAATAATTATCAATTGATGTTTGGGCAGCTTGATCGGATGTAATACGAACAAATTGAGGTTGTCCCACTAAAAGTGTGGTCTTTTTTCGGAATACGTTTCGGACCAACTATTTTTTTGAAAATATTGAAATACTTTTTTGTTCCTTGGGACGACCTTTGTTCGCTAATACAGTGGGTATTCTGAGCCTATCTCGGATGTCTATTAGCTTGATTGAAGGATCAGTTAATGAGAAATAAGAGGATGATTGAATGTTAGTTGTAGGTGGAGCTAAAGTGTTGTCTAATGAGTTGGTAGTGAGTGGAAATGTTTCACATTCTACACCGTGAGCTAGAGGTTTGATGCGTTTTCAGTAGAGCTATTCTCAGACAAGACCAATTCATTATCAGCTCTTACATTTGGAATAACAAGCTCCACATTATTAGTGTTTAACTGCAGAGAAGAAAGTGACATTACATATTCAAAGTCTAATAGATTATCAATAACCTCAGAATTATCTTCGTGTTCAGGACTCATTGAATGGACTGAGCTATGAAGTGGGAAATCATCATCAAATTCCAAGTCGGCTAAATTGCCACTGCGTAATTCATCTAGGAAACAATTTCTTTGGCGTATACCCTTATTGAATTCAGTTACTCCACATGTGGCTAAAAATGATGCTATTCTTTGTGAATGAACCATTGCAAGTTGAAACTTGGCATTTTCTGACGCAGGCTTGGTCAACGCCGGTTTTTTTAACACAATTCCTGATTTTGATAGTTACCGAACCTCCGACAAACTCCTCAGAACTCACAAATGTTGTATTTTTCCATCGGTCGTGAACTAGCTCTTCTGAAAACACGTCTAAACCTAGAGCAGAACGAGCTACAAATATGTGTCGACAAGGAAGTTTTCTCTGCTGATGAAATTTACAGGTGCAAGTTGTACTATCTTCATTGACAAGATGCATAGTCTTGCCTCCGGTGACAGTTCTCAAGTCGTTATCAAATTTGTATGCAATTTCGTCCATCAAATCCAGCTGTTTGAAGATTAATTTTGACACTTGTATGTGCAAGTATTATTTACTGAAAGACGGATGCTATCTGGTTTTCTAATATCTATCATAGTTTTCATTTCTTTGAATGCTATATTTGAGTAATCAGATTCTAATTCTTTACAATGTTCCAAAGACCTTGAACGGCTTGTACTAAACTAAAGTGACGTTTTACTATTAATTTGATCTTCTGATTATGACTTCCAGTTATGTTATTTGTAATGTTTCCAAAAGAAGGTATGTCATTTCTATAGGTATGACACCATTTTTCTACACAAGGTTCCCAATTATCAGTAAAATATTCAATCAATACAGCAGGAGCAATAGCTTTAAAAGTCGACACATTTTCCTCATAATCATCAACCGACTCGGAATATAATACTTTGGACATCGCTTTAAGAGTTGCCTCCTTATTAGCGCTAAGTACAGCTTTCTCATTTATAATACGGTCTCTAAAATCTTTCATAACATGAAAACCACAAAGGAGAATTGATGCATTGGGAAGCGTTTTTGTTATAACATTCATTTAAACTTCATCTTTATCCATAATTGCAATTTTACACTTATCTAAAACAACAGGATTGAGCTCTAAAAACTTGTCATACGCTCTCTGTATAATTTCTTCCGTCTCATTCCTAACGAAAATGTAACACAATGGCCGGCCATTGGTGTTACCATCCTGACATAATATACAGTGGAGAACATAACCCTCTCTATTTAAACGATACGTACCATCGAGTAAAATGAGGTCGGAATATTTGAGAGCCATATCCCTCATGAACCGCGTTTGAATAAGTAGAAATAGCATGATATTTTCGTCATCATACTCAACGTGAACTGAATTACCTTCGGAAAACCTTAAAAATGATGTCAAGTTGTCCACTAAAATAGCTGGTTGGGATCTACCGGACATTTTAAGTTCCCTATCTCTCTGTCGAACGTTATGGACATCTTTTGAAGTTAATTCTTTACCAAAGTGGTCACTAGCAAATCTCTTTGAATCTTTTGTCCCTATTCTGTAATTTATCATTTCTTTTAATTCTCGTTCTTCGGATTCATCAAGTAAACGTTTATCTGTATATTTGGCTCTTAAACTAGCTGGAACATCATGACTATGCACTTCATCAAACTTTTCAACTACGTACGCACCTTGTCGTTTCAGATAGACTACTTGAACTTGCACTGTGCATGCTTTTGGGAGGTAGGATTGCTTGGTCCGAATGTCTTTTCCCCTGATTCTGGGATTACCAAAATGTTTACGAGTAAATCTTATCTTTGAATACAAAAAATTAGGATCAATTGTGTCTTTATGTTTGGCCGAACCATTTGGCGAGCTGCTATTAACTTTCATCGGGTGATGCCCTTTAAATTCCCACTCTTTATACATTCTAAAAATTCATTATAATTATGATACATAGCACCTTCCTTCAGTGGAGAAAGAGTGTGTTCACCTCCTCGTAACCTTAGAGGACTAATGAGTGTATTGAAAATGCTTGGCATGTGGTCTCCGGACTGACTATCCTCTACTCTAGTACCTCTCACTACGCTGTCAATTTCTACATGGTCTAAATGTTCAATACTTTTCTAAAACTCCCATCATTTCCTGATTTGATGTGCCTGACTCTCGTTTGCGGATCTAAATTTCTACTCGCTACTTTCTGACTAGGTCCCCGACTTTTAGTTATATCCTTTCCAACTACAATCTGCCTATCTTTATTTCTAACTACCACATCCTGACCTCCGGTCGTCCTTTTTTCCTAGCTACAACCTGCTCGTCTTTTTTTCCGACTATCAATTTCTGAATTTCAGTCCATTTTTTCTAACTACCTGCCCATCTTTTTTTTTCACTACAAATCCCTGCCTTCCTGTTGTCCCATTTTGTCTAGCTCAAATCTCCCTATCAATATTCTTATCCACTCCTCTACCTGACTTCACACCTCCACATCTGCTCCCATTATTTCTGGCTCTAACCTGGCTAACCTTACTTTCCCTCATCTTCCCACCCTGATTGTGCCTATTTGGAGACACACACACTTCAGCATTCTCGACACACTGAATACCTGTAAAGGGTTTACGTCGACGACGACGACGGGAGACTACGGTGATCCACTGTCCCTCTACGGCTGGTACAGCAACACGCATTGGAAGTGCAGGTCGGAAAGGCGCAGGGCACACATCCAACACTGGTCTGCTCGCTGCTCGCTGAGGAGATGGCGGAACACTCGAAGTCGACGACTTTCCCAGCACAACAACATCGGAATAGAGGAAAGGTTTAGGAGAAAGGGAGAAACTAGGAATAATGTGAGGAATTGGGCCTAGAACAATACACGGTTGAGGGGCAACTCGTGGAATCGCATTTTTTGGAGGATGCGGGATACGGAACACTGAAGGAGCCGGCACAGTAGGTTGTGGGACAACACGAGGACGGGTCGATCCTCTACAAATCCGCAAAGTTGAGCACGGCAGAACGCCAGCTCCAACTTACGATCGATCGCTTGGAGCTCTAGGCAGACGAGAATGGGTTCAGGTTCTCATCAACCAAGTCGGTTTGTGTCGACTTCAACCGACTCCGAGGATATGTGGCTCAACCTTCTTTAACACTGGCTGGATCTAACATGCCTATTGCAGAATCTGTCAAGTTCCTAGGACTGATCTGGGACCGCAAGCTAAATTGGAAGCTCCACTTAGAAGGAATCAAAGCAAAATGTATGAAAAGTATGAACCTTCTTAAAGTATTAGGCCATACGTCATGGGGTGCTGACCGCACAGTCATGCTGACACTGTACAGAGCACTCATACGTTCTAAGCTAGACTATGGGAGCATCATCTACTCTTCAGCTAGGCATTCCTACCTGAAGATACTCAACACGGTTCATAATGCTGGCATCAGACTTTCCATTGGAGCCTTCCGGACAAGCCCTATTGTCAGCTTGCACTGCGAGGCGAGCGAGCCTCCACTAGAACAAAGGAGAAAATACCTCGCGCTGAGCTATATATCCGCTCTCAGCGGACAGACAAACAACCCCACGTATAGGTATATCTTCCGGCCTTCCTATGAGAGAATCTATAGTGCCCGGTTAAATGCAACCAGGCCTCTTGGTATCAGGACCAAAGAACTGTTTGACCGAGGTCTCAGCGATCTCCCAGCCGTGTACGCTGCTGGTTGCAGTAAAGTCGCTCCATGGACCGTGCCCAGACCAGTCTGCCTCACACAGCTGGCTCGGCACGCTAAAGCCAACACTGCGGACTCAGTGTACCGACAGTATTTCTGTGAGCTTTCGTCCACGTATCATGACCACAATTTTATATTCACTGATGGTTCTAAGATGGAAGGAGCAGTTGGGTGCGCTTTCGTAACGGCGTCGTCGAGCTTCCAATACAGACTCAGTCCAATGTGCAGCGTGTACACAGCCGAACTTTTCGCTATCTCGCAGGCTCTGAAACATATAAGACGGCACCGAGGCAAGAAATTCTTGATTTTCACCGACTCCCTCAGCTCCCTGCAGGCCCTGGATAGTTTCTCACCTTCTCAACAACTGGTGCAGAACATCCAGACCCTCCTCGCTGAGCTCGAGGCTCAGCGATGTGAGGTAGTCTTCTGCTGGATACCAGGGCATGCAGGGATTGCTGGAAATGAACGCGCTGATGAGGCGGCGAAGGAAGCGACAGGCAAAACAAGAACATTCGACTCGCGGCTTCCTATAACCGACCTCAGAAATCATTTCAAGGTTGCAATGACAAATTCCCGGCAAGAATCTTGGGCCGCCGTGACGAACAACAAACTGAGGGTTGTGAAGCCAACTGTTGGCCGATGGCATAATTCCCGTCGGAGAAATCGCCGGGAAGAGGTTGTACTAGCTCGTATACGCATTGGACACACTCATTTGACGCACCGTTTATCCTGAGAAGAGAAGAGCCGCCTGAATGTGAGGAGTGCCTTGAGCCACTCACGTATTGTGACTCGTCGAAGTGTTGTGTGAATGCTTGGGTGAATGTATTCATTATGTATGACTGTTATACGCATGAATGTATGTTTCTACAGACAATGGACGTATGTTAAGTTACACACTCCATAAACTATATCACTAGACAGTGTGTCGTTTTTTATACAAACACCTGTTCTACGTTTCAATGTCATGACTCTGACGTATTGATTTTAAACACCACCACTACTTGACCTCTGGCGCAATATAACCTGGTCGTTGACGCGCCGAAGAAACTCAATATTCAATTCAATTCAAGGAGGACGGGGTTTAAGGGCTGCTCTGGATGTCTTGGGAACAGGTAGAGGTACAACAATGAAAGGTTCAGTGGCAACTCGTGGAATCGCATTATTTGGAGGATGCGGGTTACGGAACACTGAAGGAGCCGGCACAGTGGGTTCTGGGACAACACGAGGACGGGGTTCGAGGGATGTCTTGGGAACAGGTAGAGGTACAACAATGAAAGGTTCAGTGGCAACTCGTGGAATCGGATTGACAGTAGGTTGCGGGACAACTTGAGGACAGGGGTTAACGGCCGATAAATTAGGAATGGGAACAGGCGGACTTCCTTCACGACGCACAACAGGAGTGGATACCCAACCCTGGAACAAAGATCCAAACAGAGTATGCGTGCCTAACATATTCAGATGTAGTCCACTCCTATTTACATAATCGCGATTAATCGACGAAAACTTGTCCCACATACTCACAAAAGCAATCGACGATAGCCTGCAGAACTCGGCTAGGAAGCCGTTCAGCTCCATAGCCTGGCGGTTCACGCTCTCCAGGTACTCGGTCTGCCGGAAGAGCTGCCAACGGTTCTCCAAGCGAGGTAGAACTCCAGAAATGGTCAGCAAAATGGAGGGGTGTACGCGGCGAACCTCCCGAACCAGCTCCTGGAAAGAACGAATTATGTCAACATTGCTCTGCCGGTTACTCACATTGTTCACACCTGCGTGGATCACCATGTGGTCGTAGTACGGGGCTACGTCCACGGCCATCGGGATAAGCTGCTTGACCTTGGCTCCACTGTAGCTCAGGACAGTTTCACGAACACCTGCAAAAATGAAAAAATCCTTCATCATGGAATCACCAATGAAGACGGTGGCCATGCTTACAGTGATAATCGACAGTCAATTAAATAGCAACTACAAGCAAGCACCAGCAACAACCACAATCTTTACCACAAGCAATTATGCACCACAAACACCAGGGACTAACGTCTAGACTTTAAAAAGACAATACACGATCAAAATACTGAGTTGGATTTATAAACAGCTAATCAATTCTCAGAGAAAGCAAGGTATTTACACGCGTCGTCCTTAACCACACTTTTTACCGCAAGCAATTATGCACCACAAACACCAGGAAAAGCCGTTCTAATCTTTATAAAGACAATACACGATCAAAATACTGGGTAGGATTTGTAAACAGCTAATCAATTCGCAAATAAAGCAAGGAATTTACACGTGCTCTTTTTAACCACACTTTTTACCACAAGCAATTCAACCACAAGCAATTATGCACCACAAACACCAGGGAATGACGTCTAATCTTTATAAAGACAATATACGATCAAAATACTGGGTAGGATTTATAAGTAGCTAATTAATTCGCAAAAAAAGCATGGAGCAAAGCAAGCACGTTAGTATAGTCCAAAACCAAATTACGTAATGGCGATTCTCGGCTTCCGGCCAAACTGAGTGTCAGTTCTGAAACCGGAAATGACGAACTGACTGTCAATTGTGACTACTTCCGGTCAAACTGAGTGTCAGCCCTTCAAACCGGAAGCGGAAACGACAAACTGACTGTCAGTAGCAATTACTACCACGCACAGCTCGTGACAGCTGAGCTGTAAGCAGCCACTCCGTATTTGTAAGGTCTCGACCGGTCGCATCCGGCGTTGCCGGATGCACACAACGTTTTAATAATAAAAAAAAAAAAAAACTGCACCGACCGTGAGATGTGAAGCGAACTGGCTTACCGACAATCTCGGATCAAATAACTCCTCCCTTTTAAATCTTATCGTCTAATGCGTAGCTTCTCGGCTGAACCATGAACTACTTGCCCTGCATTATCGGCTTTCCGAAAAGGATAAATTGATACATGCCTCAATACTAGAATTGTTATTTAATAATATAGTCAGTCGTACTAGTGAAACTAGCGAAATATATGAGTTTCAACACCTAATACACAATAACGACATACGACAACAGTTCTATATAGATCTTGACGTCTTTCTGCCTCACGAATATTTAGAACACTTGCAGTCTGACATAAATCACTCGCCACTTATCTAGGAACTTCGTAAACATTTTGACTACGGTATATGACGAAATAAATGAGGGAATCACTTGAAATATAGCTCAAAGTAATCCGGAATTATGATTGTTAACGCGATGAAAAAATATATAATCAAGTCAGTCATTCAATCTAAGGGCGACTTTCAGTTTGATTTATGGATGTAACCCTTCGGGACGAATCGGCATTTGTTTAAATGCCCTCATTTGCATTAATATTTAGAACGCATTTTCATCGCATCCATAATTATCCACAACAGGACGGGGACGTGGCCATTGAGTTTGTAGTGTTCTGATGTCGCATTGCAAGGTTTCATCTGGCAGCTGAGTTAGCCGCAGGTTTTAGCTATGGTATTAAATTTTTTGAATAATGTGTCAATATAATCTTTGATCCCGACACTAAGGTGTTTGCAGAATCAAGATTAGTCCCCGTATTCATCGTGTACCCACAGTGAAAATAATTTCAAGATTTGATTCGATTTGACGTTTTTTTCTATATTGAACTATTTCATTTATTCGCGAGGTGATCTATTTGAACTTTTACTTGAAAGGTACCTATTATCTTTCAACCAAAAATGAAGGAATGTATAGGCCTACAGAACTAATTATGGGGCTACCGTACGTTTTGAATGGAATGTGGTACCCCTTCCATCATCATATTTCATGCAGACTCTGGTTATAATGTAAAGACCTCATTTTGATGAATAATCTACCATCAACACCAAGGTTCGAGAAGTGTCCCGAACCATTCATTTTATATGTCAATCAAGAGTTAAAACAGTCATTATGAGAAAATAGATGGATAGATACACACGAAAATATTTATATTTGGTGAGTCATAAACACATACTGATTGACCTATATCCACATATTTTATAATAATTTGGAATTATAATCTCCGGACAATAATATCAATATTATTTATATCATTTTATTAGTACATCAAAGGCGTGCATAATAGAACAGTCTACTAAATAATTAAAGCGAAGCTTATAAAGTAGATCAAGTGTTTTCGTACATTATTCAATTGACCTATATCTTCATATTATATCAGATTGTACTTCTAATCGCCGGACAATATAGCTCATTTTATTATTTCAAAGACGTGCATAATAGAACAGTAACTGCCAGTCTACGAAATAATTAAAGCGAAGCCTATAATGTTGAACAATCGTTTTTGTGCGCTAATGGAGTGTTCTGTGTTTTCTTATTGGAAGGATGCTCGATCTTGTTGTACCATTACATATCGTTAACGTATTTCTCATCAACAAATGTACAAATATTATGTTTTATTTTGTCGCAACCTCAAGTCCTTGTTTGCTCGATGATAATGAGTGTCGAACTATTGATGAATTATTGACAAGGGTCGATTTACCGTTTTATTGACGTGGTAATTTCCACATTTATATCAACCAGCCAATAAGACGATTGAAGCGACCCCTACCGGGGGTCTTGTCAGGCTGAAATGAATCACATGTAATTGTTATCACATTTTTTTGTTTGTATTATTATTTTTCCCTTGTATTTTCCTGTTTTCGGTATTTTTTTCCTTTGTTTATTATTTTTTTGTATTTTTTTGTACATATTTTTTTATTTTTCCACACTTCAATATACTCCTGCACTTTTGAGCAAACCATGCACTCTCAACATCCCCTTGACGTTCCAATGAACGAGATCCGGTCTTGTCTGAATCCTTCTCCAAGGTGACTGCAAGAAAAAATGTTAGATATAAGCGAATGTGGGAGTATTCATTTCCAGTGAATTATCAATCGAGATAAAATTGAGGATAGTATTCCTAGAGTGAATTCTTACGTCTCGATAAGGGTTGCATCTGGTGTCCCATCTGCATTCAAGAATGCTTCATAGGTGAGTATGACTTTCGATTTTTTGACTGCAATAAAGAGAGGAATGGATTAACATTGGATGAGATGCAATAATAACGCAAACCAAATATATTGACGTAAGAGGACATGTGTATAATTACTTTTCTTCCGATGTCATTTTTAATGAATGAATTCAGTGCATTTAACCGTTCCCGATTCTCTTCATCCATCCTCAGGATTGGAGGAAGCTGCATAATGTACAGGTGATCCGTCACCTTCGATAGCGCTCGCGCCACTTCTCGAACTTGATATGATAAAGTCTTATTATTCTTGCTCTGAAATTAAGACGTGATGAAATATCTTTAGAGTGATGTTACTTATTCCCAACACAATTAATCAACAAAAGTTATGAAGAAAATTATTTTGGTGAACTTACGAGTATATCGTTGGTGCCGATCATCATCACTATTTTTTGGCCTCGGGCAAATGTTTAGATTTTTTGATCTGCTGGATCTTATGTAATAAAGTTTTGGCTCGTTGGCCTGAAACGGACAGGCCTAATCTTTCTTTTTTTTGCGCTGTGAAAAAACAAGAAAAATAAACTGAATGATACAGAGTATTCTGAGATATCTCTTTCAAGTTATATTAACATTATTTAAAAAAACATCTTACCGTCCCTGTACGATTTTCTTTTCAAAATCCTTTTTTGAAACCTCAAAAGCATGCTATCGCTCACGAACATTACATTTCTTCCAAATACCATTCTCTTCAATGTTTTTGTGAAACTTGACAGAACTTAGTGAGACAGTTTGTCTAATTGTTCCACGTCTTATATACGTATGAAAGGTAGGAGGGCAGTGTGAACGTAGTGGACCAATCACCGTGCGTGAATTGGGGTTTTCCCAAGATCATGCTATTTAAACGCCTGCACAGCAATGATCGTTGGGGAGATTTGGTTGCAATTGACACAAGTGCACATCATAATAATAATAATATAACACATAATAATATCTCTATATAACGTAAAACATATTCGAGGCGTCTTTTAACTCAACAGGTATTACCATGCGAACAAACCATTAACGTGATTGTGCCGGTTTTATCTCCGGCCATATTATACTCCCCTCCCATTGCATCTTAAAGATAGGTGTTTTTGCACATGAAGTATCTGAAAGTGTCAGTGATTAGAGTTTGATTTTCGGGCTTAGTTTTTCGGGGGTGGGGCTCTCTCACTCATTCACACGTGAATAAAACATGTGAAGAAGTCACAGGATTTCTTAGAATGTATTCGTCTGTAGTACTCTCTGGGTAAATTGAATACATCGTTGAGGAAGTCGCTGGTAGAAATGCATCGTAATTCATATTACAGGGTAGATCCAAAGATGAACTGTTATGCGTCTGTCCATGCACATCATTTGAACCCTTGTCGTCATGCCCCACATGGTCTATTTTTATTGCAAGTGAATCGGGATTCATGTTCTCAACTCCCAAATAGTATTGAATATCATCTTTTTGGACATCTAATTACATTCTCAAACAAATCCCTCACATTCAGAGAGTTTCTCTGCAACCGCCCAAGTAGTACCAATCTATTTTTATGAACATCAGTTTTACCCAGGCGCAAACAACGTAGAAAGGACAGGATTAGTCGACGAGTTATTAACTATAGCGTCTTGAAAATTTGTGGTCACCTTTGATAAACATTCAGCAATGTGAGAAGGATTGTCAAAGGACATAATATCATTGATGGGTTGTGGCGGAGGGCACTACACGTTTGGGCCCAGTCGCCTATGATTTCCTGGCAAAGACAGGTGAAGTGTCCTTCTCACGCAGTCAGTGTTTCTCCTACACCAAGAATAGAGCCGACCTGCCATTCTCTTCTCGTTACATCCATACATGGCCATGGCAACTTTACCATACAATCCTTGCGTCGAACGTCCTGCATCGTCAAGATCATATAGTGAACGGTCCTACACCAAGAATAGAGCCGACCTACCATTTTCTTCTCGTTACATCCATACATGGCCATGGCAACTCTACCAAATAATCCTTGCGTCGAACGTCCTGCATTGTCAAGATCATATAGTGAACGGTCCTACACCAAGAATAGAGCCGACCTACCATTTTCTTCTTGTTACATCCATACATGGCCATGGCAATTCTACCAAATAATCCTTGCGTCGAACGTCCTGCATTGTCAAGATCATATAGTGAACGGTCCTACACCAAGAATAGAGCCGACCTACCATTTTCTTCTTGTTACATCCATACATGGCCATGGCAACTTCACCAAACAATCCTTGCGTCGAACGTCCTGCATTGTCAAGGTCATATAGTGAACGGTCCTACACCAAGAATAGAGCCGACCTACCATTTTCTTCTTGTTACATCCATACATGGCCATGGCAATTCTACCAAATAATCCTTGCGTCGAACGTCCTGCATTGTCAAGATCATATAGTGAACGGTCCTACACCAAGAATAGAGCCGACCTACCATTTTCTTCTTGTTACATCCATACATGGCCATGGCAACTTCACCAAACAATCCTTGCGTCGAACGTCCTGCATTGTCAAGGTCATATAGTGAACGGTCCTACACCAAGAATAGAGCCGACCTACCATTTTCTTCTTGTTACATCCATACATGGCCATGGCAATTCTACCAAATAATCCTTGCGTCGAACGTCCTGCATTGTCAAGATCATATAGTGAACGGTCCTACACCAAGAATAGAGCCGACCTACCATTTTCTTCTTGTTACATCCATACATGGCCATGGCAACTTCACCAAACAATCCTTGCGTCGAACGTCCTGCATTGTCAAGGTCATATAGTGAACGGTCCTACACCAAGAATAGAGCCGACCTACCATTTTCTTCTTGTTACATCCATACATGCCATGGCAACTTCACCAAACAATCCTTGCGTCGAACGTCCTGCATTGTCAAGGTCATATAGTGAACGGTCCTACACCAAGAATAGAGCCGACCTACCATTTTCTTCTTGTTACATCCATACATGGCCATGGCAATTCTACCAAACAATCCTTGCGTCGAACGTCCTGCATTGTCAAGATCATATTATAGTGAACGGTCCTACACCAAGAATAGAGCCGACCTGCCATTTTCTCCTCGTTACATCCATACATGGCCATGGCAACTTTACCAAACAATCCTTGCGTCGAACGTCCTGCATTGTCAAGATCATATAGTGAACGGTCCTACACCAAGAATAGAGCCGACCTACCATTTTCTTCTCGTTACATCCATACATGGCCATGGCAACTTTACCAAACAATCCTTGCGTCGAACGTCCTGCATTGTCAAGATCATATTATAGTGAACGGTCCTACACCAAGAATAGAGCCGACCTGCCATTTTCTCCTCGTTACATCCATACATGGCCATGGCAACTTTACCAAACAATCCTTGCGTCGAACGTCCTGCATTGTCAAGATCATATTGTGAACGGTCTTGTAATCGAAAGGAATCGATCATAAATAGAACAACATTAGCTAATGGTATCATGAACAGAATTATGTTGCATACACAAAGGCAAGCTGAGCGCCTGGCGACAGAGCGAGTGCGTGGCTGAGATCGGCGAGTATGCAAGATAAAGAGCGAGAGCGACGATCGACCATGCGGCTGTGTGCCGAACTAGACGTGGCACGGTCGGTGGAGGCCTTCCGTACTTATACAGAAGGGACTCCACCAGGCAAACTCTTTCGTGATGCATGTTGATAATAGCAATAAACAATTGCCCGCCTGCGCATTGGACATACTCTTTTGACGCACGGATTCATCCTGAGGAGAGAAGAGCCGCCTGAGTGTGAGGAGTGCCTTGAGCCACTCACGGTTCACCACCTCTTGGTCGACTGTGACAAGTTCCGGGGTCTGCGCCGGAGTCTGCGTATGCCGGATGACTTGTCACGGATCCTTGGTGATGACTCAGATAGCGTATCCTGTGTTCTCGAGTTCATAAGAAAGGCAGGACTTTTGAACTTGATATAACATGACTTGACTCAAAGATGATCGTAGTTTTAGTTGCAACTCTTGTGTGAATGTTCCTGTTTGTATGCATGTAATTTATTAGTATGAATGTGTGTGTGTATGTGAGTATGAATGCAAACTTGACATTATCCTAACTTTACGATACATCTCTCTCGAGATCTTATCCTTTTAGTATTGACAAACGACCAAAATGACGTTTTTTATACAATCATTTTGTTCAGCTATCAAGTGTATCAGTGTGTGTATGACGATTTACATCATACACACAGTCGTTCAATGTTGTGTTCATGAAATGTGTGTATGACATTTTACATCATACACGCGTTTGTTTACTTATTTCGTGTTTATGGAGTTTGTGTTTGACCATTTACGTCATTCACGTAACTGTTTTAATGTTCTGTGTTATGTTTTGTCTCTAACTCACCTCGTGTGTTGTTTTCAACCCATTTTTGGTTTCATGATCATCATGATAATAAATTATCACCGAACACGATCATTTCACATGATCAGCAAACGGTTCATTACATCGTACAGGCGCAAAATGACCTCGATGTCGACGCGCCTCTAAACCCAACATTCATTCATTCAACAATAAAACATCAATGCAAAAACAAAACTTAGTACTGTTATCGAAAACGGAATAGCATTGAATACACTTAGGCAAATGCAATATTTGACACAGAGCGTGAGCGCCTAGCGACAGGGTGGGCGTGTCGTTGAGATCGGCCGAGAATCAGCCAGAGACCATGGGTTACTATTCGAACGGAGTTAAAACTTTGTTACGGTGATAGGAAAAGTTGAAATCAAACTTGCTTCCAGGTGAAATACTGAAACCACCTGTTAGTATGCAAACACAATAACACCGATGTCACATTAGATGACTACGACGCAACCTGACGGGAGATTATTGTACTACGTGCTATCGTTTGGACATCAACTTCTCGCTATAATCATTATAATGAACAATTTGTTCGTTTTATAGGTGAAAAGTCTTTGTTGCACTAGGTGTGTACACATGGAATTCATGATGGTTTAGTGTTGATATCATCATTGGGTATATTGTAAGTGAATAATTTGTCAATTTTAGTAGTGAAATAATTGTTTCATTGTTGCAGTAGGTGTGTACAGGTTGAATTGAACTCGCCCAGTCATACAAAACGGGAATAGCTATGTTCATGGCGAATTTCGTACTCGAACCTACTGCCGTTAATATATATTAATATTACTATTATTATTATCATCAAATTCGAATCATAATATATTTCATCCTCAGCACATATTACCTTTAAGGCAGACTAACTACGAGAAAATGGATTATCACGCAAGCCTGCTTATCGGAAAGGGAGGGAGGTAATGGAAATTGAAACAGATACATGAGTACAATAGAGTGGTTATTTACATTCCATGGCTTGTATGGCAATCCCCATGGCAAAACCATGGCAAATCGCGCTTTTTTTCCCTTGCCCTGCCCGCTGAATTCGGCCTGCCCCCATTTGTCACGAGGGTCTGCAAGCCGAGTACGTCGCCCCGCCGACTAACCTGCAAGGTCACAGTTATCAAGCTCAAATCATATTACTTGTTACACCCTTCTCATTTCCTCGCAGTGTAAATACGATCGAGTGACATTTACATAGTGATTATTATTCATGCTGTCGCTTATAAGTGATTCAATTGAGAAGGTGCCAACTGACCTACGAATCTACTGTACTGGCAACTAGCTGACCTCAACTTGTACTTCTTGAGCAAAGCTGAGTACACCTCTTGAGATGATGCAACCTCCGCCTCCAGCGCTTCCAGCTCCTCGAGGTCCGCACCCTTGTCTCCACTCGCTCTCTGGAGGACGAGTTGCCAACTCTCCATCAAGTACACAACACTTCGCTCCAGCGATTGCATGTCGGAATGCTATAAAAAAATATGTTTTTGCAAATAAAATAACTATTCCGTTCATATTCCGAGTTGAATGAATTGATAGAAATATATACTTGAAAAACTTGAGAAACTCCTGAACGTTCTCAACTTTTGTAAACAGTACAATTGAGTCTATATTTATATATGTGTGTGTGTGAATTCCATCGAATTAAAATTATATTCAAATTATCAATGTGATCTAAAATTCGAATCATTCATAATTTCAATAATTCATAATCAAATTATAAAATTAATCAACCGAAAATATATTTTCGATTAATTTATATGTTTAAATTACGACATTTTGTTTCATTTTTCCCGTCATGACTCGTATGAAAACCTGGTAATTCATCAGAATTGAGTTGAATAAAGTGAGTGCTTAGAAATGTCCTCACACTCGTTGAGCACGATAACCTCACTACTATCGGCATTGTTTGCCGGTGTGTTCTGTGAGTGCTGTGAGACTGTGGAGACAGAGGGAGTGGGCTTGGTGGAAGGACCAGAGGGTCACGGATATCTTCAGGGCTCCTCTTTGTCTTCGGCGGATCCAGATCCCTTGGTTCGTCCTCGATGACACTCCACTCCTCTGCTCAGCGCGTGCCAACTTACTCATGGCCTCAATCAAAATCAAAATTAAACAACTGATGACGTTTTGAACAGGACGAGGACACTAGTGATGGGCTGAAATTATCTGTTGCATTACAGGAAACTATATTTGATGTTGTTGGGGAGTTGTTGGAGATGAGTGAATTGGTTGGGGTTGCAGCTGGTAGTGAAATTATAGAGCCAAAATGGAGATGGACTGCATTTTGGAGCTGTTTTGCCTTCACTATCTTAAAACATGTTGACATATCAACTTGAAAATGTACATCTCTAAGGTCGTCCAAAGTTTCCACACCAATGTCCTCAAAGCATTTCACTGTCTTTTCGTGCGCAGCGCTGTCAATATTCTGCACTACGTTCATAACAAACTTCATAATCTTGGTCATCTGTAAAACACAAGAATAACATAATTAAATCAACGATTATATTAGTTTGAAAGGAGACACAAAATTACAAATTATAAAGCTAAACTACCTGAGCTAACTAAGCTAAAATTCAGTAGACGTGCACACCTACACTGTGACGAGAGTATAACTTTGCATAAGTAGGCCTACATCATCACAAAATCAAAACGGTTCAAAAAAAAAAAAAAAGGCCTATGATTAGACTCACCTTCTGATCTTTCAATGTGCCTAGGGCAATACAGTCCTTAGGGGACTCGACTGATACTTCTGGAGCGAATCCAGACAGGCCTGGTGAGGATTGACTATTCTTCATAGCCTGCCAACAGTCGAGAACTTCAACTTGGAGACGTTTGTTTAATATTTCGCATGCCTCTAACTGTGTTTGAAGGACTTTTATCTGGTCTGCCTTTTTTTGTAGCCTGAAACAATTAATATACGAATTACTAGTATACATTCATAACTTCAGGAAGTCGGAAAGGAAGTACAATAGTACTTTGAAATTGAGTAGTTGTTGCCAGGCCCGTATTTAGGTTTTGCGCAGTCCTAGGCAAATAAATTTTGGTCCCCCCCCCCCCCTCCCCATAATACATAGCAATTAATCTAGTCAATGGGGTCAAGTCACTTGGAAGTATAGGCCTCTAAAACTGCTGACGTCGCACCTTCCTCGCAGCAAAGTTGTCAATAGTCTCATCATAATCTATTCTACGAAGTAATTCAGATTCGATGTATAATACGGAAAGTGCGCTTAACCTGGCTTCTCCCATCGTTGAACGAAGATAATTCTTCACCCTCTTCAGTGCTGAGAACGATCGCTCCGCTGAACAGTTCGAAGCTGGGAGACACACCAAAATCCGCAGCGCTACACACACGTTAGGGTATACGTCAATTAACCCCTTTGAAAATAGAATTTTGTATAGCTGAATGCCAGAACAGTTTCCGATTTGGTTTTTGGCCAAATAGCCACCAAGATGAAGGCACTCATTCCCAAACGTGTCTTCTATGTCGCCAGGATAGTAGACTTGCAGGCTCTCACACTTTTCGACAACGACGTTTGGTTCTAAAGTGTGCAGCTTTGACAAAAAATTGAACTTATCACTTAACAACGAATAGAAATTGCCCCGCCGGGTTATTTCTGCACTCAATCTGTCTAAGATGGCGTTGTATGCATTTACCCTGAATCTGTCTCTGCCAGTGAATTCTGTTTCATATCTTTTCTCCTCATCAAACATTGTCTTGCGTTTCCGCTTCCTTGTGATGTCGTCTTCGTAGGTGTTGTCCCCACAGGTTTGGATGGCTTTTTCTTCGTATATGTCAAACATATCGCGAATACGTGAAATATACTCGGACAAAGACTGGTATAATTCCACAATAGTGTCGAGTTCGATATCTACTGCCTGCAATTTCTTGCTTACAGTGTGGAATCTTTCCAAAACATCGTTCCATAAGAGGGCCATGAAGCAGGTTTCAAGACGATCTAGAGACTTATAAATCCCCAAAGCTTCAGAGCGTGTAACAGGTTCTCATCACTATCTTGCGAAATTGAATCTAAAGCAGTCAAAATCTCCTGCCACGAGGAGCACAGGCTACGACACGCATCGTGCCTTGCCGACCACCTTGTTTGTGATAAACTCTTCACCACCAAGGAACTAGGTCGTAGGTGCTTAAGTAATATTTCCCATCTATGAGTAGAGGCCGAGAAAAATGTGTAAAGTTCCTGTAGGATGCGGAAAAAGAGTATTGCAGAAGAGCAACATTCGGCAGCACATGCGCCAATGAGATTTAGCGAATGAGCTGAACATGGAACATATTCGGCAAGAGGATTTATTTCCTTGATCCTTGCTTGAAGGCCTGAATACTTGCCGGACATATTACTCGCATTATCGTATGACTGCCCACGACAGTTCAAAATGTCCAAATCGTAATTCTTCAAAGTTTCCTGAACAGTAGTAGCTAGCTGTTCTGCCTTGTGGCCGCAATTTGGAATGAACTTCAAAAACCGTTCAACCGGTAAACCTTCAATCGAGACATAACGGACGATGAACGATAGTTGATCTACATGCGATATATCCGGGGTGGAGTCAACGCTAATGGAATAATATTTAGCTGCTTTTATCTCCGCTACAATGGTACTTGTCACTTTGTCCGACATAACTTCGATAAACTCTTCGCTGGTAGACACAGAGAGATAGGATGTATGGCCACTACCTTTATTTCCGTGAATTCTAATGTGTTTAGCCAAAAAAGGGTCAAATTCGGCAGTCAACTCAAGTGATGAAATGAAGTTGCCGCTGTGATTTGAACCAAATCGCTCATCAGTACCTCGAAATGGTAAACCCCGTGATACTAGCGACCGAACACATGCTATGACACGTTTTAACACATCTCGCCAATACTTAATCTGTTCTTGTGTTTGAAGCACTAAACCTTTATCTACTCTTCCAGCTGTATTTTGTCTTTCGAGAAGTGTTGCTGTGGCAGAACGATGGTCTATGGAATTTTCATGCTCCTTCATGCGTTGCGCACCGTTTTTCCAGTCGTTATACCCGTCGGTAGCAAACATAGATACCTTTCCAAAAAGTCTACACGGGGCACAGTACACGGCACGTTTCAGTTTCGAGAATATCAGCCATGGTCTAGGTCGTGTTTCACCATTGACTTGTGTGCGAACGAATAGAGATTGAGAAAGGTATCTTGCACTGTCGGCATACACACGCTTTGTACTTTCAAAGTCCTCTTCTTTGTTTTGTTTAATTCCATGACATGAAGGTAATCTCGTGTTTCATCATTTACAATCCACTCGGCAGGATCGTCACTAACATACGGAATAGGATGTTCATTTTTGTTATTATCCACCACGAGACTCGAGTGACTCGAAAGTACCGAGGATGAGCTTTCACTAAAATCACTCGAACATACAGGTGTGTGCTGTGGACTATCTCTTGTTGTACGTAATTCCGTTTTACTTATATCCTTAATAGACACATCGGTTTCAGACTGAATAATAACAATGTCACTTTCAATAGTTTGTTCAACGGTACCTTCGAAAGATGCACCGGCAGCCGCAGATTTTGTAATTCCAACTGTGAAGAATGTATCCAGTTTATGCACTTTCCCAAGAAGATCCCTGTCTTTAGCTAGTTTTTCTTTTGCTTTCTTTCTGTATTCGGAACCACTATGTTTCTTACGTGAATCGCTCATGGTACACTTTGATTGAATTCACTACAGCACACTAGTCACTAATCACTATAATTGTAGCTAACTACACATTCAATCAACTAAGATACGCTATCACTAATCACTTATCACTATATAAAAACAATCGAACACACTTCACACACTGTTTTCTCCGATATTCATATTAAACCCCGATGTGATTGTATCGCTGTTCTAAATGAAACTGCCTGGTGTGCTTTGTGCAGTGTTTACTTTTTCTATCTTAATATTTCAGTCTACGGTCAAGAGCCAGTGACGACTTGCATGTAGGCTCAATACAAGCTCCAACTGGTTGTTATAACATTGTTGGAAATGAAGGCGGGTGATCAAAGGATTTTAATATTTTTAAAATACAATGCAGGGCGCGCAAATAAGGTGACTGATAATCCAAGACGCCGCGCTACAGCGTAAAGAAGAGAACAAGGCAACTTCGAAATAACAGTTGTGACTCACCTTTGATTATGTGTAGTAAATGCTCTCATTTCTTGCAATAAGTTAATACCACATATTTTTTTTTTTTTCATTTGCAGATGTTTGTGCAAATATAGAAAATAAATAGTCTTTAAAACATTTAGGAAATGCCGCCCCCTAAACTTTGCCGCCCTAGGCAGCTGCCTCGGTTGCCTAGGCGTAAATACGGCCCTGGTCGTTGCATTGCATTAAAAAGTATTACAGTTTTGAGAACATACAGCAAATGAAACAACACAAAACCCACTTTACTCAACAGGAGTATATAAACACAAGTAATCTGTCAAAATGTATAGTCTTTGAATTGTGTTGATAACATATGTGATTTGGTCCATGGGAGCACACTGTCTAAAGGGTATCATGATTCATAGCTCCAAAGAAAACTGTAAAATGATCTAAATATCAACGCCATGTAGATGCCAATAATGGGAATTGTAAACACCACACGGCACTGTCAATAACCTCCCGAAACATTGTGTAGCTCAATGTCTAGAGACTAGGCCTATTATGTGTACTACCGGCAATGATAACTACGTCTACAGTTGTCTCACTCCTATTCAGTTGCAATGAACACAATGTCTCACCGTCATCAGGACCACTAGCGCCTTGCAACGACAGCGGCAAACAATGAATTAATCAACAGCTGGTTCGGTGCTAATGCACACATCTAAAATGGCAACTTGAATAGAAAATATGATGTCATAGTACAAGTGGTTCAATTTCCATACATATACCTAGGCTGGTTGTAATAATAATAAGAACATATGTTTTTAATAATCTAAACGAACCTTCCTCTGCACGTTCATTAGGACACATGAAAATCTCAGTTCTCTATTTCTCCTTCTCCTACTCCCACAATTATTACCGAGCAACTCATTTTGCACCGAATTAATTCAAGATATCATAATACAACTTCAATGCATTTCTAATGTACGCCTACTTACACTGTCGTAATGTGCATTATATTTTGCAGCTACTGTAAAACTACAATAATCTATTCGATGGTTATGTACACAAATTCGGACGAATAAATAATGTCGGCAAGTCCGTGACTAGGAATAACTGAGGACCCAATTGAATGCACAAAATCAATGAGCGCTTCAGAATGTGGTGTCGGCGATTAAAGTTACATGCGCGCGCAAATCTAAGAGACACATTTAGGGTCGAAGTGAGGCTACCATAAATGCAGTTATTAGATGAGCGTAGCGAAGATTTTCATTCCATATACCGAAAAATTTTGGGCTTGGTTTTTATGTTTTTTTTTTTTTTTTTTTTTTTTTTTGTGTGTAATTTTGTACGCGGCATACAGGTCAGGAAAAAGTTTCAATCAACTCGAAACTTTTTTTACTAATTGGTGTTATACCAGAATAGGTTGGGATTGTTTTTCAGAAAAATCGGTCGGACGGTTTTTCCGAAAACAAATTGGAAAGTATGGAAATTCCCCATAAGAATAGGCCAGGGGAGAAATACTTGAACATTTTTTTTTTCAAAAGCTCTCAAATTTATACTGAATGTGGGAAGAACTATCATACACATTTTAAGCGACTTATGGAACAATCGGATGTGAAATAAGGAAGAAAACGCATTTTTAATGTCCTTTTTTACACATCAATGAAAGCAATTAAGAAAGCAATTAAGAAACTATTAAATGTGAGCAACAAGTGTCACCAATAAATTGAAACGTTTGAAATCTGTGATGGATATGAAGAAGGCACTGGTATAATTGTTTGGAAACCAAGGTTTATTTAGATGAGCGTAGCGAAGATTTTCATTCCATATACCGAAAAATTTTGGGCTTGGTTTTTATGTTTTTTTTTTTTTTTTTTTTTTTTTTTCTGTGTGTAATTTTGTACGCGGCATACAGGTCAGGAAAAAGTTTCAATCAACTCGAAACTTTTTTTACAAATTGGTGTTATACCAGAATAGGTTGGGATTGTTTTTCAGAAAAATCGGTCCAACGGATTTTCCGGAAAAAAATCGGAAAGTATGGAAATTCCCCATGAGAATAGGCCAGGGGAGAAATACTTGAAATTTTATTTTTTTCAAAAGCTCTCAAATTTATACTGAGTGTGGAAGAATCTATCATACATATTTTAAGCGATTTATGGAACAATCGGAAGTGAAATAACGAAGAAAACGCATTTTTAAGGTACTTTTTTACACATCAATAAAAGCAATTAAGAAAGCAATTAAAGAACTATTAAATATGAGCAACAAGTGTCACCAATGAATTAAAACGTTTAAAATCTGTGATGTATATGAAGAAGGCACTGGTTTGATTGTTTGGAAACCAAGGTCCATATACCAACAGACGGCCGCGGTTTTTAAACCTTTGAAGTGATCCATGGCCTGTATATGTACATTGAGCTGACAAAATGTTCTTAATTCTACATTTCCATACTTCTAAGCTCATCTCACAACGCATATAAGGCGTTTTCCTAGTATACCAACAGACAGCCGCAGTTCTTAAACCTTTGAAGTGATCCACGGCCTATATATGTACATTGAGCTGACCAAATGTTCTTAATTCTACATTTCCATACTTCTAAGCTCATCTCACAACGCATATAAGGCGTTTTCCTAGTTAGATGAGCGTAGCGAAGATTTTCATTCCATATACCGAAAAATTTTGGGCTTGGTTTTTATGTTTTTTTTTTTTTTTTTTTTTTTTTTTTTTTTTTTTTTTGTGTAATTTTGTACGCGGCATACAGGTCAGGAAAAAGTTTCAATCAACTCGAAACTTTTTTTACAAATTGGTGTTATACCAGAATAGGTTGGGATTGTTTTTCAGAAAAATCGGTCGGACGGTTTTTCCGGAAAAAAATTGGAAAGTATGGAAATTCCCCATAAGAATAGGCCGGGGGAGAAATACTTGAATTTTTTTTTTTTCAAAAGCTCTCAAATTTATACTGAATGTGGGAAGAACTATCATACACATTTTAAGCGACTTATGGAACAATCGAATGTGAAATAACGAAGAAAACGCCTTTTTAATGTACTTTTTTACACATCAATAAAAGCAATTAAGAAAGCAATTAAGAAACTATTAAATGTGAGCAACAAGTGTCACCAATAAATTAAAACGTTTAAAATCTGTGATGGATATAAAGAAGGCACTGGTATCATTGTTGAGAAACCAAGGTCCATATACCAACAGACAGCCGCCGTTTTCAAACTTTTGAAGTGATCCATGGCCTGTAGATGTGCATTGAGCCGACCAAATGTTCTTAATTCTACATTTCCATACTTCTAAGCTCATCTCACAACGCATATAAGGCGTTTTCCTAGTTTAGATGAGCGTAGCGAAGATTTTCATTCCATATACCGAAAAATTTTGGGCTTGGTTTTTATGTTTTTTTTTTTTTTTTTTTTTTGTTCAATTTTGTACGCGGCATACAGGTCAGAAAAAAGTTTCAATCAACTCGAAACTTTTTTTACAAATTGGTGTTATACCAGAATAGGTTGGGATTGTTTTTCAGAAAAATCGGTCGGACGGTTTTTCCGGAAAAATTGGAAAGTATGGAAATTCCCCATAAGAATAGGCCAGGGGAGAAATACTTGGATTTTTTTTTTTTCAAAAGGTCTCAAATTTATACTGAATGTGGAAAGATCTATCATACATATTTTGAGCGATTTGTGAGACAATCGGATGTGAAACAACGAAGAAAACTCCTTTTTAATGTACTTTTTCACACATCAATAAAAGCAATTAAGAAAGCAATTAAGAAACTATTAAATGTGAGCAACAAGTGTCACCAATAATTTGAAACGTTTAAAATCTGTGATGGATATGAAGAAGGCACTGGTATAATGGTTTGGAAACCAAGGTTTATATACCAACAGACAGCCGCGGTTCTCAAACATTTGAAGTAATCCATGGCCTGTATATGTACATTGAGCTGACAAAATATTCTTAATTCTACATTTCCATACTTCTAAGCTCATCTCACAACGCATATAACGCGTTTTTCTAGTTGTAAAACATGCAGAACACACGAAAATCAAGTAACTCGGGGAAAATACTGGAGACAATAACACCTCAGACCCACTGTGAAGGCATACATATGTAATATGATTGTGTATCTAGGTCTCCTGTTAGATATTCATACTTTTACAACAAGTATGGACAGTTTTGCTAGAATGATTTGAAAGTTTCAAATGCTATTACGTGTTAAGGCCTGTCACTAGTGGAATTATCCGTGAACTCAAGGCATTAATGTACACATAGAAGTGATCATTCAGAACAAAACCTGAAACATTTACACTTGTACCAAATACTAGACAACAGAAAACATTGTCTGTACATCTGTACATTCATAGACATACCTGTCTAGCAGACACTAATGGAAACAATATGATACCTTGCCAAAATAGAGACTTAATATCACTATATGACTCCTGGTTTAATTAATATCAAACTTACAAGCTTTTGAGACCACCTGAACAACCTTGGTTGGCGTGGTGGCGGAACTTTGGCTGCTGCCAGACTTTGTTTGGTTGCTGCAGTCTTTGTTGGGGGGTAGGAGTTCGTTGCTGGCTTGGGTGTGGAGGAGGTTGTTGTAGCCGAGTTTGCCCTTCTATTTTTAGAAAATAAAACGTTATTTCTCTTCCCTCCATTGAGAAAGAGTTTTCTCTTGCTGGAGCTATAATACAGAGAGAAACATAATAAATCATCACAAGTTAAAGAGTTAGCGAAGATTTAATTTCACATGTTTTTTGTTCTGGGTGCGTATGTGCGTATTGGCGGCTCCACTGGTTAAATTAAAAAGGTTTCCAGCTTGATAATTTTTCTCACAATTAAGTTTCATCTAACCGAGCGGCTGATCAAATCGCCTATATGAATTGTTGACATTTCAAAAATACACTTGAAAATACAAATAACAAGAAAATGAAGAACATTTTTATTTGAAAAAAAAAAACATTCTATAAAAGTAGAAAATGAAAATACGGTACTGCATTTTGCTAATATAAACACTAGGCATATGGCCTATGCTGTGCTAATCTGGTTATTTTGGCATGGTTGAGGGTTAGAGAAATCAAGAAAATAATACGGCTAGCCTCCGATACACCGAAAAAAGTTATTTTATAGGGTTGAATGTACTGGGAGGCAAGACCCGAGTAGAACGACGATTCAGGGTGGAGCTACGACGATGGATTAAAAAAGTGGGGAATATTTTCCTCCAATATAAATAAAATACTATTATGTCTGAGAATATTGTTCTCTTCGGTGTTTGTTTTTTAATAACGAACAACGTAAAAAATTGAAATAAAGAAATAAGTAGATACGGCGATCCACAAAAAAAACGAATACCGAAGAAACTATCGAGGATGAACTATTCGTTACGTCAGTGACGTTACCTGAGACGTGTCTCATACGCAGGGAAAAAAATGAAAAAACTTGGAAAAAAATATACTTGGCAATACACCGAAAAGAACAATATTTTCAGACATGGTATTCTATTTTTATTGGAGGAGAATATTCCCCCACTTTTTTAATCCATCGTCGTAGCTCCACCCTGAATCGTCCTTCTACTCGGGTCTCGCCTCCCAGTAGAGTCACCTTATAAAAACCTTTCTCGTTATACGATTCCCCCCCCCCCCCCTCCCCAATAAATACTACAAACAAAACATGTTGTGATAATCATCCCAAGTATCAACACCCATAATATAATATGGGCTACTGATTTATAAGCTTCGAAAACACCGTACAAGCCATTTTAATATACCTAGGGTATAAAACTTTTATAACTCATGGAATTAATGGATAAATCATATTTATATCATATTAGAGATATTTCCTATTTTCCAACGAATGATCTTCTAAACTGTAGTATACCATAGAAAGCACAACCTTGACAGCAGATATATTTCTTCAGATTTTCAAGAAAAATAATGTACACTTGGAAGTTTATTTTCAAGGTTATTACGGTCCGGAACTATAAAGCTGGATTGCCATGCACGCGATTCTCATGTCGCGCGTCAAAATCGAGAGTGGTGGACATTCTGAAAGTCGCTTGGCGATTCGAGTATAGACATCTAGCGACAAAAACTTGAACTACTATTGGCGGCAATTATTTTGTGCATCTGTCAACGTCTAATCGAAGTCGATTATCGATAGATCGCTGGATGCAGTATCCGAAACTGTACTTCCGCCAATATCGCTAGCTCATATCGTTCAAATGTTGAGCAAATATCTACTTTCGTGGCGCGATTCGCGACTTGTCCCTGATTGGTCAGTGAAGGCAAATGCCTGCCGGCTCGCGACTTTGAGCCGCCATGACGCGCGGCATGGAAATCCAGCTTTACGGTGCGAAAGTTTCCTCCTCGAAACCCGAGCTGAACTATCAATCAAGTAGCTGAATGCAGATGATTCCACGATTGAAATAGAATTGTTTTGTCGTGTGCAGCAAACCTTCATTAGCAAAGAAAGAGGGTCTCTAACAAATTTAAAGTGATCATATATTTTGCCTCGGCTCAGTAGCCTAACAATTACCGATTTAATTCAAATTGGACCTATTTTTCAGTTGTATTAGTTTTTCCTATGCAACTTTAATGTTTGAAAACACGAATAAGCCCACATTGATCGTTCTTCCTCTCCTTCTGTTTTGACTTTTAAATGTACTTTGAAGCAAATTTAGGCATTTTTTCAACACACTTTTGAACTTGCACCAAGAAAACAATTTTGAACTTTCAAAAAGTCTGTTTTGCTTGTAGAGAACTGAAAAGTGCTTTTGTACCTCCAAGGCCTGAGCACTTGTTGGTATTAAAAATGTCTAGAGATGAATGAAGAACAAAGTGTACTTTCAGCTTCTTTGATGATGAGAACTGTGCTTAACATGAGCCTGAGACTCACCTTCTTCGAACTTCCTTGGCCCACATTGTCTACGCGGGCACTCAAAATACCACGCATCATGTGGTCTCTGCTTCTTCTCAAGCATTCAACAATTGTTTCTTCGTTCAAGGGATCTGCATGAAGAACAAAATATATTTCATCAGATGAGCGTTAGCAAAGACCACCATGTCACTAACAGCGTGCTGGTTCGTCAAGTGCTGGTGCGCCGAGGGCCGGTACTTTGCGTGTTTTCTTTTGTTATTAAATCGGTATTTATGACAAGCGCTGAAATAAGAGAGCAGATTAGGCCTATAGATTCGGAGTCAATATTGTATTTAAGATTTTACCTGTTAATCGATTCCTTTAAGAATTCAATGCGCAGGCACTTACTCACTGCTATACAGCCTTCTAGCACCAGAGATTGATGGAATTGCATTCTGGGTATTTTAGTAGGGCCTATTGTATACAAAGTCTACACAGTTAACGGCAATCCACCAAAATATATAACTTGACAGTGTGTAAAGCTCCTGATACCTGATCTAACCTGATTTTGGTTGGTGTAAATCCTGGTCACTAGACTAACCAAATTAAGAATGATGTTCAAGTTACAGCGGAAATGTCAAATATACCGTAATTTTATACACATATTATTTTTTTTAACGACACACCATACTGATGACTACGATCTATGGGTGTCGATGAATGAGATGACGGGACGATTGGATGAAAGGTTATTTTTATTGTGTGATTTGGATAGTGGAAAGGAGTCGGTCATGGCCTGTTGTTGAGGAACTATCCCAGTATTACCCTGAACAACCGAGGGAAACCACGAAAAAACCCTGTCAGGATAGTCCACCATGGGGGGAATCGAACCTCGGTCTCCCGAAAGACTGTTCACTGTGATACCTCTCGGCCATGCTTATCGGTGGTATATATAATTCTATATTTGAAAGTAAGAATGAGATATAAAATTCAAAATAATGGTAGGCCTATAGGCCTTCAGAAAAACTTACAACAGAGATAATTTAAAATTGTGAGAAGATGGTTGAAGAAATAATGGACGGTATCGCAGAAAAGAAATGATTGCCCCGTATAAATAGCTGCTGGTGGGGTCGTTGAGCAACATGATTGATTGATACAGAAATGATTGATTACCAGTATCTAACTATCTATGATTACATTAATAATATCAAGCAGTAGTTAGTCGTAACGCACCTCTTTTTCGTATTCGATATCCTTGAGGTCAGAATTCCCCGCATCATTTTGTTTCTTTGAGAGAACTCGGCCTCCTTCGCCGCCATCAGCCGCTGCCGTTTGGACGGCAACATGGACGAAATCTGTAAATCACAGTTATATCTTATCTACCAAATCATCCGTTCGATTAAGGACCTATATAAAATTTGCCTCAAAACCATAACCAAGACCATCATAAAATTTAGTTCATAAACGAAAACAGGACACTTATACCGGTACATAGATATCAACCCCTGTTTTAAATATTTGAAATGGTTCTTCTTTGATTTAGTTATCGATTGTCTACTCCCATTCCCTGAAGCTTGTCCACCATGCTTATCTTCACTGCCCACCTATCGTGTAGCGTCCTCTGTTGGGGCACTTGTCCTCAAGTCGAACGCATCATCATAATATCTGGCACCTCTAGCCGGAAAACAGGTCTGCAAGTCTCACTTCACACACATACAAATCCTAACCCACACCCATCCAGATTGCACATTAGTGTCGCGACTTTTGCTCGAAACCACTCAAATGCTACCCCCACAACCACTCATCCAGAAACAGCAACGCCTAACGCACAATTGCACTCTCTTCCCTTGCAGCCCACTTCATCTTTACACTAAACACCGTTCAGCCTACACATAACCAATTCGACCTGTCATGCAACCTTCCGATCCAGTCTGATAACCTTTCTAGTTTCTACACACTGGAAAAGTTCCTTCCATCCTACCGTATATTATTATTCCTCTGTCTCTATTGCCTACTGTCATTTAAATGCTTATTGCTCATTTTAGACCCATCTTATCTTTTCATATTTTATTTTCTCTCCTGTAGGCCCTACATATATTTTTAGGCTTAAGCTACATAATCTAAAATACTTTTTCCCTCCACTCATGGATCCAATTTCAGTACTTAATAATTATAACTGACGACTTTAATGTGTGTAGGCGTTAGTTCACTGAATAATTAGATGAGCGATAACAAAGACCTCCATCCTACTCTTACGGGGCTTTGTCTTGAGTTCTTGTTTGTTCGTACGCACTGTACAGGTTGCACCATTGGACTGATCAACATGAAACTTTTTCTTGCCAAGTGGACCTATCTAACTCAGATCTGTATACATGAATCAGGTAAAAGGGAAAGAGAGAACAGCAGCTTACCAACGTTTACAAGTAGACCATACGTATGCGTATCTTATCTTCTTGTAAACCTCGGTAAGCTGCTGTTCTCTCTTTACCTTTTAGCCAAATCACATAATAATCCTCAGGCTATTTTCCTAAACACACCAAGTCATTTCATATCTGTATACCATACGTAGTTTTTGGGCCAAATTTGCCCCGTATAAGAAATATTATTAGCTGTATTTAAATGGAAAGTTCAATTTTCATATCTCCACTGTCATCTTACAACTGCAAACACAGTAACCTAATTACATAATATTAATAGCCGCAAGATACCCACCTTTTTTTTGAATGAGACGAATTTTCCATCGGCAGAGGATCGTCTGGTCTTTCATCATCCGATGAATTGGGGCCGGGACTGTAAATGTTATCCATGTTTGGTAGGCGCACACGCTTCCCCTTGCCGGCCTCATTAAGGCCTCGAGTTCAGCCCTGGAATCTAACAGAATGAAGATTTATTGTACGCAGAAGCCTAACATTCACAAATGACAATAATTTGTTTCCGAATAATTATGATAAGAATTGTTCAAGATAATTATCATTGTAGTATTTACTAGGCCTAAGGCTGTCTTGAAGCAAACTAAGACTTGTGTAACCGATATTTTATATGGTGAAGCTAATGTTGCGGGCTAGACTAGTAGGCCCTACATTCGGCATAGGCCAATGTCAAATAATATACAAGAAACTACGATGACTCTTTCTTTTGTGTTTGTAAAGAAAAAAAAAGGGTTGACCGTACACCATTTTGTAAATATACCAAGCACGACTGAACACATGAAGTTGAGTGACTTCCGACCCAATTAATGAAACTAACCACAAAATGACGGCCTTTGGCCACCTAGGCCTAGGATGCACCATGTGCTGACCATGCTGTGTAGGCCTATGCCTATAGTCTAGGCTTATGTGCTATGAATTTACACCACACGACAAGGCTAGGCCTAGAACTCAGTTTTTAAACTACTACATATACCTAGTTCATAGGTCTATGCAAAGCAGATGCAGTAACACAGAATATTTTCTTACCTGCAACTCTTAAAATGAGGGCCCGAAATGGCCCCTCTTTCTCCTTCGTGGTTGGATTAAACCACATTACCGAGTGTTTCCTACTCCGATCGAAGTCCGTTGGATCAAATTTGGATTTGATGTCTCCCACCGGCACAATGTCGAATTTCGAGTCGTCACAAAAACGAACGTGGGCGAACATCTCGTTTATTTAAGCTTTAGAATAATAAATTAGTCGACCTATCGGCTTCGGAAGTCCGCGTGGTAGTGACCGAGTAAACAAACATGTAGTGGGAGCGTAGCGTAGCGCAACTAGTAGTGTTTGGCGCTAGTGTCGTAAAATTGGTCACTAGTACCAACGTATTAATAATTTAATCCCATTTCTTTTCAATCAATTCTTTTCAATTCAATCATAACTCATGATTGATGTTACATGATCTAATGAAATTCAATTTCTATAGAAAGATATGTTTCATTGAGAAATACAATACATTCTTAAATTCTGATGAATTGTCCCAAGCTAGAATTAATAAAGAAAGGGTGTCGTTGTAGTTGGTACGTATCACGTGGGAAATATTTTACCGATTATTTCTATTTCAGGGAGTTATTTTACCTTTTACACAATCGTCAAATAGGCCTATTGGTCAGATAGTTTAACATAACCTAACATTGGGCCTGCACATGGTAATAGATCAGCGTTTTGGTTTTTACAATGGAAGATAGTGCTCCTGTTGATCAAGGACCTTCAAACCGGCGCAAAACTTATCTTGTGCCAAGAAATACAAATGTAATCCCGAGAACTACGAAATGGAGAATACAGAAACGTGGACAAATAGGCCATGGCCTAGACGTTGATTCTCCATCAATGTACGTCCTTAGCTCCCAGGTCACGGACGTAGGTGACAATCCATCGGGCGATGAAGGTGATGACGACAATCCATCGGGCAATAAAGATGATGACGACAATCCATCGGATGATGAAGATGATGATGACAGTCCATTGGGCAATGAAGATGATGATGAAGATGATGGCGACAATCCATTGGACGATGAAGTTGATGACGACAATCCATCGGATGATGAAGGTGATGATGACAATCCATTGGATGACGAAGGCGATGATGACAGTCCATTGGGCAATGAAGATGATGATGAAGATGATGGCGACAATCCATCGGGTGATGAAGGCGATGACGACAATCCATCGGGTGATGAAGGTGATGACGACAATCCATCGGGTGATGAAGGTGATGACGACAATCCATCGTTTGATGAAGGTGATGACGACAATCCATTGGACGACGAAGGCGATGATGACAGTCCATTGGGCAATGAAGATGATGATGAAGATGATGGCGACAATCCATTGGACGATGAAGTTGATGACGACAATCCATCGGGTGATGAAGGTGATGAAGGTGATGACGACAATCCATCGGGTGATGAAGGTGATGAAGGTGATGACGACAATCCATCGGACGACGAAGGTGATGGCAACAATACTTCAGACAACGAACCTCACAATTCAGGTAATGAGGAAGATCTGCGAGAAAACCTCGATATGAACGGTTTGGAAGAAATTATGTTCAATGAGAGCAACACTAGCAAGGGTGAAGTCTTACTTGCCATTATTGCCCATGGCATTCGGCATTCACTGTCAGGTCAGGCCATCAAAGACTTGTGCAAAATGATCAATTTATTTGCTGGAAATAATATGGTTCCTGAGAGCAACTACTTCGACAACTTTTTGACTGGAATCTGTCTAATATAAAATACCATTTTTATTGTGATCATTGTAAGAAGCTAGTCAGATCCTTCAAGAGGAATGATATTCCAAATAAAGAAGAGGAAAACACATGTAAGTGCGAGAACTGTCACGAACGTGTTCATCTGAGTTTGTCAAAAGGTTGTTTCTTTTTAACTACGGACATGGCTTTCAGCATATCTCGGCTATTAAAAGACATTGACATCGAAGATGCTCTCCTCAACCGCCCTGATATCCTTCTTGCTAGTGATGACATCTGCGATGTTACTGATGGCCTACTGTACCGTCAGCTAGCTGGTCCTGGCCAACTCTTGCATGATAAACGTAACTTTTCTTATAATTTCAGCACTGATGGTGCCAAAGTTTTCAATTCGTCAAAAAATACTTTATGGCCAATTCAGTTCCACATTAACGAACTTCCCCCAAAAATTCGCTTCAAAAATCAAATGTTGGCTGGTGTTTGGTTTGGAAAAGAAGAACCGAAAATGGAACTTTTTATGCAGGTTTTTGTTGATATGCCTCAGGTCCTAGCACATGAGGGCATAGTCTGGACAACTACCAACAACGAGTGTTACCCTTTGTTTGCTGTGTGGACTCCGTTGCAAGGGCCAAGTTGCAGAATGTAATGCAGTTCAATGGGAGATATGGCTGCAGTTATTGCAGCCACCACGGGGTACCGGTGAACAGACAAATAAAGTATCCACTTTTGAAGACAGGACACACGACACTGTGGTAGCTGATGGATGGGAGTTCGGGATGTGCGAGGTGTTAGAGGTCCATCGTGTCTTCTTAACCTGCCGGAGTTTGATGTTGTTTGGGGACTACATGCACTGCGTGGCTTTGGGTGTCGGCCGACAGCTACTGGAAATCTTGCTAGGCGACGAAGTGAATGGTTTGAGCCGTGCTGAAAGCCTTGCCATTGTGGAAAGGCGGTTAAATCAGACTCAGCCTCCACAAGAGATTCATCGACTTCCAAGGAAGATCTCCGAAAGGAAACACTGGAAGGCTTCCGAGTGGAGGTCATGGATCATTTTCTATGCGGTTCCATGTCTGTCTGGCGTCATCAATGATCGGCTATTGAAGGTATTTGCGTTATTAGCCAACGGAATCAACATACTATTGGGAACCTGCATTACTGAAGAAGATCTGGTGCGAGCTGAACTTTCGTTACTGGAGTTTGTAGAAGTCGAGATTTTTCACGGTCCAAATGCTATGACCTTTAATATTACTTTATCATCACCCATAAGACACAGAGTGTACGAATGAGTGGCAAATATATATATATATATATATATATATATATATATATATATATATATATATATATATATATATAACATATATATATTATATATATATATATATATATATATATATATATATATATATATATATATATATATGAGCACGGAGATTTTCGCGGCCAATGGTTGATGGTAAAAATGTTTCCACGGTAAGTTTGCTGCGATTAGAAAGCATGTTGGGTCCTAAAAAGGACCGGTTGATGCGACGTTTCGCTGGAATTTCATCCAGCATCATCAGGCGACGGTGGTAAGTGGTCGAATGGCTGGGAGCGCTTTGCGACGGCTCGTTTTATACAAAAACGTCAAAACCATCCGGCCAATCAGGAGCGTCCTCCCTCCAATCGGTGCGGTGTTTGCAGGCGCTGGATGAGGAAGAGACGACAGCCAGACAGGTACGGCTGGTGGTCAAGTCCGGTGGGATGACTTGTTTGGCTCTGCTCTTGGTGGTCGGGCCGCCCGATGGTAAAGGAGGGTGGTAGAGCACGATCCAGTCAAACAGGAGCGTCCTTCCTTCAAACGCCGCTCTGGTTGGTATTGTACTACTATATATATATATATATATATATATATATATATATATATATATATATATATATATATATATATATATAGTAGAACAATTTTTGCGGTAATGCCACGCTGCTCACATTTTTCGTGTCGTCGTTTCGGCGGAATTTGCTCCGCCATCTTCAGGAAAGATCCAACTGGGTCGATGGTCAGCACAGCACAGCACTTCAAGTGCTGACCATCGACCCAGTTGGATCTTTCCTGAAGATGGCGGAGCAAATTCCGCCGAAACGTCGACATGAAAAATGCGAGCAGCGTGGCATTACCGCAAAAATTGTACTACCAACTACCATAGGCCACGAGAACCTACGTTAGCACACACATATATATATATATATATATATATATATATATATATATATATATATGTCATGACTTTTTACATGCATATTATCACCCATAACACACAGAGTGTACGAATGAGTGGCATATATATATATATATATATATATATATATATATATATATATGTGCCACTCATTCGTACACTCTGTGTCTTATGGGTGATAATATGCATGTTAAAGGTCATAGCATTTGGACCGTAATTCACAATAGCCAATAGCAAAGAGGAAAACAATTCGTAACAGCCAATAGTATATTAGGAAATTTGTCGAGCGTGCAATAGCCTACTGGTAGCGTGCGATCCACGGTAGCCGGCGTGGAAGTAGTTCCTATACCACTACCGAGGCGCCGCCACCGTCCACGAAAAATAAGGAATTTGTATTTAACCCGCTGTTGCCCCTCTTCCTGATAGAAACCACTCTGGCTCGCCTAACATTCTTGACAAGCGGACACAAAGCAAGCTCCGTCTTCAACTACAAGCTTGACTTCAACTACTAGTAACAGAATTTAGTATCGTCGTTGCTTTATTACACAAATGCACGTTTATATAAAACAATGATATCAGTTGATTTGAATAAGTACTTTCATTCTCAATTATTGAAACTAACGTATTATAAATGTATTTAGGGCCTACAAATATCCGAACTAAATGGGTACATGAACACCAATTGGACATACATATTCCATTTCATAAATTAATTATCTTTGCAATATATTCCATATAACTGACATTTTTCTATTACTAAAACTTGAAAATAATTGTAATTAATAACAGAAGAACATTGCGAAAACATAATTACAGCAATCCGGACTTTTTGACTAATCGTATCGAACAACCTATCAACAAGACTGTAACTAACTAACTATATGTAGGCTTTATTGACCTACCTTTGAAACCAACAAATGTGTACATAATTTGAAAAAACTTACATATGCCTATTGCTATTTCCTGTAGGTCTACATCAGGATAAATGAGAATTTCAGCGATAATATCATATCGAGGTTAAACAAGTGTATTCACACATAGGCCTACAACATTCAATATATGTATAGACCTATTATCATAAATGTTGACGTTTTGCCAATATATTTGAACTTTTTTTGATCAGCAAAGTGAGTTATTGGATGATCGAATTTGAGAACTACAATGCGGCGCATACGGACCATTTCTATGTATTATCATAAGTTTTGTAGTGTCTCTAGTATTAAATTAAATTAAATAATAAATCGAGTGAGAAATTAATTATTTGCATCAAAACGATTGATGAAATTATTTAATTATCGTCTTTATGCTGACATTTCTATTAGTTCGGGTGTATGTACGGTTAAACATTTTTCTCAATCAAAGTGTTTCTCCAAAATTCTCTCGGAACTTTCAATTTTTTCTCTTCGAATTTTCGACATATTCCAACCTATTTACATCAATAAATGACACGAACAATTATACATGTCTGTGGGTGGGTTCCTCTTTTAAAATTGATGATATTCAGTTGAATTTAGCTAGTACTCTCAATTGGAATAATAAAATATAACAGTGTATTTATTATGAACGACAGATCAGTACATGTATAGGCCCTATGTATATATAACATATTGGGTTGTGAATACGCACTGCATGTACTGACGGTCAAGATCTATTGGCGTGAAGGATATTCGAGTTGAAGGGATGACGACATGACAGCTATTTTATTAGGTGTTATCTATGTCATCTATCTATATATCTGTATCTATATCTATAGCTATGATATTATCAACAAATATGAATAAATAATTAGATGAGCGTTAGCGAAGATTTCCACTCAACTCTTTACGAAGCTTTGTACGTGTTTTTTTTTGTAAGCACTGCACAGCTTGCAGGGTTTGGCTGATCGACATGAAACTTTTTTTTATATGCAAACTTATCCAACTTAGAACTGTATAGTTTTGAGGTCTAATCGGTTGGACCATTTTTGAGAAACATCATTGAGAAGTTTCTAAAAACTCCATAAGATTTGGCTGGGCGGAAAAAAATTGAAAAAAAAATCTCTCCAATACGATTCAAATTTCCCACAAATGTGAACACAAGAATAATATACATGAATAAAAATTTGGTTTGATATTCGGACCAGCCGTTTTGGAGAAAATGATATAATAAATGTATTTTATTCATCGAAAAGATAGAAATATTGGTAGAAAAATGTTGCATTGTCGAAGTCACGGCTTTCTAGATTCATTGACATTGGATGAAGTTCATTTCAAATGATCAAGGTTTGTAGAGTTTTCGATTATACTCTATATAGACATCTCGCTCATCGCACAAGGCACATCCTGCGTTTGCCTAGTTATATACACTCAAACTTATCCAACTTGGAACCCTATAGTTTTGGGGTAGAATCGGTTGGACCATTTTTGAGAAACATCATCTGGGGGAGCATTCCTGTACGATTTAATCTGAGTTTAGTGAAGATAATACCAAAAAACAAAAGAAAAGCCGTATTATCCTATACCAACGGCCCATGCACAGCCACCTCTAATTCTGGGTTTGAGTTAATACTGGATTTATCTTGTACAGGAATGCCCCCCCTGAGGTTTTCTGAAACCCATAAGATTGGGCCGGGCAGAAAAAAAAAGGAAAAACAAATCTCTCCAATTTAATTCACCTTTTCCTCAAATGCAATCACGGAAATTATATATATGATTAAAAATGTGTATGTAATTCGGACCAGCCGTTTCGAAGAAAATAATGTAATACATGTTTTTTATTCATCGAATAAATAGAAATAATAGCAGAAAAATGTTTCGTTGGTATCGAATGAAGTTCATTTTATATGATCCAGGTATGTAGTTTTAGATTTTATTTTCTAGATATCTCGCTCATCGTACAGCGCATATTCTGCTTTTGCCTGGTGAGATAATAACTTGTGTTTACTCGGCATTCTTCTTGAGGCGGCAATACTCTTTAGACTCGTCATGATGAAAACGAAATGTATAGTGTGCCTGTGTGTCTCATTCTTGTCCCACATGCGTTCGTAGTGACCGCAAACTTACACTCATGTTTGTATGGTACGCGCATCGCTCGGCACGGCACGGCACGGCATGGTTCAAGCTTTGCGGGTAGCCTTGGGGGCAGTCAAGGCGAAGAATAGTGCGAAACACTATGTAACGCTCCAAACACGTCAGCTGAATTTATATGAGTTTTAATCTAAAGGTAATAGGTTCTACCTCAGGGAAGAGTGATTTGCGACAAGAACACAGTTTTAATTTATAACAAATATGGTTTATTACCTTATGTAGTCGAGGGTTGGTCATCAACACCATGTAAAAACTTAAAGCTAAACACACATGAACACATAAAAAATGATAGTTAATTGATACTATTGTCTCTTGGCGAGTGGGTACGGAGGGGAGGGCGTCGATCTTCTGTGCGGGGGCAAAGGCACGGGGCTGTTGACGGTCGTCTTCACCTGTGAGACAAGCGGTGCAGTGGTGTCGGAGTCGCGATGACCCGGCCAACCTTGTAAGGTGCAAGTATGGGGGGGGGCAACTAGGTTCACTTGTTGTAGTTGTGAACTTGTTGTAACTTCGTTACAACAGACGATCGCACACGATCCTACTGGTACGTCACAATTTTGTACCGTAATTAAAATAACACTCGTTTTGTGAAATGTACGATATGTATGGAACGTATGAAATGTATGAAATTGTTTAACAGTAAGTGCGGCCAAGTTCCAGGGCGGCTATCTTACTAGGTATTTATAAAACACAGATGGGTGTCACGGCTGACGTAACGTGAGGACGGAGTCGCACGAGAAGGCGTCCAAGTTCCATGGAGGACCCAAGCTTAACTGACGTGAAAACCGAGTTCGTTGTAGATCTTCGAATCCCGCCTCCACAAGTCCACGTGGAGTCAAAATGTGTACAAAATACGGGGAGGACAACACTGATTGGTCCTAGCCGCAGATTCCGGGACTTTGATTGGGTGGGACACAAAATAACAAAATAATGGTGAAAGCTGACGAAGACGACAGAAATACAAATTATATAGGCCATAAAAGTAGCTGGTCAGGGGTTTTGAACAGTATCGAAAAATATGTGGATACAATTATAATTGGATACAAGAGACATTTTAATTATGATAGATTTTACTAGATATACTAAATGCCGACCAACCCTCATGAAATTGAATATACTATAACTAGACAAACACATGTTCAAGAAACTAAACTATAGAAAATAACAATACATATAGAAACGGAAGGTTTCCAGCATAATAAAGTAAACCCTATCATAAAAGAGAAAACAGTTGCTGGTGGTCCGTCGGTATCGAACGTCTCAGAATCCCCCTAATCATATCAAATATTTGATTATTAGCACTCTAAATATTTTATATTATTATCCCGTGTCGCAACTCTTACGGAAAATATCCAAGAAAACCAAATAGGTATACACTCTCGTGAATCCAGGCAACAATGCAATAGATTATACGTACGATGCTTGATCGAATATTCCCATCTATTTCCAGTGTTACTTTGTTCGCGTAACTATATTACAATTATTCACTAAAATTATTAATATAACGTTTAATAATTACTAATTATCTATAACTAACTATACATGGCATCTTCCTACACTATCCTATGCTCGCTATCCCCTTAAACGTTTAGAGGACGGGTGACAGTGCGATACCGGCGGAGATTGACCACGTTGTGCGTGCCATATACCTTCTTTGTCTCCGGGTTACCAACAAATACGCATTCGCGTTTACTACCTTCGATACTTCATACGGCCCTTCATATATAAGAAAGAACTTTTTCGTCCATTTTTGCGCAGCATCTGACTGACGGTTCACCTTAACCAAAACAAGATCCCCTACGTCATAAACAACCGTGCGACCTACGATATCATGCCTACGTTTTCGTGCAGTGGCACGCGACTCGATACAATCCCTGGCCATGAGAATCCTCTGCTCGGGCGTTATTGCAGCCCCGTCCGCCTCGGGGAAACGCAATAGACTCTCTATCTCGCGGGTGGGTTTGCGATTGAAATGTAATTCATAAGGAGTGAAACCTGTGGAGTCGTGGTGAGTGACATTAAACCACGTGGCAATCCTAGGAACTATATTCGCCCAGCCGGTATGTTTCTCGTGACAAAATGCTCTACACATACGACCAATCTCCTTCATCACCCGCTCTGATGGGTTCGACTCTGGGTGCCTGATGGACACAAACCGAACATCCACGTTCTCTTCAGCCAGTGCTCGCTTCCATTTAAGGGCGGTAAATTGACTCCCGTGATCACTGAGAATTATTTCCGGTCTTATCACTCCTGTTAGATACTCATTACATACTCTATTTAGACACGCCTGGGTCGTAGCTTTCTTCAATGGGTACAGAGTTACATACTTGGTAAATACGTCTAACAGGACCAAAAGATAGCATACCCCACCCCGACTCTTAGGGAGTGGACCATACAAGTCTAGAGCAATGATCTGCCCAGGCCGTTCGGCTATGACGTTTTGCATTTCACCCCTCTCCTTCCGATTCGGGTGTTTAGATTTCTGACAAAGATCGCAACTAGCTAGGATCGACCTAGTGTGACGCGACATTCCTCTCCAATAAAAATGCTCTTGGAGTAATAGTAAAGTTTTTTTCGCACCAAAATGCCCATAGGCGGTGTGAAAATACGTAATCACCTTGTGAGTTAGGCTCTGGGGGATACAGACTCGCCAGCCCTCGTCACGCGCTTTATGAAAGAGTACACCCTCATGTAGTTTGTAGTTGGGGCCTTTGACATTGTTGGTGACGTCATCGTCGGCCGTCTGGGTCATTGACCGCATGACTCGGATCAGCCGGGGGTCCGCCTTTTGTTCGTCGACCAACCCAACCAAAATATCTTTCAGCTTGTCTTCACGTCGTATCCGGCCTAAAGCGATCTGAACATCAACGTGAGGTACGTCACAGACATCCCCCTCGCTCCCCCCCTCTCTTAAAGGGTTCCTAGACAACACGTCGGCTACTACGTTTTCTACCCCCTTGCAATGTACTATAGTAAAATCAAAGTCTTGCATTAGCATTAGATACCGCGTTAGGCGCGCCGAGTGAAGTCTACTCTTCATGAGAAAAGTAAGCGATTTGTGATCTGAATAGATAATAAACCGTTGGCCCTGTAAATAAGTCCTGAACTTTGACATGGCCCAATAGACTGCTAGCAGTTCGCACTCCGTAACTGAATAACTGAGCTCCGCGCCCTTAAGAGTGCGACTTGCAAAAGATACCACCATTTTCTCTCCCGCGTCGTTCATCTGATAAAGTTGCGCCCCGAGGCCATAACCAGAACTATCGGTTTGAAGGTAAAAAGTCTTATCAGGTAAAGGGTTTCGTAACATGACCGATTCCAACAGAGCCAATTTTACCTCCTCAAACGCTAGCTTTATATCAGTGTCCCATTTCCACCTGACTCCTGATTTGAGCAGCGTCAAAAGAGGCACGGTCTTTGCTGCGAACCGGTCACAGAAACGACGGTAATAGTTACACATACCCAAAAACCCCTTCAGCTGTTTCGTGTTACGTGGGCTGGGGAACTCTTGGATCGCTTTGATCTTTTCCGGATCTGTTGCTACGCCCATGGGGCTCAAAATATGACCTAAAAAAGGCACATTATCGCGACAAAATAAAGATTTCGTGATTTTTAAAGTCATCCCCGCGGACTTGATACGGTCAAACACACGTTGTAGGTGGTCAAGATGTTGTGACCAGGTAGGGGAACGTATTAGCAGGTCATCGACATATGCATGAGTAAACGTCCTGACCTCCGGCCCCAGTACTAAATCCATGCCCCGGGTGAAACTTGCCACGGCCGTACTTATCCCAAATGGCAAAACATTAAATGCATAACACCGCGAATTGTAAAGGAATGAGACATATTGCCGACTCGCCGGCGTGAGGGGTATTTGCCAATAGGAGGTTGTTAGGTCCAGCGTGGTAAACCACTTTATTGGTTCAAACGATTGCAAAATCTCCTCAGGATTTAACGGGCACTCGCGGTCCTGAACCAGGGCCGGCTCGTGATGTTTTTGCGCCCTGGGCGACATATGAGTGGATTTTATAAAATCTAGGAAGAAGCTTGAGACGATACGCGATCCTAGTTTGCCGATCGCGATGGTGATGGAAGGGGACAGGGGATATTAGTGGAGAAGAAAATGTCATATACGAACAGTGGTGCAAAGGCCCGTTGATGCGAAGCCGGTGACCCGCGGGGGGCAAGGGGGGAAGGCCCCCTTCTAGCCCCGCAGGGATTTTTTTAAAAATTGCACCTCTTTTAATATGGTTTGACGTGTTTCAGATGAGATGTAGATGTCCAAATTAATTTTTTAATAGAACTAGAGATGTCTAACTGATATTTGCCAATCACAGGTACTGTTACTACAGAGTCCCATTCCCCGTGCAAGGACTCAATTTTGAGCCCCTCAAACTAGGTGTGCATAGTGAAAGTGAATGCAAGTGAAGTAGGTATGAAGCCCCGCAGATTTTTTTTTTAAATGTTCTCTTTTTATGTACGACTATACAAGTTTTGAGAACTACACGAAATTTCTGGAAGTCATGGATTCTTTAGTGTGAACGCAACGTGGAAAACGTCCTAGATAGCGCTAGTTCGCGCTAAGCAACTATAATCTTCTATTGATGTGGAGAGATTATTCAAATCGATAGTCGTCTATAATTGATATATAATTCAGGAACGTATTTTGCCATTAAAGCGCCAGTATATTTTTGCGCCCCTGGAAATGTTGCGCCCTGGGCGGCCGCCCAGGTCGCCCAGCCCACGGGCCGGCCCTGTGCTGAACCATACGGGAATTTAGTTTACGTGCGTCTAGGCACAGTCGAACGGACTTGTCCTTCTTCTTCACAACTACTAGAGGGTTTACCCATGGGCTGGATGCCCGCGATATAATTCCCCACTTTAACATTAAGTCGATTTGCTCGTCAACTTGTGACCTACAGGCAATGGGCACGGGGTACGGCTTTTGATTGAATGGTACGTAGTCAGTGAGTTTTATGTCGTGATAGTACATTTGCGTCAGCCCGGGCTTATCAGAAAAAACGGATAAGTTTTTGTTTAGAAGGCACATAAGTTCGTCCTTTTGTTCCGAGGACAGTAAACTCATGCTTGAAACTCTACACTTAATCGCGTTAGTTATATTAGCCGCGGTGTCTATACTAGCATTATCGGGATGCCGACTCGAGCCGTCGGAAAAGAAGCTTTCGGCAGTATTACCTTCGGCAGTACGCGCGCCCTCCCCAGCCTGTGTGAAAGCGCTGGCTTCCGCATTGAGGGGTGCAAGGTCGTTTCGACAGGCCCAATGACTGAAGGTCGTATCTACCTTCTCCTCACCCCCAACTATAGCTATTTTGACAGATGAATGGCCAGTGTCGTCATTGTCTGAGGCGTACCTAGCAACAAACGGCACAAAAATGATTCTAGTTGAGGCGGGTGCGGGTATGTTCAGGCCATTCCGGGCTAAACAAATGTCTACACTTTGGTCTTCCAACCAGTCAATGCCTAAAATCATCGGTGTGACCAAATCTTTCACTATCAAACATATAGCATCAGCGGTGTACGAGTCGAACGAGATATTCATCATAACCTGTCGCGTAATCTTCTGACTTCTTACCCCCACGGCGCCTACAAGGGACACGCCTGTTACTGGGAGAGATGGGGTCTCAGGGTAATATTCCCGTATCTCATCCCAGAGTTCGGCGGAAATGCACGACACTTCGCTACCCGTGTCGATTAGCGCCCTCGCCTTTATATTTCCAATATTAATATTTATTTGAGGAGACTTGTGTCTCTTAGCTATACTATCATCTGGTGTATCTAATAAGTCGGTTGGCTTTCCAAAGACCGTGTATACCGCCTTACGACCGACACCTAAGCCCGTCGTTGTTGTCCGAGGAGGGGCTGTCACCTGTGGGCTTTGAGAGCAGGTGACAGGAACTAGTTTAAACGGCGCTCGGTTGTTGTGTCGGCGGCGGCGGCACGCGGTGTGTTTTGTTGTCCCCTAGCCTCGGTCCTACCGGAGTTCCCCCCACTAGTCGGTGCGGCTTGAGACCGCGTGTTGTAGGCACGACGGCCCTCCGCGTCATCGAGACGATGAAGGAGTTTCAGGACATCCTCCACGCGTTCGTGCCCGGCGGCTAGCAGTGTCCGTTCCACGGCCAGAGAAAAGTGGCGCACGGTTAGAGAAATTATCTCTGCGTCCCTCATAGGAGGGGTCAGATGTCGCGCCTTAGCGACTATGCTGAGGAAATATTCGGACATCGACATATTGTCCTTCGCCCGGTTATACGTCCCACTGTACAGAGCAAACCGTATTCCCCGTTGTAACTCCTCACCCCAGTATTCGTTTAAAAACATCTCACGAAAGTGCGAGTAATCTCTGAACTGATATCTAAACGCATCCCCCCAGGTGCTTACGTGGCCCCTCAAGCTGCTTAGGGCGTAACCAAGGCGCCATCCTTCGCCTACAGCGGACACCTCGAACCAGCGCTCCAATTCTCGGAGGAAAACTACGGGGTGGTGTCTTGGTAACCCCTCGAAACAAGGCTTTTCGCGGGTGTCCACCGGACCACCCACGCGTGGTGCCATCCCGACGTCAATCGACCGGACGTCCTCAAACGTTTGGGGTGTTTCACCGTCTCGAATCTCCCCCCTAGACAGGCCACTGCGTACACTACGGTTTGCCGATTGGTTACCCTCCGTCACTGACATCTTCGCCTGTATGTTGGTCAAGATCGCCATGATCGCCGCTAGGCTGTCACCCTGACTATCACTGTTTGGACCACCGTCCCTATTTTCTCTAGTCATATTCTGATCCCCTTCTAGCTGAACATTTCCCCCGTCCACGTTCAATGCACCATTGCTTGGTCCTGGATTCATACTCATGTTTACTGTTTGGCTCCTTGTTTGTACCATGAAAATAAATGTTTAAAATCGTATTTCTTTACCAACGGACCAATTCGCAAAAATGAAATAATGAGACACTATACTCAAAAATCCTATCAATCGAAAAACACTTCAATTATAATTACTTAAATATATATTATGTAAATGATTTCTTGTCGCTAATCAGTTCTATCTGAGGCTCCGCTAGGTGGGCGCCAAGCTGTAACGCTCCAAACACGTCAGCTGAATTTATATGAGTTTTAATCTAAAGGTAATAGGTTCTACCTCAGGGAAGAGTGATTTGCGACAAGAACACAGTTTTAATTTATAACAAATATGGTTTATTACCTTATGTAGTCGAGGGTTGGTCATCAACACCATGTAAAAACTTAAAGCTAAACACACATGAACACATAAAAAATGATAGTTAATTGATACTATTGTCTCTTGGCGAGTGGGTACGGAGGGGAGGGCGTCGATCTTCTGTGCGGGGGCAAAGGCACGGGGCTGTTGACGGTCGTCTTCACCTGTGAGACAAGCGGTGCAGTGGTGTCGGAGTCGCGATGACCCGGCCAACCTTGTAAGGTGCAAGTATGGGGGGGGCAACTAGGTTCACTTGTTGTAGTTGTGAACTTGTTGTAACTTCGTTACAACAGACGATCGCACACGATCCTACTGGTACGTCACAATTTTTGTACCGTAATTAAAATAACACTCGTTTTGTGAAATGTACGATATGTATGGAACGTATGAAATGTATGAAATTGTTTAACAGTAAGTGCGGCCAAGTTCCAGGGCGGCTATCTTACTAGGTATTTATAAAACACAGATGGGTGTCACGGCTGACGTAACGTGAGGACGGAGTCGCACGAGAAGGCGTCCAAGTTCCATGGAGGACCCAAGCTTAACTGACGTGAAAACCGAGTTCGTTGTAGATCTTCGAATCCCGCCTCCACAAGTCCACGTGGAGTCAAAAATGTGTACAAAATACGGGGAGGACAACACTGATTGGTCCTAGCCGCAGATTCCGGGACTTTGATTGGGTGGGACACAAAATAACAAAATAATGGTGAAAGCTGACGAAGACGACAGAAATACAAATTATATAGGCCATAAAAGTAGCTGGTCAGGGGTTTTGAACAGTATCGAAAAATATGTGGATACAATTATAATTGGATACAAGAGACATTTTAATTATGATAGATTTTACTAGATATACTAAATGCCGACCAACCCTCATGAAATTGAATATACTATAACTAGACAAACACATGTTCAAGAAACTAAACTATAGAAAATAACAATACATATAGAAACGGAAGGTTTCCAGCATAATAAAGTAAACCCTATCATAAAAGAGAAAACAGTTGCTGGTGGTCCGTCGGTATCGAACGTCTCAACTATCCCCGTACTTTACGCGTACCGACTAAACCATTAGAAATAATATGCAACAGTAAGCGACAAAGTTGTGGATAAAGCTTCAAATCAGGCAATTGGTTTTTTAAAAACTACTATTTCCTTATTTTTCTTGGAGGGAACACGGCTCAAAGTTGTGCATAGTTCAGAACGCATTTCTACGATTCTGGTTGTGAATATCGAATATCTACAAAACCATTGTCATAGAACCAACCTTTGTTGATAATACACAGAAAACTGCATGCGTTTATCTCTTGTCGTTGCATCGCAATCCGTGAAGTCGCGGACCTCCGCGAGCCGTTGTCAACTGGTAGGTACGAACTTTTGCCCAGAGATCGCGCTGAATATCGCGTCGAACATTCTCGGAAATGGTTGTTGATTGTGAGTGCGGAGGGGGGAAAGAAAGAGAGAGAGATTTTTGTGACTTTCCTGACTAGAAATTATTGTTAGATGAGCGTAGCGAAGATTTTCATTCCATATACCGAAAAATTTTAGGCTTGGTTTTTATGTTTTTTTTTTCTTGTTTTTTTTGTGTGATTTTGTACGCGGCATACAGGTCAGGAATTAGTTTCAATCAACTCGAAACTTTTTTCACAAATTGGTGTTATACCTGTAATGTCTCTAATACACTCAGGGATGTATATTATTGAGGTGAAACATCAACATGAAACATATATTTGATTTAAGTTCATTTATTTACCGAAGAATACAAAATACTGTCACACGCGTACGTGTGAACAGTTTGAGCTTCTAAAAGGAACTAAGTTGGGGTGCCGTACCACCAAAACCGACCACAGCCTCAAAATACACCCCCTTCCACTCCAAGGTGGCGCCGTGGCTATGGTCACCCTCCAAACATCTTCCTAGCATTGAGCACATGTGGCGGGAGAGTGTGATGAGGGAACAAGAAATTAGGTAGGCTATCTGGAATGTGGACACACATCTGAAACAGGGTGGTCGGCATCCTAAGGGGCGGCGAAGTATCATCTCATACCAGAATAGGTTGGGATTGTTTTTCAGAGAAATCGGTCAAACGGCTTTTCCAGAAAAAAATTGGAAAGTATGGAAATTCCCCATAAGAATAGGCCAGGGGAGAAATACTTGGAATTTTTTTTTTCAAAAACTCTCAAATTTATACTGAATGTGGCAAGAACTATCATACATATTTTAAGCGATTTATGGAACAATCGGATGTGAAATAACGAAGAAAACGCATTTTTAATGTACTTTTTTAAACATCAATAAAAGCAATTAAGAAACTATTAAAAGTGAGCAACAAGTGTCACCAATAAATTAAAACGGTTAAAATCTGTGATGGATATGAAGAAGGCACTGGTATAATTGTTTGGAAACCAAGGTTTATATACCAACAGACGGCCGCGGTTTTTAAACATTTGAAGTGATCCATGGCCTGTATATGTACATTGAGCTGCCCAAATGTTCTTAATTCTACATTTCCATACTTCTCAGCTCATCTCACAACGCATATAAGGCGTTTTCCTAGTTCTACATTTCCATACTTCTAAGCTCATCTCACAACGCATATAAGGCGTTTTCCTAGTTCTACATTTCCATACTTCTAAGCTCATCTCACAACGCATATAAGGCGTTTTCCTAGTTCTACATTTCCATACTTCTAAGCTCATCTCACAACGCATATAAGCCGTTTCCCCAGTAAAATACTAATTAATGGCAGTCATTATTGCAGGTGGCGCAGCTAACGCTCAAGTTACACACTACATCAAGCCACGGGCTTGTTACGGTAATTAATCCCTCCGACTAATGAAGTCAGAAAAGGTCAAAGTTCAAATCATATCTTGACCTTTTTATCTCCGTGTTATTCTCTACACAGAGTCAGTCGAGACTCCTGGCCAAGACGGTCGGGCGTTCACGTCGTAATTAAATGCAAAGGTACTTCAAAAGGATCTTGTATAAATATATAATAACTGAATTCTGAAATATAAAATACTTTCTGATTCGTTTAATCTGTACTGTGAGTGAAGAAAAGGATGTGGGTTTATTGTAATTAGAGTTTGTTTTACAGACAAGTGTTTTGAGAGCATCCCCTACCATCTCGCGTACTTGCATCTGATTGGAGAGTTGGACTCAGTTGGTCGTGGATTGGAGCTCAATGAGAAGTGATATCAGAGTCGAGGTCGATCTGAAAACAAGATTAAACACATCGCCGTTACCTGGGATTGAATAGTGGAGAGACTCGAGTTCAATAACTCCGCCAACAAAACTTATTAAAAGTTCAATAAGTGGGATTTATGCATTTTCATCTGATGAGATTTGTCAAAGCTATATTTCGACATCTTTTGAAAACTTCTGTAAGTGAAGGACTTCTATCCCCGCTAGAGGTCACGGCCATGTTGTCCAAGTTCATTGGTGTTTACTTGAAGTAATTAAAGTTAGTTAGTTAGCGTTAGGGCTTGAGGGCGCGTCGACAGCGCGGTCATTCAGCGCCTGCGCATGTCCGTGTACTGTGCCGTAGCTGTCAACGTTTGTGCATGTTTCAATCATACGGAGGGAGCGAGATAGACAAGTAAGATAAGATGATATAAAATAAAAGAAGACGATGGATGAAGGGAAAGTGTCTAAGAAACGAAATAGAATAAAAATAAACCGTAAAATACTCCGTTCACCAAAAGGCTTCCACTCGACCGAGACGGTCCCTCACTCCAGACCTGATCGCCATGGGTGACCCTCAGCTCTGGAGGTCACGGGGTCACGGCAAGGTGTAATTGAAATGAAGTGGTAGAGATTATGCTTGTGGCTCCCCGATGGAACGATCCTACCTCTATCCATTTGAGGAACAATGGTTTTCATGACTAGTTTCGATGTCGACGAGAGAGATCACTGGCATATTCGTCCAATAATTGCTATTAGACGAGAGAACGTATCTCATGTTGTAACTCCCAGGAAGTGTCCGATGAGCTTCAGGTAGAAATGAGATCGCCCACCAAACATGTGACTGTGAACCTGAGACAGTAATATCATGTGTATTGATGTATTATATTCTTATCATATTGACATTCCATTGAGATCAGGCCTACTAACATCACTCTCTAATTAAGGGGAATGGGGAATTAAGGTGAATTCTCCATAAATATGCTTCTCACTGAATATGTTGTTGAGCCTAATATATAAATCTTCATTGAAAAAAGTCTGTCTTATACACATAAGATTGTTTAAAAAACACAGAATAAAAATCAATTAATTAAAATATCGAAAATAACCACAATAAAATATTTGAAAGAGTAATAAAATAACAATTGGAGTAACAAGTAGTAACAAGATGATTACCAAACATAAGTTAATTAAATCTAGGAATAGTTATAATAAAAAATAGAAAAATAGAAAAATAATAATGATAACTTGAAAAAAGAAAGAAGTGAATAAATACGGCTAACAAAAATGAAAAAAGTGAATGAATACGGCTAACAATATTTAAATGAACAACAAAGAAAAAAAAAAAAAAAAAATGTAAAAGGTGGCGAATATTTCAGTATTGTATTACTGTTGGCCAGTGCTAGGCCTTCCATTGACAACTGAAACTGAATGTAACTTTCAAATGTCAATGTGTTACTACTTCCTTGTGTTGTAGGATGTACAACAATGTAGGCAACATATGTTGTTGTAGGTTCTTCCGTTCATAGAATAGGCCTAAACGTGGAAAACATTCAATATCCATAGATAGAAAGTATCATATTGTATACTGTCCTAAAAGTTCCATGTTGTTACTCTTTTGGTTGTATTTTGAGAAAACTATTTAAGAATTGCTTGCAAGCTTGAATAGCCTTCCTTCCCTGATATTCACTGATATAACTCAGTAACATTTTTAGCTACGCTTTTGTTGTTTTGATTTCCTGCTGGTGTTCAATGGTAGGACATAGAAAGCTGTGGTTTGTTTTATTACGTTACTAACTAATTGCTACACCAAACTTGCGATTCCAAAAACATTTTAAAATCATAACTCATTCATGAAATGTAATTTCAACTTGTGATTGAAACAAAATCCAAATTTTTAGCAAGATGTAAAATTTAAAAAATTTAAAAATGGGTCACATCAAATATTTTCCAGATTCAAAATCGCAATTATTATTTTTACAACACAACTCGACAGGATAAAACATGAATGAAATTTTCAAGCTAACTCATTGTTAGTTCAAGCTTCTAATTGACAGAAAAAAAAAAAATGTAACGTCAAATTTTTATATTTTTTCCTACCATATTATTGACCATATCCCAAAATTTCATACCAATATGTCCCATATCCCAGACTTTCACTTTTCAGTGCACATTCCCCTTAAATATTATGAATTTGTAATGCTCAATTGTATTGAGGCAATGGATCTAGTCAGGCCTCGCATGATGGGGGGGGGGGGGGGGGGGGGGGGGGGCGCCACCCACCGTCACGATAATAATATCACTGCGTCATTCTTTCAGGGAGACGAGATCAAAACAACAAATCAGCCTCATTATTCAGATCTTATTGATTGCGTTAATTTGATTCACTTGATCAAACATAAAGCCATCGCAAGAACCAGATAATTGCCTTGTAATCATTCCATCTCCCAGCCAGAAGAATAGAAGGTTCCAGTCGTCAGTCCTTGCTATCAGCCACCATGGCCGCGCGGCTGTTTCGCTCGTTCACCTGGATGTTCTCCAGCAATACGCACTTCTCAGAACGTGTCAATAATCTCGCTGAGGACGCAACAATCGATCTGATTGAATCTATTCATCGGACAAGGAGATGAGAACGTCGTGGAAACAGGGGATGAGAATGATTGCACAACAAGAGTTACACAAGTGGTGGACGAAGCGTCTTCAGGGACGTTATTATATAACTCTGAAGCGAAACCAAAGCAGGCCATCTTCGATGCAAACTATTTCGTATACTTTAACACGGTGTATCATATGGGCTCTGATGCTTTCGTCACGCATCCGTTTCGTTTACTGTTACAGAATAAGGGCCCAGGGGTCTCCAAACCCCGGCCAGACATGGCTTACTTTGATTACATTGTAAATCTACAACGTGTGTGGATCTTACAAAACAATAACCAGTTGTTTTTATTCAACGATTAATCAAGAAACACAATAACTGGCATGGATATGAAATTGAACATTAAAAAAAAGCCGCCCCGGTGGCCAAGTCAACTATCGCTAGCGGTAGTAACTGAAGCCACCGTTGGGCGTGGTTAAGAGTCCCGCATAAGGCATGGGTTTTAGTGAACGTCCTTTCACCTATCATCACTTCATAGTTTCATGATCATCCGCTCATTCATACCCCCGTATAACCCAGCTGTTGGTGTAACTACTGCTGAGATTCGTGCTAGAGATGTACAATACGTGCCTCACATGTTGTGTTGTGGCCTGGTTCAGAGTCATCCGCTCATTCGTACCCCCGTATAACCTAGCTGTTGGTGTAATTACTGCTGAAACTCGTGCTAGAGATGTACAATAAGTGCCTCACATGTTGTGTTGTGGCCTGGTTCAGAGTCATCCGCTCATTCATACCCCCGTATAACCCAGCTGTTGGTGTAATTACTGCTGAAACTCGTGCTAGAGATGTACAATACGTGCCTCACATGTTGTGTTGTGGCCTGGTTCAGAGTCATCCGCTCATTCGTACCCCCGTATAACCTAGCTGTTGGTGTAATTACTGCTGAGACTCGTGCTAGAGATGTACAATACGTGCCTCACACGTTGTGTTGTGGCCTGGTTCAGAGTCATCCGCTCATTCGTACCCCCGTATAACCTAGCTGTTGGTGTAATTACTGCTGAAACTCGTGCTAGAGATGTACAATACGTGCCTCACATGTTGTGTTGTGGCCTGGTTCAGAGTCATCCGCTCATTCATACCCCCGTATAACCCAGCTGTTGGTGTAATTACTGCTGAAACTCGTGCTAGAGATGTACAATACGTGCCTCACATGTTGTGTTGTGGCCTGGTTCAGAGTCGTTCGGTCATTCGTACCCCCGTATAACCCAGCTGTTGGTGTAATTACTGCTGAAACTCGTGCTAGAGATGTACAATACGTGCCTCACATGTTGTGTTGTGGCCTGGTTCAGAGTCGTTCGGTCATTCGTACCCCCGTATAACCCAGCTGTTGGTGTAATTACTGCTGAAACTCGTGCTAGAGATGTACAATACGTGCCTCACATGTTGTGTTGTGGCCTGGTTCAGAGTCATCCGCTCATTCGTACCCCCGTATAACCTAGCTGTTGGTGTAATTACTGCTGAAACTCGTGCTAGAGATGTACAATACGTGCCTCACATGTTGTGTTGTGGCCTGGTTCAGAGTCGTTCGGTCATTCGTACCCCCGTATAACCTAGCTGTTGGTGTAATTACTGCTGAGACTCGTGCTAGAGATGTACAATAAGTGCCTCACATGTTGTGTTGTGGCCTGGTTCAGAGTCGTTCGGTCATTTCGCCGTTCTCGTCATTATAGCTTGTTTAGGTAATATCACGGATATTGCATTGGGACACTTGTTGTGATTGCATGAGTTGTCAAACTGTGGTATTCTTCAGATACGTCATCTTATTAGATGAGCGTAGCGAGGATTTTCTTTCCATACAGAAACATTTTGGGCTTGGTTTTTTCTTTTTTTTTGTATGTGATTTTGTACGCTGCATACAGGTCAGGAAAAATAATCAATCAACTCGATTTTTTTTTTCAAATTGGTTTTATACCAGAATAAGTTGGGATTGTTTTTCAGAAAAATCGGTCAAACGGTTTTTCCGGAAAAAAATTGGAAAGTATGGAAATTCTCCATAAGAATAGGCCGGGGAGAAATACGTGGAAAACAAAGATTTTCCAAAAGCTCTCAAATTTATACTGAATGTGGAAAGATCCAGCATACCTATTTTAAGCGATTTATGGAACAATCGGATGTGAAATAACGAAGAAAACGCATTTTTAATGTACTTTTCTACACATCAATAAAAGCAATCACGAAAGCAATTAAGAAACTATTAAATGTGAGCAACAAGTGTCGCCAATAAATTAAAACCTTTAAAATCTGTGATGGATATGAAGAAGGCACTGGTGTAATTGTTTGGAAACCAAGGTCCATATACCAACAGACAGCCGCGGGTAAACCTTTGAAGTGATCCATGGCCTGTATATGTACATTGAGCTGACCCAATGTTCTTAATTCTACATTTCCATACTTCTAAGCTCATCTCACAACGCATATAAGGCGTTTTCCTAGTTGTAGAAAAGCAATAATTGATGTTCAAATTGCGTTATTACAACTCATTGACGTCCCACTCTTTGCTCACACTGGTTGACAGTCGAAAACAATGACGTCACAAGGCCACAGCACAGTAAGTTGGGACTAAAGTAAACACCAAGATAAAATGTCCTTAAAATTCTCTGTGAATAGGGTTTAAAGATGAAACCGTGATAAAGTTAGAACGTGTTATCTCGGTTTCAACTTGGAACGGTTTAAGCGCTAAAATGTTCTAAGATAAAATTCTTCGTGAATCTGGGCCCAGGACTTATTTCAATATCGTTCGCTCAAGGTATCGGTTTAAAAAAAAAAACTTACCGAACCATAACCCTTGGACAAATGCATTTTATATAACAGTAACAGAAAGTAGCATCGCAAGGTCATCGAACCCGGGTTTCCTGCATGGTGGGCCGGTGTGGTGGCATTTCTATACTGTAGCTGATTATTACACCCCAGTAATGAAATGCTGGCTGATGATTACTGTACGGTAATCATCAGCCAGGCATTTTAATACTGATCAGTACAAATATGCTGGCAGATGATTACTCCCTCTGATTTCTTATTACTGCTTTATGAAGTGACAAGATTAATAATAATCCAGCGGATCTTTACTGAATTCCATACAACAGTAGTAATAAGAATCCAGCATTCGTTTACTCCCTCGGGTGTGAAACATGGATGTGAATCAAAATACTGAGGTAAAAATAATCCGGCGGAACTTAACTGTCATTTATCAGATAGGTAATAATAATCTGGCGGATCTTTACTGTCTTGTTTCAAAATACTGTTTTCAACGATACTTGAGGTACTAATAATCTGGCAGATCATTACTGTCTTGTTTCTGAATACTGTTTTCGACGATACTTGAGGAAATAATAAATTGGCAATTTTACGTCTTGTTTCTAAATACTGTTTTAAAGAACTTGAGGTAATAAAAATCGGCAATTTTCACGTCTTTTTTTCTGAATACTTTTTTCGACGATATTTAGGTAATAAAAATTTGGGGAGATTTTTACTGTCTTTTTTAAATACTGTTTCAACGATATTGGGGTAAAAAACCGGGCCCAACTTTACTGTCTTGTTTCTAAATATGTTTTCAACGTATTGAGGTAAACTAACTGGCAGGTTTTTACTGTTTGTTCCTGAAACTGTTTTAAAAGATACTTGGGTAATAATAATCGGGCGATCTTACTGTTTGTTTTGAATTTTTTTTCAACGTATTTGAGGAATAATTCTGGCGTTTTTATGTTTTGTTTCTAAATATTTTTTTTCAACTACTTAGGTAAAAATTCTGGCAATCTTCACTGTTTGTTTCTGAATACTTTTTTTCACGATACTTGAGGTAAAATATCGGGAAAATTTCACTCCCTTGTTTCTAAATTTGTTTTCAAAAACTTGATGCAAAAAAATTGGCAGATCATTAGTTTGTTTTGATATTTTTAACGATCTTGGGGTGAAATAATCTGGCAGTTTTTTTCTGTTTTTTTCTGAAATTTTTTTCCCACGTACTTGGGTAAAAATAATCTGGCGTCTTCAGTCTTTTTTCTGAATCTTTTTTCACGATATTTGAGGTAAATATCTGGAGATTTTTTACTGTCTTTTTTCTGAATATTTTTTTCAACGAAACTTATCAATAAAATCGGCGATCTTCATGTCTTGTTTAATACTTTTTTTCGACAAACTGAGTAATATAAAAATTGGCAGATCTTACGGGTTTCTTTGAATACCTTTTTAAACTCTTGAGGAAATAATTTTCGGGCAATTTTATTGTCCGTTTCTAAAAAATGTTTTCAACGATATTGGGGTAAAAAAATCTGGCAGTTTTCTGTTTTTTTCGAAATTGTTTAAAAGATCTTGAGGTAATACAAATTGGAAATTCTTCCTGCCTTTTTTCTGAATTTTGTTTTCGACGTACTTGAGGTAAAAAAATTGCGATCTATCTTCTTCTTTTGAATCCTTTTTTTCAACGATTTGGGAATAATTCGGCAATCTTTACTGTCCTGTTCTGAAAACTGTTTTAAACGATATTAGGTAAAATATCTGGAGATTTTACTGTCTTGTTTCTGATCGTTTTACGATATTGAGGAAATAATAACTGACAGTTTTATGTCTTTTTTAAATACTTTTTTAAACGATCTTGAGTAATAAAAATGTGGCAGACTTCCTGTCTTGTTTCTCAATTTTTTTTCAACGATATTGAGGAAATTAAAAACGGGAGACTTTACTGTCTTTTTTGAATATTTTTTTAAACGTTTTGAGGAAATAAATTTGGGCAGATTTTTACTGTCTTTTCTGAATACTTTTTTCAACGATATTTTGGAAATGAAAATCGGGCAGATCTTCCCGTCTTTTTTTCTGAATACTGTTTTAAACGATCTAAGGCAATAATAATCGGGGCAGATCTTCACGTTTGTTTCTGAAACTTTTTAAAACGATATTTGAGAAATAAAATTGGCAGATCTTTACTGTCTACTGATTTAAAAATATCCCAGCAAATGATCACTCCCTCTTTTTCCCTTCCAACTGTTTAATAATGCCCAGTTTATTGTTTCCCAGGGATCTTACTGAATTCTATACAACTTGGTAATTTGAATCCAGCTTTTTTTACCCCTCGATGGAAACATGGATATTTATCTCAAAATTTGGGGGGGAAAAAAAATTTTCCCGCGTAAATTAACTGTCTCATAAAAAGGGTAAAAAAAACTAGCTTTTTTCCATATGTTTTGATCCGGGTTTTAACGAACTTTAGGTAAAAAAATCGGAGTCTTACGTTGTTTTTGATACTGTTTTCAACAATCTTGGGTTGATAAACAGCGTCTTTTTGTATCCCAGGGTTTAAAAATTCCGCATAGATTTCCCCCCTTTTTCCTTCAACTGATAAAAGGACCAGACAAAAATATTCCAGCGGTCCACGAATTCCATACAACGCGGGGCACTTTATATTCATTGGAAGGGAAAAAGAGGAGAATCATATGTGGTGATTTGTACTGATTCGTATTACAATGTTCAGTCACGTAAATTCCAGATTTTTATTCCCCAAATTTTCATTTAAAACATTTCGAAAAAAAGACGAAAGATTGCCCGAATTATCACCCCAAGACGTTAAAAAATATTCAGAAAAAAGACAGTAACATCTGCCGATTATTTTTACCTCAAATACCGTTAAGAACGGTATTTAGAAAAAAACTAAAGATCTGCCCGATTATTATTACCCAAGACCCACGTTAAAAACGGTATTCAAAAAAAACGTAAAAACTGCCAGATTATTTTTTACCTCGGATGTTTTGAAAACTGTATTTTTAAACGGACTGAAGATCTCCCGTTTTAACCCCAATATCTTTAAAAAGTATTCAGAAACAAACAGTAAGACTGCCGATTAATTTTTCCTCAAGTATCGTTTTTAAAAAAAATTCAGAAAACAAAAGTAAAGATCTCCGATTATTATTACCTCAAATTCGTTTTAAAAATATTCAGAAAAAAACAGTAAAATCGCCAATTTTTTATTCCCCCAAAAACGTTTAAAAAAGATTCAGAAAAAACAGAAAGATCTGCCGATTTTATTACCCCAAGTATCGTTTCAAAGGTTTTTGAAAAAAAAAAACATAAAGATCTGCCAGTTTTTATTACCTTTAAATATAATTTTATAAGTATTCAAAAAAGACATAAAGATCTCCCGTTATTTTTTACCCCCAAGTATCGTTGAAAAAAATATTTAGAAACAAGACGAAAAATCTCCAGATTATTTTACCTCAAGTACGTTTAGAACGGTATCCAGAAAAAAGCGGTGAAGATCTCCGATTTTTCATTACCTCACGTTCTTAAAACATATCAGAAACAGCGTAAAGATCTCCAGATATTATCACCTCAAGTATCGTTTAAAAAAAATTTAGAAACAAGACATTAAAAAACTGCCAATTTTATAAACCCCAAGTATCGTTTTTAAAAAAATATTCGAAAAAAAACAGTAAAAATTGCCCAAATTTTTATTCCTCAAAATCTGAAAACAATATTCCGAAAAAAGCAGTAAAAATCTGGCCGATTATTTTTACCCAAATACGTTAAAAAGTATTTAGAAAAAGACAGTTAAAGAATCTGCCAATTTAATTTACCTCAAATATCGTTGAAAAGGATTTTTAAACAAACGTAAAGATCTGCCAATTATTTTTACCTTAAGTTTTTGGATACAGTATTCAGCAAGACGCAAAGTCGCCAATTTTTTTTTTTACCCCAAGTATCGGGGGTTTAAAAAAATTTCAGAAACAAGACATTAAGATCTGCCGATTATTTTTACCTCAAAAATCGTTTAAAAAGTATTTAGAAACAGACGTAAAGATCTGCCAGATTATTTTCCCCTCAATATCGTTTAAAAAAAGGGATTTTGAAAAGACAGTAAAAAATTTTCCATTATTTTTTTACCTTAAAATTAAATTGATACATATTCGAAACAAACGCAAGATCCCAGATTATTATTAAAACCCCAAGTATATTGAAACTATTTAGAAAAAATACATAAAGATCTGCCCCGATTTTTATTTCCTCAAGTACGTTGAAAAAAGTTTTTAGAAAAAGACAGCAAGACTGCCCGTATTTTACCTCAAAAAATGGAAAAAGTATTCAGAAAAAATACGTAAGATCTCAGATTATTTTTACCTCAATTCGTTAAAACAGTTTTCCCGAAACAAAGTAAAGATCGCCCAGATTATTATTCCCCAATATCGTTGAAAAAATATTTGAAACAAGACGTAAAAATCTGCCAGATTATTTACCTATCTGATAAAGACGTAAGTTCCGCGGTTATTTTTACCTTAGTATTTGATTCAATTCATGTTTTACACCCAGGGGGGAAAAAAAAGCTGGATTCTTATTACTCTTTTTATGGAATTCAGTAAAGATCCAGGATTTTTTATTTTGGTCACTAAAATATCTAAAAAAGGAATCAGAGGAGTAAACTCTCCAGCATTTTGCATGGCATATAAAAAACCCGGTGATGATTGCCGTACAGAATCTCAGCCAAAAAATTGGGACGGGGGGAAACTAATCTAGCGTCAAATATTCCGTTACACCGGGCTCAAAAGTTTTCCCGCCACCGGACAATCATACTACGGGGGTTTCAAACTATCTGAAAAATCAAGGGGCCGAACGAGCCCGTTGGGTGGCCCGCAAGCCGTGTTTAAAGTCTCCGTTACTTTGGGGGAATCGGGGACACTCGGGTACCCCCGGGGCTGGATTGGGGGCATCCCCTATCCTTGTAACCAAGTTTTAAACCCCCTCCGCAGTTCATCTCATAACATTTTTATTCAAGTTTGTTTTTAATATCTTAATTGTGAATTTTCCTAACCTTTTCAAGAAAGCTCCTGTAATGACCCCAAATTTTTACGTCTCCTGGAAACTGGGGATCAGCATGAAAAGTGAAAGATTTACGTGCGGAATTTTGGTGGTATTTCGTACCCTGCCCGTGAACTGAAAGCGCTCTTCCACTCGCCGACCCTACGGCAAACTGCGGGTTCTGTCGCTGACCTCATCATCTCTGGGTGCCCTGACCACTAGCGGGGAAGCACGGTGGCAGGTGAGGGTTTGTCTGCTGACATCATCTCTGCGTGGTGCTGCCAATGCCACTGCGGGGGTAGCCGATCGGCAGGTGAGGGGAGGTTTCTTTGCTGAAATCATCATCTGCTGGGGCTGTCACTGCCTACAGGGGGAAAAAACACGAGTCGGCAGGGGAGGTCCGTCCACATCTCATCTGCGTGGTGCTGCCACGGACCACAGCAGGGGGGTACACGAGTCAGGGAGGTGAGCGAGGTTCTGTCTGCTCATCATCATTGCGTGGTGCGCTCAACGACCCCTACGGGGGAATAACGGTCAAAAGGGGGTTTTGTCTCTTTCACTCTCATCTGGTGGGGCTGCCATGACCACTAGCACGGGGGAAAAGCACGAGGCACGGGGGCTGAGGGTTTTGTTGCTGAACTCCCCCACCTTTCGTGGTGTTTCATGACCACTACAGGGGAATAGCACGGTCAGGGGTGACTGAGGTTTTTCTGGACACCCATTGCTGTGCTGCTCACTGACCACAGCAGGGGGATAGCCGGTCGCAGGGGGTGGTCCTGTCTCGCACTCATACTACTGGTGCTTTTTATGCCACTAGGGAGGGGGGAAAAGCACGGTCACAGGGGAGGTTCTGTCTGCTGAACTCTCATCTGCGTGGGGCGCCATGCCACTAGCAGGGGAATGCCGAGTAGGGGGGGTGAGGGAGGTTTTCTGCTGACATCATCATCGCGTGTGCGCTCATGACCCAGCAGGGGGAAAAGCACGGTCAGGGGTGACTGAGGTTCTTTGCTAACTCATTTTCGGTGGTGTGCCACTGATCATAGCAGGGGAATAGCCCGAGTTTTTAGGCAGGGGAGGGTTTGCTGCTGCACTCCTCTGCGTGGGCTGCCACTGCCATAGCAGGGGAATAGCCGAGTCAGGGGGGAGCTAGGTTTGTTGTGACACTCTATCTGGTGGGGCTGCCCTGATCACTAGCAGGGGGTACCGAGTCAGGCAGGGGAGGTTCTGTCTGCTGACACTCCACTGCGTGGGCTGCTCCCGACCATACGGGGGGGAAAAAACGAGTCAGGGAGGGGAGGTTCTGTCTGGGTGACACCATCATCTGCGGGTGTGCTCATGACCACTAAGGGGGGAAAACCGAGTCAGGGGGTGGCTGAGGTTCTGTCTCTGACCCATCATCTGCGGGTCGCTCACTGATCCCAGCAGGGGAAAAAGCCGAGTCGGCAGGTGAGGGTTTTGTCTGCGCATCTCTCTGCGTGGTCTGCTATGACCACTACGGGGGAAAAAGCACAGCGCAGGGGAGGTTCGTCTGCTGACACTCCCTGCGTGGTGTGCTCCTGACCACAGCAGGGGGAATAGCACAGTCAGGAGTGACAGGGTTTTGCGCGACACCTCATCTCCGTGGGTGTCACGACCCCTGCAGGGGGAATACACGACGGCGGTGAGGTTCGTTGCTGACATTCATCTCTGCGTGGTGCTGCTCCCTACCCCTACAGGAGGGAAAAGCCGATAGGCGGTGAGGTTTTGTCCCGCTACACTCATCACAGCGTGATGCTCCACGGGGCCCACAGGGGGATAGCAGATCAGGAGGGAGGTTCTGTCTGCTGACACTCATCATCTGCGTGGTGCTGCTCACTGACCACTAGCAGGGGGAATAGCACGAGTCAGGCAGGTGAGGTGAGGTTCTGTCTGCTGACATTCATCATCTGCGTGGTGCTGCTCACTGATCACTAGCAGGGGGAATAGCACGAGTCAGGCAGGTGAGGTTCTGTCTGCTGACATTCATCATCTGCGTGGTGCTGCTCACTGACCACTAGCAGGAGGAATAGCACGAGTCAGGCAGGTGAGGTTCTGTCTGCTGACACTCATCATCTGCGTGGTGCTGCTCACTGACCACTAGCAGGGGGAATAGCACGAGTCAGGCAGGTGAGGTGAGGTTCTGTCTGCTGACATTCATTATATGCGTGGTGCTGCTCACTGATCACTAGCAGGGGGAATAGCACGAGTCAGGCAGGTGAGCTGAGGTTCTGTCTGCTGACATTCATTATATGCGTGGTGCTGCTTACTGACCACTAGCAGGGGGAATAGCACGAGTCAGGTAGGTGAGCTGAGGTTCTGTCTGCTGACACTCATTATATGCGTGGTGCTGCTCACTGACCACTAGCAGGGGAAATAGTACGAGTCAGGCAGGTGAGCTGAGGTTCTGTCTGCTGACATTCATTATATGCGTGGTGCTGCTTACTGACCACTAGCAGGGGGAATAGCACGAGTCAGGCAGGTGAGCTGAGGTTCTGTCTGCTGACACTCATTATATGCGTGGGTATCCAATAATCGTATTTTCTGTTTCCAGGAGATGAGCTCCCGGCGCATTCATACTCCCGTCAGTTGTTCCAAATTATCGACCTGCCAAGTTGCTGTTCAATTGTTGGAAGTTGTCTCATCATCTGAGGGTCTACAGTTCGCATCTCATCGTTCAGAGCCGGTAAAGAAGTTCAAGGTGTCATCATGACGTCATGCCACGGGGGCATTCATCAGGTGGTCGGGAAATGTAACCATTGAAACATAATCACAAGGAAAATGTAGATTTTGTGATGTCGAGTTGATATTCCAAGAATAAAAAATGTGAGCTTCCAATGTATTATGTATGAATTATATTTCATATCAGCTGCTCTTGGCCTATAACCAGGCACGTGGCTAGCATGTGTGTATCGGCGCGCGCAGGTTAATGACCGGCCAGCTGGACACCAGCCGAGAGCTAGAAAGGAGGTCTAAAGCACCGCAGTGAATTGTTTGAAATGAGGACACAATTAAAGTTATTTCTGCGATTTACAAGCAACCTTGGAGTCTAGTATGAAGCATTATGGATATTTACAGTGTTATTTTTAATATTTCAATCATTATGGACATCTTTGAAGTTATTTTCGTGATTTCTTGCTGCAAAATATTTTATTGAGTGCTTATTCGCAGGACAACATATATTTTATAAATATATATATATATATATATATATATATATATATATATATATATATATATATATATATATATATATATATAATATATATATATTCACATATATATATATATAAAGAAAGGTATATTATTGGTGGGTCTCAAATGTCGATTGATGAGCCCGCCCCCCCCCCCCTCTCCCCTTGAGCCCCCTAACGACGTCCCGGTAGTAAACAGTAACTGGATGTCCTTTATCATTTGTAAGAATATTAATAATTGATAGTTGAATGAGCGTAAGCGAAGACTTCTGTTCGGCCGAGATGTATCTGCCTCCACGCTCCACGTGTACGCTCCACGTGTCCTATGGTTTGTTCGATGAATAAGATTGATTAAGTCTGAGGATGAAGGATAGGATCGTTCGGACGGGCCACCACAAGGGCACCAAGACAGGACGAACACGTGATACGAGAACCAGAAACGTCGGACAATATGAGATCAAGATAATGTTCATGTCATCACAATCGATACAGCCACATCTTATTCTTCTCAGTCATTCTCATTTTCATTCATAATTATTTCCATCGAGCAAATGTATATATATTCACTGTGACTTTGGTAGCTGAATACTGTGCATCTGATTGGGATCCTCAGGCATGTGAGAGGAAAGCTGAGACCTTGGAAGTATGATGTTGGTGATCAAGGGGTGCACAGAAAGGAGGATAATGGTTCAAAAATTAGGATCTTTGAGAACGCAACCGTAATGTTGAATGCTTCAGAGTGGGATACCTTAGAGTTTAGGAAGAAGTTAGCTAGATTGTGTCGTCTCCAAGAAGCCTACAATGAGGTTGAAGCATGGAGAGACATCAACAGAAGAATTATAGCTGCCGCATTTTGCTCCAAAAAAGACCACACAAGTACGAGCTGTCAAAAACAAGTGAGGCAGCTATATGGGGCAGTTTTCGTCTTTCAATAGAACTACCGAGGACGGGAATGCTTTGCCAAAATGGGTATTCGAAGCGCTAACTAGAGAGTTACTAAAATATTTATGAGTTATGTACGTAGTAAATATTGGGTATTGGTAGAACCCCTATGTATATTATTATGAGTTGAAAATAGCTTGTACTTCAGTTCTATTGTTATTTACGCCTATTACAATTGTTATCGTACACTTTTATGATTGTTTTTGTGATGTGATTTATGTAATTGTTCTTACCACCGGGTGAAAATCCCAATCGCATTCCAAGTCTATAATATATTTCCGAGTCTGAGTCTTTGAAACCGCCGTCGATTCCGAGATTTGAATTCTCGAATTGTATAATTGAATTCGAATTGAATTATATATATATATATATATATATATATATATATATATATATATGTATATAAATATATATATATATATATATATCTATATATATATATATATATGTATATATATATATATACAAATATATATATATATATATATATATATATATATATATATATATATATATATATATTATATATATATATATACATACATATATATATATATATATATATATATATATATATACATATATATATATATATATATATAATATATATATATATATATATATATATATATATATATATATATATATATATATACATATATATATATATATATTATACATACATATATATATATATATATATATATATATAAATATATATATATATATATATATACATATATATATATATATATATATATATATATATATATATATATATATATATATATATATATATATATATATATATATATATATACATACATATATATATATATATATATATATATATATATATATATATATATATATATATATATATATATATATATATATATATATAGACATATATATATATATATATATATATATATATATATATAATGGTGTATTCCCATACTGCCTAATCCCCCAATGCCTAACACCTTTTCATTCCCCTATATTCTGGGCTTTTCAAACGGTGTTTTATTATTGACAGTTGTATTGCAGTCAGGAGCTTGACTTAAAATGGATACAATTTGAAAATTAAAATTGTAATTCATTTTAATAAGCCGTACAGCTGAACTGTTGTTTATTCTTCGGTTAGAATATGTATACAACAGTCTATTGAAAATGTCAGCAAGATATAATTTATTACAGTTGAAAGATGCACGCTAACAAGAGCAAGATGCATGGCCAATCGTGATAAATGCATCATCAAAACTAGTAAAAAGTGCGATGGCCGAGAATCGAACTCGGATCAACTGCTTGGAAGGCAACTATGCTGACCATTACACCACCAACGCCTCATGATTGTTTTGTGCTCTACCTGTGTGTTATTGTGCTGTGTATTGAAGCGTGAAATGCTTGGCGTGTCGTGCTATTCCACCACGAACACATTTCTAGACAAGCTTTAGCGAGGATTCAATTTGACAATCTGAAAATAATTGGTGTTCGTTGTCGGTTCTCCACAGGTCAAACGGCTATAGCTATCAACTTCAAACTTTTTTTCAATATGGCTCCACATCTAACTTAGATATGTATAGTTTTGTGGCATCATCGGGCGGTAAGTTTTTTTTATGAATATTAGAAATTTCAAAAATACCAATAAGAATAACACAGCGGGAAAAAAAGAAAATATTTATATATTCCAAACAATGAAATTTTGCGTGAAGTTGGAAAACATTTTGTTACACATTTCTGGAAACTTTCAACTTGATCGGGTCAGCCATTTTGAAGAAACAACATGAAATATGCTAACTTGGTACCACTCGAAGCAGTTTTTACACATTGTTACCCATACTATTACTATTTGCTCGTCTAACAAGGCATATATGGCGTTTTCCTAAGGGAAACAAGTCCTGCATTCTCTTGCAGAATAGCTTGGGGTCCATTCATTGAGCTTTAATACAATGAGATGATGGAACTCTGATCAACCAAGTTGAAGACCGATTGGAATGGATCATGAATAGACAAGTAGGCAGTGACATAGCTCAAGGTGCATATATGTCCGTCATATAGGCCTAATTGAATCTCAAATCATTATGTACAAAACAATTCCATGACTCGGCTGAATAACGTTTGAAAGAATTCAATTTCATTCTTACTAGCTCATCCATCAACGCGATAATACATAACGCGTTTTCCTAGTTTGATATCAGTCTATAGATGGCAGTGTGCATGATCAGGCAAACCGGTTCACGCTGAAACGGTTCAGAGGAACCGGTTCACGCTGAAACGGTTCAACAAATGAGTGTATATCACAATAATTCAGAAACACTTTGTCAAAACCGCGGTCAAAACGTTTCAGCGCCAGCCATTTTAAATATTTACGTAAGTCAATATATTGATATATTGATTATTGGTGACGTAAGTCGGTATATAATCGACAACGAAGCTGGAATTCAACAAGGATCGATTTATCGCTCGCGTTGAAGGTTACCCTGAATCGGTTTGACGTGTATACCAATCGTATCGAGTTCTCCAATTCACTGTCAAACCGACAGGTATATCACCATCTGTAAACCGTTTCAGCCTGAACCGGTTTGACTCAACCGTTTCCCGACCGTGTGATATACGTAGTCCTAGAAGCGCTCGTTGATCTTATAATAATCACAGGAAACAACCAATGACAAACTTTCAGTATCAGCAAGACATATTTCAGCCAATCAGCAAACAGAAAGTGTTTTTGTGCCACGAATATGGAGTCATTAGAGAATGTTTCTAATTATATTTAAATATACAAAAAGAAATGATATTCTGAACTCTTTGAAAGCAGCCTCCTTTCAGCGCATCGGTGGTTCAGTGGTTGAATGCTCGCCTGCCACGCGGGCGGCCCGGGTTCGATTCCCGGCCGATGCATCTGTTTTTATATATTTCATCAACTTGATATTTGTCTGTATAATGATTCTAATATTGTACTATTTCAGCCAAAAAATCACTTTGGTCAAACTTTCCTATTATGTGGACTCTATAGTAGTTTCTGTTCAGCTTGATTACTATTTGATTGACGGACGAATATTTCTTGTGATGTTCTGGTGCTTATGATTATTACCATGAACAGTTACAATTCATAATTGTATCGTGACCCCACGACGGCCTTGTTCCAGGTGGGGTCGTCAAGTGACTGGCACATTGACAATGCAGGTCAATTACAGCGAACACCAAGTCAGCATTGAGTGGTTATATTTAACATTGAGTTGTGTTTGGATTCATTGCCAGAAGTCCGACTGAAAGTGCAATAGACTGGAAATTCTTCGAACGTGAATTAAATGGTATTGAACAATTTGATCAGTGTTGAGATTAAACAAATATGTGTATTGAACTCAGACATTTAAGCAGAAAGAAAGTCAGACTTCTCATAGCTTCAATACCTTTGATTTAATTCAACACTATGGATGGATTGCAAAGACGAATACAAAATTATACAGAATACCATTGCCTCTGCAATGTAATTTCGTACCTAGACGGCGTCTAAGGTAGGCCGGGGTTAAACTTCGTCCCGGCAATCCACCCTAAACCAAGTCTTTGTGAGACCAGAGATATTGGATAAAGAATTGATCATTTCGAATGATAATAATAATATTTTTTTATTATTATTATTCACACAAAAAAACAGTAATTGTATTGAATATAATTTCCGCTAAGCTACAATAGCAGCTTGTCAGCAGAATAATCAATAAAATTAACATATACATTTTTCTCGTAACTCATTGAGCACAGATATATCATTGAATAATAGAAGAACACAAAAACAAGAGAAATATTATTATATATACATATTATAATGAATCATTTGCAGAAAAGTTGGAGAAAAAAAAACAACAACAAACAGAATCGAATTGGAATTTTAATTCCTAGAAATGAGACAAAAAATATAAAACAAAAATTACACGTTTTATAGTTTACTTTATTACGGTGAAAAACAAATTAAATTGATGAAAACTTCTAATTTAAGGACATAAGCCACAATTTATAACCCGTTTTCAGCTGAGACATAGTTTTTATATTACGAAGATATGCTGGCATAGCATTTAATAAAGTTGGTACAGATATTTTCAAAAGTCGTTTATCATAATTGTTTACATAGGTAGGTACAATGCAATACTCTTTCACTTTATTCCTTGTGCTATATACATGATTTGGGTGTTGTTTATATTGTTCCGAAAAGTAACTTTGAATCATTATTGTATAGTTGAATACATTTCTAACCGATAAGATATTACAATGAATTAATAAATTGTCCCGGGGAATTTGTATATAAAATGGAATCATGTTTTTCAAGATGGATAATTGTGCGCTAATTATTGTTTGAATGTAAGTGTCAGCAGCAGTTCCCCAGATCTGAATTCCGTATCGAATTATGCTTTCTGCTATGCCCGAATAAACAATTGTTAATGTATTTAGAGGGAGATAAGGTCTCAACTGATACATTTTAAATGAACATGATCTTAATTGTTTTCCGTAGCTGTTCAATATGTACATTCCACTTCAAATGACAATCAATATGCATACCTGAATATTTAACACTTTGAACATTCTCAATAAAAGTATTGCATACACATACGTGATTAAAATTGTGTTGCTTTTCAAGACATGCGCAAGTGTGAAATTTTATTAATATTTCCCTCGTTGTTTGCTTGGGTGTTCTAATATGCAATAATTTCGTTTTCTTGGAATTTATAATTAAGCCTCTATCATGTGTCCAACTTATTAACTTATTGAATTCATTTTGTAAAATAGATTCAGCCATGTTCAAATTTACGTGTGCCACCATCATAGCTGTATCATCGGCATATAGGAAAGCTTTGCATTCACTTAATTTCTATAGAATATCATTAACATATATCAAGTAGAGTGTAGGACCGAGAATTGAACCTTGTGGTACTCCAGATTTAAATTTTAATACAGTACTTTGAGTCTCATTAACACTAACAACTAATTTTATGTCTGCTAAATAATTTAGAAACCAATTATAAACTGGACCACGAACACCAATATCGGCTAAAGCCTTCATTAATATATCGTGTTTCAGAGTATCGAACGCTTTACTAAAATCTATAAAAATCAAAATTATGTGCTTATTATCATTTAGTTTATTATTAGACCACTCAGAAAATTTTTCCAGCAATGAGGTCGTACTAAGTTTCCTCCTAAAACAATACTGCTGGGCACTTGAAATATTAAATTTATTCAAATTATCGACTAGACAAGTTGCTACGTATCTCTCTAATATTTTTTCAATGGATGGAAGCAAGGCAATAGGTCGGTAATTATTATATTGTGAGTGGTCACCATTTTTATAAATTGGCCTACCCAGGCTAATAATTGACAAACAACAGTGCTACTAGACCTATATGCAGACTATTTTGCATTTCCAGAACTATTCGTTTACAAGCACTTACCAATTACTGCATCCAATGACTCATTATAATATAATCCGGCTCTTAGCGACATTTCATCGAACACTATGGCACAGTATTTGTCAGCTTCCGACATGCTTAGCTTCCAACCTTTCACTAAGGTGTTCGAGTATGTTGGCATTTATCCCAGGTCGGAAGATTATATTGTTGAGCAAGGTACGATGACAAGGAAGCGTGATGATATGGCGAAGGAAGCGGTGACACTTGGGACTACGTTTCATCAGTGAAACGGCTAAAACCTTCTCCTCCAAGGTCCACTTTCTACCCTTAGGTCTTCTTTTACGATTACGTATTTCGCCTGTGATCAATTTGCTGAGCGCTGGAGATGATTGGGCAGCCAATGCTCCATGTTGGTATTGGAGATCACCCGACACAGCCCCTTAATGTCCGACTTGAGTTTAGTGCAACCTTTTAACTAACTTTCGACTGTCTTGTAAATTGTCTATTAGTCGTTGTTTAGTTGGTGTTATATCCCTTTTTTTAAGGCCATACTCTTTACCTATAGTTGTCCTTTGTTTTGGTGTGTGTGGGGGCGCTGCTGTTAAATCAGCATTCCAGAAATTACCGGGTTCTGTAAAAAAGAGGCAAATGTGTCACCTACCTTAAATAAATTAAATAGTGATATTAAATTTGCATTCATGATTTTTAAGTTTCCCATGCTGTATGATAATAAGAACTATGAACAATGTAATATGATTAATATATATATATATATATATATATATATATATATATTTATATGTGATGTCTGAAGTTTTGAGGGCCGGTGGTTGATGGTAGGTCTATCTTTGCGGAAATTTGCCCTTCTTTGATGAGTATTTTTGGTTCTGAAAAGAACCCTTCTACTCGACGTTTCGGCGAAAAACTGTTCGCCATCTTCTGGAGTCGTTCTAGTCTCGGGGAAGTACTTGGATCGAATGGCTGGGCTCTCTCCGATGTCTCTTATATAGGTTATTGGCTCGGCCAATGAGCGACGAGTATCACGAACAACCGATCTGGTGATGATCTCATTGGTTCGCGCGCTGACGGTTGGCTGAAGTCTGGCTCCTGGTCGCTCGATCTGATGTCCGGACCGCTCTGCATGTTGCCGGTCGGTCGGATGTCGGGTTGGCCGGCTGGGTGTCCCTTTCAGGTCGAACGGCCTTTGTAAGGGCCTCCGTCTGGAACCGGCCGCGTGTGCTGGGCCTGGCCTGACCAGTGGTGTTGGCTCCGACCTCGCGTCTCCGGTCCGTCCTGGCTGGTGATGTCCGGGCTTGGGTCCGTATCTCGTCGGTGAGCTCGACCGCGTGGATGGCCGTGGACTGAGCGGTCCTTATAAGGGCCTCCGCATCGAGCTTGCCACGCGTGTTGGGCCTGGCCTGGACGGTGGTGTTGGCTACAGCCTTACGTCTCCGGTCTGTCTTGGCTGGTAATGTCCGGGCTTGGGTCCGTATTTCGTCGGTGAGCTCGACCGCGTGGACGGCTATGGTGGACAGGATGGGCTTCCAAGCCTGTGGGAGACGGCGGCTGTCGTCCCGAGCGTTCATGTTGTGTTCTCGCTTCTCGATCTCGATGCTTTCACGCACTGCACGTTGGTCAAAGTTACCAACGTTGGCGACAGTGTGTGCGCCCGTGAAATGTATGGCGTGACCCGTTGTTTTGGCATGCTGAGCAAGGGAAGACGATTCAGCGTTGAGAGTGACGTTCTTGATATGCTCTTGTGGGCGGACGGCTATCTTCCTTCCTCTCTGACCGATGTACGTTTGAGCACAGTCACCGCAGGGCACCTCGTAGACACCTTTGCCTTCAAGGGGAATCTGTTGTTTGACACTTCTGAGAATGGACCCGATTTTCTTGTCTGTGTTGAAGATGGATTTTATATTGACTTCGGCCAGGAGCTTGCTGATGCGGTCTGTGGTACCCTCGACGTAGGGGAGGTATGCGTATGTCAACGGTTGATCTGGGTCCGTTTCTTGCGTCTGGGTTTTCGGTTTACGATCCCAGGCTTTGTTGAAGAGGCGATTGGGGAAACCATTGAGCAATAAAGCTTGGCGTAGAGTTTTTTTCTCGGCTCCGATGTTTCTGGCGTCTGCAATCCGTTTTGAGCGGGTAGCGAGTGAGTTGGCTACCGATCTTATCTGGGACGGATGGTGGGTTCTTTTCAGAACCAAAAACACTCATCAAAGAAGGGCAAATTTCCGCAAAGATAGACCTACCATATATATATATATATATATATATTTCACAATATATACACGACTATAATTTTCCTGTTAAATATATTATTATCATATATATATATATATATAAATATATATATATATATATATATATATATATATATATAAATATATATAAATATAAATATATAAATATATATATATGTATATATATATATATATATATATATATATATATATATATATATATATATATATATATATATATATATATATATATATATGTATATATATATGGTAATAGGCATGTATAATATATACATAATAATATTCTAGATCTATTAATCATGAGCCTGTTCAATCATTTATAATAGATTAGTATTTTATTTAACTATTCATGCAGTATTTAAGCTTACTTGCAGAATATTTACATTTGATATTCATTATTAAAATATCATACCGTAGCATAAAAGAGCAGAACTTGCTAATAAACAACTATTATACTACTTTTATCATTGGCACTAATTACACCAATTTTATTATAATTGAAGTGTATTTTTTACTGTTCAATTTAAAGATGAAGCTACTCGATGGTGTCTATTAGACCTAATTCTGAAAAATATAATGGCCAACTTCATATTGATATTTAAAATTATATTTCTACTTGAATTCTACTTTTATGGACCTACATAATGAAGAAATGTGTAAGACAGACTCACCAGTTGTATCATCATTTACAAGATCATCTAATTCAGGTAGGAAATCCTCGCTCGCTCCAGGGCTTCCAGGAATAACATTGTCAGTTGGTTCTGAACTGTACCGGTAGCACTATAGTAATAGAATATGGCTGGAGTGGTAGGCTAATTACTTCTTTCTCCAGACCTAGATAATCAGCTGAATGTTCTCCTGTGCACCAAGAGTGTGGAATGGTACTTCTTCCTCGTGTGCAATATCTTCATCATTGAAATGATACAGCACATTCTGTTCACTTTCTGCAAGTGTAGCTATAGGTGCTGTGGCTCTTGCAATTGGTACAGCATATCTAAGTAATCTATTCTTCAGTGTACTTGTGAATTGAGTAGTATCAAAGTGGTCTGAACAGATTCTGGCACATTTATTTAGTTGTAATGAACTTAATCCGTTCAAACTTATGTTCCCTGACCGCTCAACCCAAATACGGCATCGTTCTTCGTCTTTTGGGAACGTGGAAAAGGACAAGTTTGGATAATGCTTGTGATTCTTACCGCATGGAACATATTTACAATACATCCTGCTAGGCGTAGATGCCATTGTAGATTAGCTAGGTACTAGTTTAATTCTTGCTAATAACTAGGCCTAGGCCTGGGATCCAATAAACTGGATGATCAAACACCATTTGAATAATACATTTTTATGCATTCAATTATTGCAAATTGTAATAATTTATAGTTAAACAGTATGAATAACACAATATAACTTCTCATTAGATAATTCTCATTCTCACAGATAATATATAATATCTCTTCAAATACTGATGAATCAAACTTGCCTTTTTGGAAAAAAGGATTGAACGATGATTTTGAATTAATTCAAACAATGTGTAATCTTTGTTTGAATTTGAGTGCCAATAGCACGGTCTAAACCGTGGCCAATAAGAAGCGAGCAGTAATGTGACGTCATCGCAGCCGCTTTGAGCGCGCCACGTTAAATACCATGGAACTAACATATCAAATAAGAGAATGGTCGTCCTATGTGAGTTGAGGGGGCTTGTTTCACTCCATCTTCATTCTTGAAGACTTTGAAGTAAGGTAACAAAATACGGTCAATGTGTTGATGATCTATGTTGATAATGAATTTTGTTCACTGTGCAACTCAAGAGGGCAGTGTCATTATTTCAAGTAGGCTCTATTCTGTTTGTCCAAAGAAAAAGATTCAATTTTGAAAAGATATGTCAGCTGATACACATCCGTTGTTTATGCTCGTTACCATCGTTACGAGAGAACCAAAAGTGGGCGTAGCCCATTTTTTTTCGGTTTTTATTGAATTATAAAATATTTAGGCTATGTGGACAAAAGATATTATCGCAACGCGGTAGACTATAACCAATTACAATTTTGAAGCGGTCAAATTTCTAATTTACTTGGATAACTAGCGATTCTATAGAGCCCCCAACTAAAACTTCACGCCAACAATGGAGGTGGGTGTGGCCTAACATGTTTTTCTGAAGTATTCTTTGATTATTTAATTAGAGAATATACAGGCTATGTGGACAAATTTTATCATCGACCAGTCGAAGATTGTAAAAATTTGCATAATCCAAGCGCAATAATTTTCAATTTACGTAGAAATTCAGCGATACTAGGCGACAAATACGTGTTTTCGGTCCCTTTCTGGCCAAACATATAAGTGTCTTTCCACAGTGTGGTGAACACGCTAAAAACTAGGCAAACGCGGAATGTGCGTTGTAAGATGAGCGAAACTCTACACACCTTGAGCATATAAAATGAACTTTATCCGATGCCAATGGATCTGGGAAGCCGTGAATTTGGCAATGCAATATTTTTCCATTAAAATTTCCATCTTTTCTATAAATAAAAAACATGTATTCAATTATTTTCTCCGAAACGGCTGATCCGAATTACACGTCAATTTTCATTAATGTGTAGTATTTCTGTGTTCACATTTGACGAAAGTTTGAATTATATTGGAGAGATTTCATTTTTCAATTTTTTCCGCTCAGCCAGATCTTATGGGGTTTTTAGAAACTTTGAAATGATGTTTCTCAAGAACGGTCCGACCGATTTGACCCGAAAACTATACAGCTCCAAGTTGGATGAGTTTGCGTATAAAAAAAAGTTTCTAGTCAATCGGTCAAACCCTGCGACCTGTGCAGTGCGCACAAAAAAAAAAAAACAGACAAAGCTCCGTAAGAGTGGGATGGAAACGCTAACGCTCTTCGAATAATAAAGTGCATATTCATTCTTGAATTATAACCATTATTCTATTAATTCACTTTGTTGAATCTAGTTCAAGTTGTTTTTGATGTTGAAATTTGAAATTAGGCCATACTTGAATATATAGTAAATAGATATGCGAGTATTTTCGATGCCATTTGAAAACAATGGTAATTTCCCGATAACTTTGGTTGTTATATTATCGAATCTATTGAACACATCATTCGTTTTATGTGGATTGGACAATGAGATCAGTGATTGAGAAGCAGGCAATGAGAATCGAGAATTCAAATTTCGGAATAGGCGGCAGATTCGAATAGTCAATGGACTCGAAAATCGAGTCTAAAATTACTCGAACATCGCATCGAACATCTTCAGGTGCAATCGACAATTAAATTTTCAATTTCACCTGAAGATGTTTAATGCGATTCGAAGGAAACGCCGGTGACTTTTTGAAATAAATGAATAGAAAGTACATAATTAGAACCAAAACAATGTATTATTTATATTTATATTTATATCATTTATTATCTATGATGTAAATATATAATGATGTATATATATATATATATATAAATATATATATATGTATATATATATATATATATATATATATATATATATATATATATATATATATATATATATATATATATATATATATATATATAAGTGATGCCTTCGGGTACCCGGGTCGGGTACGGGTAATGCATTACCCGGGTAATATTCTGTTACCCGGGTACCCGGGGACCCATCTAGGTTCCGGGTTGTTGTGTTAACCAGTAGGATAGGAAATAACTTTTATAAATCACTCAAGCTACCGAGAGAAATTCAACTTCGCATTCTACATAAGTTTTTTCACCTACCTTCCCAGACCTCCCTCAACTTGTCATAATGCGCTCGTCAAATCTAGTCGCACCACCTACCGTTATCTGTGGTCACACTTGCAGTGTACTGAATCCCTCTCGTGTCAACCGCTCTCTAGTTGCCATGCCAAATACTATTCTTTACCGAGAACTGAGAAGCATATATAGTCATATAGTTTTCAGATTTATATAGTTTTCTAAATTACCCGGAAAATACCCGGGTAATTTCGGCGGGTACCCGGTTCCTAATTTGTTACCCGAAGGCATCACTAATATATATATATATATATATATATATATATATATATATATATATATATATATATATATATATATTTATATTAAATGGTGTATTCCCTTACTGCCTAATCCCCCAATGCCTAACACCTTCTCATTCCCCTATATTCTGGGCTTTTAGAACGGTGTTTTAGTATTGACACCCTGTATTGCACACAGGCGCCTCACTTGAAATGCATACAATTTACAAATTATAATTATAATTCATTTTAAAAAGCCGTACAGATAAATTGTTTTTTATTCTTTGGTTAGAATATGAATACAACAGTCTATTAAGAATGTCAGCAAGATATAATTTATTAAAGTTGAAAGATGCACGCTAACAAAAGGAAGATGCATGGCCAATCGTAATCAAAACTAGTAAAAAGTGCGATGGCCGAGAATCGAACTCGGATCAACTGCTTGGAAGGCAACTATGCTGACCATTACACCACCAACGCCTCATGATTGTCTTGTGCTCTACCTGTATGTTATTGTGATGTGTATTGAAGCGTGAAATGCTTGGCGTGTCGGGCTGTTCCACCACGAACACGTTTCTAGACGAGCTTTAGAGAGGATTCAATTTGACAATATGAAAATAATTGGTCTTCGTTTTTTTGTCGGTTTTCCACAGGTCAAACGGCCACAGCTATCAACGTCAAACTTTTTTCCAATATGGTTCCACATCTAACTTAGATATGTATAGTTTCGTGGCATCATCGGGCGGTAAGTTTTTTTTTATGAATTTTAGAAATTTCAAAAATACCCATTAGAATAACAGCGGAAAAAAAAATATTCAAAATGAAATTTTACGTGAAGTTATACACATTTCTTGAAACTTTCAATTTGATCAGGTCAGTCAGTCATTTTGAAGAAACAACATGAAATGTACTTAATTGGTACCACTCGAAGCAGTTTTTACACATTTTTACTCATACTATCACTATTCGCTCGTCTAATAACGCATATATGGCGTTTTCCTAAGGAAAGCAATTCATTCATTCTCTTGGAGAATAGCTTGGGGTCCATTCATTGAGCTTTCATACAATGAGATGATGGAACTCTGATCAACCAAGTTGGAGACCGATTAGAATGGATCATGAATAGACAAGTAGGCAGTGACATAGCTCAAGGTGCATATATGTCCGCCATATAGGCCTAATTGAATCTCAAATCATCATGTACAGAACTATTTCATGACTCGGTTGAATTACGTTTGACAGAATTCAATTTCATTCTTACTAGCTCATCCATCAACTCGAGAACACAACGCGTTTTCCTAGTTTGATATCAGTAGATAGATGGCAGTGTGCATGATCAGGCAAACCGGTTCACGCTGAAACGGTTCAACAAATGAGTGTATATCACAATAATTCAGAAACACTTTGTCAAAACCGCGGTCAAAACGTTTCAGCGCCAGACATTTTAAATATTTACGTAAGTCAATATATTAGTATATATATTGGTAGTATATTGGTATATATTGGATATTGGTGACGTATAAGTCGGTATATAATCGACAACGAAGCTGGAATTCAACAAGGATCGATTTATCGCTCGCGTTCAAGGTTATCCTGAATCGGTTTGACGTGTATATCAATCGTATCGAGTTCTCCAATTCACTTGCCAAACTAGATTGGAACTAAAGTGTTTTTCACCAAAACCGACAGGTATATCACCATCTGTTAACCGTTCCAGCTTGAACCGGTTTGACTAAACCGTTTCCCGGCTGTGTGATATACGTAGTCATAGAAGCGCACGTTGATCTTATAATAATCACAGGAAACAACCAATGACAAACTTTCAGTATCAGCAAGACATATTTCAGCCAATCAGCAAACAGAAAGTGTTTATGTGCCACGAATATGAAGTCATCAGAGAATGTATCTAATTATATTTAAATATACAAGCAAAATGATATTCTGAACTCTTTCAAAGCGGCCTCCTTTCAGCGCATCGGTGGTTCAGTGGTAGAATGCTCGCCTGCCACGCGGGCGGCCCGGGTTCGATTCCCGGCCGATGCATCTGTTTTTATATATTTCATCAACTCGATATTTGTCTGTATAATGTTTCTAATGTAGTATTATTTTAGCCAAAAAATCACTTCGGTCAAACCTTCATATTATGTGGACTTGATAGTAGTTATTGTTCAGCTTGATTACTATTTGATTGACGGATGAATATTTCTTGTGATATTCTGGTGCTTATGATTATTACCATGAACAGTTACAATTCATAATTGTATCGTGACCCCACGACGGCCTTGTTCCAGGTGGGGTCGTCAAGTGACTGGCACATTGACAATGCAGGTCAATTACAGCGAACACCAAGTCAGCATTGAGTGGTTATATTTAACATTGAGTTGTGTTTGGATTCATTGCCAGAAGTCCGACTGAAAGTGCAATAGACTGGAAATTCTTCGAACGTGAATTAAATGGTATTGAACAATTTGGATCAGTGTTGAGATTAAACAAATATGTGTATTGAACTCAGACATTTAAGCAGAAAGAAAGTCAGACTTCTCATAGCTTCAATACCTTTGATTTAATTCAACACTATGGATGGATTGCAAAGACGAATACAAAATTATACAGAATACCATTGCCTCTGCAATGTAATTTCGTACCTAGACGGCGTCTAAGGTAGGCCGGGGTTAAACTTCGTCCCGGCAATCCACCCTAAACCAAGTCTTTGTGAGAACAGAGATATTGGATAAAGAATTGATAATTCCGAATGATGATAATAACAATTTTTTTTTTATTATTCACACAAAAAAACAGTAATTGTATTAAATATAATTTCCGCTGAGCTACAATAGCAGCTTGTCAGCAGAATAATCAATAAAATTAACATATACATTTTTCTCGTAACTCATTGAGCACAGATATATCATTGAATAATAGAAGAACACAAAAACAAGAGAAATATAATTATATATACATATTATAATGAATCATTTGCAGAAAAGTTGGAGAAAAAAAACAACAACAAACAGAATCGAATTGGAATTTTAATTCCTAGAAATGAGACAAAAAATATAAAACAAAAATTACACGTTTTATAGTTTACTTTATTACGGTGAAAAACAAATTAAATTGATGAAAACTTCTAATTTAAGGACATAAGCCACAATTTATAACCCGTTTTCAGCTGAGACATAGTTTTTATATTATGAAGATATGCTGGCATAGCATTTAATAAAGTTGGTACAGATATTTTCAAAAGTCGTTTATCATAATTGTTTACATAGGTAGGTACAATGCAATACTCGTTTACTCTATTCCTTGTGCTATATACATGATTTGGGTGTTGTTTATATTGTTCCGAAAAGTAACTTTGAATCATTATTGTATAGTTGAATACATTTCTAACCGATAAGATATTACAATGAATTAATAAATTGTCCCGGGGAATTTGTATATAAAATGGAATCATGTTTTTCAAGATGGATAATTGTACGCTAATTATTGTTTGAATGTGAGTGTCAGCAGCAGTTCCCCAGATATGAATTCCGTATCGAATTATGCTTTCTGCTATGCCCGAATAAACAATTGTTAATGTATTTAGAGGGAGACAAGGTCTCAACTGTTACATTTTAAATGAACGTGATCCTAATTTGTTCCGTAGCTGTTCAATATGTACGTTCCACTTTAAATGACAATCAATATGCATACCTAAATATTTAACACTTTGAACATTCTCAATAAAAGTATTGCACACACATACGTGATTAAAATGTTGATGCTTTTCAAGACAATCGCATGTGTGAAATTTTAATCAATATTTCCCTCGTTGTTTGCTTGGGTGTTCTAATATGCAATAATTTCGTTTTCTTGGAATTCATAATTAAGCCTCTATCATGTGTCCAACTTATTAACTTATTGAATTCATTTTGTAAAATAGATTCAGCCATGTTCAAATTTACGTGTGTCACCATCATAGCTGTATCATTGGCATATAGTAAAGCTTTGCATTCACTTAATACCTTTAAAATATTATTAACATATATCAAGTCGAGTGTAGGACCGAGAATTGAACCTTGTGGTACTTCAGATTTGAATTTTAATACAGTACTTTGAGTCTTATTAACACTAACAACTATTTTTATGTCTGCTAAATAATTTAGAAACCAATTATAAACTGGACCACGAACACCAATATCGGCTAAAGCCTTCATTAATATATCGTATTTCAGAGTATCAAACGCTTTACTAAAATCTATAAAAATCAAAATTATGTGCTTATTATCATTTAGTTTATTATTAGACCACTCAGAAAATTTTTCCAGCAATGAGGTCGTACTAAGTTTCTTCCTAAAACCATACTGCTGGGCACTTGAAATATTGAATTTATTCAAATAATCGACTAGACAAGTTGCTACGTATCTCTCTAATATTTTTTCAATGGATGGAAGCAAGGCAATAGGTCGGTGATTATTATATTGTGAGTGGTCACCACTTTTATAAATTGGCCTACCTAGGCTAATAATTGACAAACAACAGTGCTACTAGACCTATATGCAGACTATTTTGCATTTCCAGAACTATTCGTTTACAAGCACGTACCAATTACTGCATCCAATGACTCATTATAATATAATCCGGCTCTTAGCAACATTTCATCGAACACTATGGCACAGTATTTGTCAGCTTTCGACATGCTGCAAATCCTTTCACTAAGGTGTTCGAGTATGTTGGCATTTATCCCAGGTCGGAAGATTATATTGTTGAGCAAGGTACGAGGACAAGGAAGCGGTAACACTTGGGACTACGTTTCATCAGTGAAACGGCTAAAACCTTCTCCTCCAAGGTCCACTTTCTACCCTTGGATCTTCTTTTACGATTACGTATTTCGCCTGGGATCAATTTGCTGAGCGCTGGAGATAATTGGGCAGCCAATAACGTTTGCTCCATGTTGGTATTGGAGATCACCCGACGCAGCCCCTTAATGTCCGACTTGAGTTCAGTGCAACCTTTTAACTCACTTCCGACTTTCTTGTAAATTGTCCATAAGTCGTTGTTTAGTTGGTGTTATATCCCTTTTTCAAGGCCATACACTTTACCTATAGTTGTCCTTTGTTTTGGTGTGATAAATTAAATAGTGATATATAATTCTCATTCATGATTTTTAAGTTTCCTATGCTGTATGATAATAAGAACTATGAACAATGTAATATGATTTATATATATATATATATATATATATATAAATATATATGAATATGAATATATAAATATATATATATATATATATATATATATATATATATATATATATATATATATATATATATATATATATGTATATATATATACATTATTATATTCTAGATTCATAAATCATGAGCCTGTTTAATCATTTATTATGAATTAGTATTTTATTCAACTATTCATGCAGTATTTAAGCTTACTTGCAAAATATTTACATTTGATATTCATTATTAAAATATCATACCGTAGCATAAAAGAGCAGAACTTGCTAATAAACAACTTCTATACTACTATTATCATTGGCACTAATTACACCAATTTTATTATAATTGAAGTGTATTTTTTACTGTTCAATTTATAGATGAAGCTACTCGATGGTGTCTATTAGACCTAATTCTAGAAAATATAATGGCCTAAAAAATATAAATATTTAAAATTATATTTTTACTTGAATTCTACTTTTATAGACCTACATAATGAAGAAATGTGTAGGACAGACTCACCAGTTGTATCATAATTTACAAGATCATCTCATTCAGGTAGGAAATCCTCGCTTGCTCCAGGGCTTCCAGGAATAACATTGTCAGTTGGTTCTGAACTGTTGTTTTCAGTACCGGTAGCACTAGTATTACAATATGGCTGGAGTGGTAGGCTAATTACTTCTTTCTCCAGACCTAGATAATCAGCTGAATGTTCTCCTGTGCACCAAGAGTGTGGAATGGTACTTCTTCCTCGTGTGCAATATCTTCATCATTGAAATGATACAGCACATTCTGTTCACTTTCTGCAAGTGTAGCTATAGGTGCTGTGGCTCTTGCAATTGGTACAGCATATCTAAGTAATCTATTCTTCAGTGTACTTGTGAATTGAGTAGTATCAAAGTGGTCTGAACAGATTCTGGCACATTTATTTAGTTGTAATGAACTTAATCCGTTCAAACTTATGTTCCCTGACCGCTCAACCCAAATACGGCATCGTTCTTCGTCTTTTGGGAACGTGGAAAAGTATAAGTTTGGATAATGCTTGTGATTCTTACCGCATGGAACATATTTACAATACATCCTGCTAGACGTAGATGCCACTGTAGATTAGCTAGGTACTAGTTTACTTCTTGCTAATAACTAGGCCTAGGCCTAGAATCCAATGAACTGAATGATCAAACACCATTTAAATAATACATTTTTATGCATTCAATCAATGCAAATTGTAATAATTTATAGTTATACAGTATGAATAACACAATATAACTTCTCATTAGATAATTCTCATTAATATATAATATCTCATCAAATACTGATGAATCAAACTTGCCTTTTTGGAAAAAAGGATTGAACGATGATTTTGAATTAATTCGAACAATGTGTAATCTTTGTTTGAATTTGAGTGCCAATAGCACGGTCTAAACCGTGGCCAATAAGAAGCGAGCAGTAATGTGACGTCATCGCAGCCGCTTTGAGCGCGCCACGTTAAATACCATGGAACTAACATATCAAATAAGAGAATGGTCGTCCTATGTGAGTTGAGGGGGCTTGTTTCACTCCATCTTCATTCTTGAAGACTTTGAAGTAACGTAACAAAATACGGTCAATGTGTTGATGATCTATGTTGATAATGAATTTTGTTCACTGTGCAACTCAAGAGGGCAGTGTCATTATTTCAAGTAGGCTCTATTCTGTTTGTCCAAAGAAAAAGATTCAATTTTGAAAAGATATGTCAGCTGATACACATACGTTGTTTATGCTCGTTACCATCGTTACGAGAGAACCAAAAGTGGGCGGAGCACAATTTTTTTTCGGTTTTTATTGAATTATAAAATATTTAGGCTATGTGGACAAAAGATATTATCGCAACGCGGTAGACTATGACCAATTACAATTTTGAAGCGGTCAAATTTCTAATTTACTTGGATAACTAGCGATTCTATAGAGCCCCCAGCTAAAACTCCACGCCAACAATGGAGGTGGGTGTGGCCTAACCTGTTTTTCTGAAGTATTCTTTGATAATTTGATTGGAAAATAAACAGATCACTTGGACAAATTTTATTACTAACCAGTCGAAGATTGTAAAAATTTGCATAATCCAAGCGCAATAATTTTCAATTTACGTAGGAATTCAGCGATACTAGGCGACAAGTACGTGTTTTCGGTCCCTTTCTGGCCAAACATATAAGTGTGTTTCCACAGTGTGGTGAACACGCTAAAAACTAGGCAAACGCGGAATGTGCGTTGTAAGATGAGCGAAACTCTTCACACCTTGAGCATATAAAATGAACTTTATTCGATGCCAATGGATCTGGGAAGCCGTGAATTTAAAAATGCAATATTTTTCCATCAATATTTCTATCTTTTCAATAAATAAAAAACATGTATTAAATTATTTTCTCCGCAACGGCTGATCCGAATTACACGTCAATTTTCATTAATGTGTAGTATTTCTGTGTTCACATTTGACGAAAGTTTGAATTATATTGGAGAGATTTTATTTTTCATTTTTTTCCGTTCAGCCTAATCTTATGGGGTTTTTAGAAACTTTGAAATGATGTTTCTCAAAAACGGTCCGACCGATTTGACTCGAAAACTATACAGTTCTCAGTTGGATGAGTTTGCGTATAAAAAAAGTTTCTTGTCAATCGGTCAAACCCTGCGACTTGTGCAGTGCGCACAAAAGAAAAAAAAAAAAAAAAACACAGACAAAGCTCCGTAAGAGTGGGATGGAAACGCTAACGTTCTTCGAATAATAAAGTGCATATTCATTCTTGAATTATAACCATTATTCTATTAATTCACTTTGTTGAATTTACTTCAAGTTGTTTTCACTTGAATGTTGAAATTAGGCCATACTTGAATATATAGTAAATAGATATGCGAGTATTTTCGATGCCATTTGAAAACAATGGTAATTTCCCGATAACTTTGGTTGTTATATTATTGAATCTATTGAACACATCATTCGTTTTATGTGGATTGTACAATGAGATCAGTGATTGAGAAGCAGGCAATGAGAATCGAGAATTCAAATTTCGGAATAGGCGGCAGATTCAAATAGTCAATGGACTCGAAAATCGAGTCTAAGATTACTCGAACATCGCATCGAACAACTCCAGGTGCAATCGAAAATTAAATTTTCAATTTCACCTGAAGATGTTTGATGCGATTCGAAGGAAACGCCGGTGACTTTTTTGAATAAATGAATAGAAAGTACATAAGTAGAACCGAAACAATGTATTATTCATATTAATATTCATATCATTTATTATCTATGATGTAAATATATAATGATATATATATATATATATATATATATATATATATATATATATTCATATATAATGGTCTAATCCCCCAATGCCTAACACCTTTTCATCCCCCTATATTCTAGGCTTAAAACGGTGTTTTAGTATTGACACCCTGTATTGCAGTCAGGCGCTTGACTTGAAATGCATACAATTTAAAAAGTAAAATTGTATGTCAAAAAGCCGTACAGCCAAATTGTTGTTTATTCTTTGGTTAAAATATGAATACAACAGTCCATTTAAAATTTCACTAAGATATAATTTATTACAGTTGAAAGATGCACGCTAACAAAAGGAAGATGCATGGCCAATCGTAATAAATGCATCATCAAAAGTAATCAAAAGTGCGATGGCCGAGAATCGAACTCGGATCAATTGCTTGGAAGGCAACTATGCTGACCAACGCCTCATGATTGTCTTGTGCTCTACCTGTGTGTTATTGTGCTGTGTATTGAAGCGTGAAATGCTTGGCGTGTCGTGCTATTCCACCACGAACACATTGTTAGAAGAGCTTTAGCGAGGATTCAATTTGACAATCTGAAAATAATTGGTGTTCGTTTTTTTTGTCGGTTCTCCACAGGTCAAACGGCTATAGCTATCAACTTCAAACTTTTTTACAATATGGTTCCTCATCTAACTTAGATCTGTATAGTTTTGTGGCATCATCGGGCGGTAAGTTTTTTTTTATGAATTTTAGAAATTTAAAAAATACCCATTAGAATAACATAGCAGAAAAAAATATATTTCAAATGAAATTTTACGTGAAGTTATACACATTTCTTGAAACTTTCAATTTGATCAGGTCAGTCAGCCATTTTGAAGAAACAACATAAAATGTGCTAAATTGGTACCACTCGAAGCAGTTTTACCCATACTATTACTATTTTCTCGTTTAACAACGCATATATGGCGTTTTCTCAAGGGAAACAAGTCCTGCATTCTCTTGGAGAATAGCTTGGGGTCCATTCATTGAGCTTTAATACGATGAGATGATGGAACTCTGATCAACCAAGTTGAAGACCGATTGGAATGGATCATGAATAGACAAGTAGGCAGTGACATAGCTCAAGGTGCATATATGTCTGTCATATAGGCCTAATTGAATCTCAAATCATTATGTACAAAACAATTTCATGACTCGGCTGAATAACGTTTGACAGAATTCAATTTCATTCTTACTAGCTCATCCATCAACGCGAGAACACATAACGCGTTTTCCTAGTTCGATATCAGTAGATAGATGGCAGTGTGCATGATCAGGCAAACCGGTTCACGCTGAAACGGTTCAACAAATGAGTGTATATCACAATAATTCAGAAACACTTTGTCAAAACCGCGGTCAAAACGTTTCAGCGCCAGCCATTTCAAATATTTACGTAACTCAATATATTAGTATATATATTGGTAGTATATTGGTATATATTGGATATTGGTGACGTGAATCTGTAAATAATAGATAACGAAGCTGGAATCCAACAAGGATCGATTAATCGCTCGCGTTCAAGGTTACCCTGAATCGGTTTGACGTGTATACCAATCGTATCGAGTTCTCCAATTCACTGTCAAACCGACAGGTATATCACCATCTGTGAACCGTTTCAGCCTGAACCGGTTTGACTCAACCGTTTCCCGACCGTGTGATATACGTAGTCATAGAAGCGCTCGTCGCTCTTATAATAATCACAGGAAACAACCAATGACAAACTTTCAGTATCAGCAAGACATATTTCAGCTCAATAAGCCAACAGAAAGTGTTTCTGTGCCACGAATATGGAGTCATTACAGAATGTATCTAATTAAATTCAAATATACAAAAAGAAATGATATTCTGAACTCTTTGAAAGCAGCCTCCTTTCAGCGCATCGGTGGTTCAGTGGTAGAATGCTCGCCTGCCACGCGGGCGGCCCGGGTTTGATTCCCGGCCGATGCATCTGTTTCTCTATATTTCATCAACTTGACATTTGTATGTATAATGTTTCTAATGTAGTACTATTTTAGCCAAAAAATCACTTTGGTCAAACCTTCATATTATGTGGACTAGATAGTAGTTATTGTTCAGCTTGATTACTATTTGATTGACGGATGAATATTTCTTGTGATGTTCTGGTGCTTATGATTATTACCATAAACAATTACAATTCATGATTGACTCGTGACCCCACGACGGCCTTGTTCCAGGTGGGGTCGTCAAGTGACTGGCACATTGACAATGCAGGTCAATCACAGCGAACACCAAGTAGGCATTGAGTTGTGTTTGGATTCATTGCCAGAAGTCCGACTGAAAGTGCAATAGATTGGAAATTCTTCGAACGTGAATTATATGGTATTGAACAATTTGGATCAGTGTTGAGATTGAAACAAACATGTGTATTGAACTCAGACATCTAAGCAGAAAGAAAGACAGACTTCTCATTGCTTCAATACCTTTGATTTAATTCAACACTATGGGTGGATTGCAAAGACGAATACAAAATTATACAGAATACCATTGCCTCTGCAATGTAATTTCGTACCTAGACGGCGTCCAAGGTGGCCGGGGTTAAACTTCGTCCCGGCAATCCACCCTAAACCAAGTCTTTGTGAGAATAGAGATATTGGATGAAGAATTGATAATTTCGAATAATAATAATAATATATATTTTTTTTTCACACACAAAAAACAGTAATTGTATAAAATATGATTTCCGCTAAGCTACAATAGCAGCTTGTCAGCAGAATAATCAATAAAATTACCATATACATTTTTCTCGTAACTCATTGAGCACAGATATATCATTGAATAATAGAAGAACACAAAAACAAAAGAAATATAATTATTTATATATACATATTATAATGAATCATTTGCAGAAAAGTTGAAGAAAAAAAACAACAACAAACAGAATCGAATTGGAATTTTAATTCCTAGAAATGAGACGAAAAAATTAAAACAAAAATTACACGTTTTATAGTTTACTTTATTACGGTGAAAAACAAATTAAATTGATGAAAACTTCTAATTTAAGGACATAAGCCACAATTTATAACCCGTTTTCAGCTGAGACATAGTTTTAATATTACGAAGATATGCTGGCATAGCATCTAATAAAGTTGGTACAGATATTTTCAAAAGTCGTTTATCATAATTGTTTATATATGTAGGTACAATGCAATACTCGTTTACTCTATTCCTTGATACATGATTTGGGTGTTGTTTATATTGTTCCGAAAAGTAACTTTGAATCATTATTGTATAGTTGAATACATTTCTAACCGACAAGATATTACAATGAATTAATAAATTGTCCCGGGGAATTTGTATATAAAATGGAATCATGTTTTTCAAGATGGATAATTGTACGCTAATTATTGTTTGAATGTGAGTGTCAGCAGCAGTTCCCCAGATATGAATTCCGTATCGAATTATGCTTTCTGCTATGCCCGAATAAACAATTGTTAATGTATTTAGAGGGAGACAAGGTCTCAACTGTTACATTTTAAATGAACGTGATCCTAATTTGTTCCGTAGCTGTTCAATATGTACGTTCCACTTCAAATGACAATCAATAAGCATACCTAAATATTTAACACTTTGAACATTCTCAATAAAAGTGTTGCATACACATACGTGTTAAAATGTTGATGCTTTTCAAGACAATCGCAATTGTGAAATTTTATTAATATTTCCCTCGTTGTTTGCTTGGGTGTTCTAATATGCAGTCATTTCGTTTTCTTGGAATTTATAATTAAGCCTCTATCATGTGTCCAACTTATTAAGTTATTGAATTCATTTTGTAAAATAGATTCAGCCATGTTCAAATTTACGTGTGCCACCATCATAGCTGTATCATCGGCATATGGGAAAGCTTTGCATTCACTTAATTCCTTTAAAATATCATTAACATATATCAAGTCGAGTGTAGGACCGAGAATTGAACCTTGTGGTACTTCAGATTTGAATTTTAATACAGTACTTTGAGTCTTATTAACACTAACAACTAATTTCATGTCTGCTAAATAATTTAGAAACCAATTATAAACTGGACCACGAACACCAATATCGGCTAAAGCCTTCATCAATATATCGTGTTTCAGAGTATCAAACGCTTTACTGAAATCTATAGAAATCAAAATTATGTGCTTATTATCATTTAGTTTATTATTAGACCACTCAGAAAATTTTTCCAGCAATGAGGTCGTACTAAGTTTCTTCCTAAAACCATACTGCTGGGCACTTGAAATATTGAATTTATTCAAATAATCGACTAGACAAGTTGCTACGTATCTCTCTAATATTTTTTCAATGGATGGAAGCAAGGCAATAGGTCGGTGATTATTATATTGTGAGTGGTCACCACTTTTATAAATTGGCCTACCTAGGCTAATAATTGACGAACAACAGTGCTACTAGACCTATATGCAGACTATTTTGCATTTCCAGAACTATTCGTTTACAAGCACGTACCAATTACTGCATCCAATGACTCATTATAATATAATCCGGCTCTTAGCGACATTTCATCGAACACTATGGCACAGTATTTGTCAGCTTCCGACATGCTGCACATCCTTTCACTAAGGTGTTCAAGTACGTTGGCATTTATCTCAGGTCGGAAGATTATATTGTTGAGCAAGGTACGAGGACAAAGAAGCGTGATGATATGGCGTAGGAAGCGGTAAAACCTGGGACTACGTTTCATCAGTGAAACGGCTAGAACCTTCTCCTCCAAGGTCCACCTTCTACCCTTGGATCTTCTTTTACGATTACGTATTTCGCCTGTGATCAATTTGCTGAGCGCTGGAGATAATTGGGCAGCCAATAACGTTTGCTCCATGTTGGTATTGGGGATCACCCGACGCAGCCCCTTAATGTCCGACTTGAGTTTAGTGCATCGAGCTTTAAACCTTTTAACTAACTTTCGACTCTCTTGTAAATTGTCCATTAGTCGTTGTTTAGTTGGTGTTATATCCCTTTTTCAAGGCCATACTCTTTACCTATAGTTGTCCTTTGTTTTGGTGTGTGTGGAGGCGCTGCTGTTAAATCAGCATTCCAGAAATTACTGGGTTCTGTAAAAAAGAGGCAAATGTGTCACCTACCTTGAATAAATTGAATAGTGATATGTAATTTGCATTCACGATTTTCAAGTTTCCTATGCTGTATGATAATAAGAACCATGAACAATGTAATATGAATAATATATATATATATATATATATATATATAGGTATATATATATATATATATATATATATATATATATATATATATATATATATATATATATATATATATATATATATATATATAAATATATGGTAAAAATGTTTCCACGGTAAGTTTGCTGCGATTAGAAAGCATGTTGGGTCCTAAAAAGGACCGGTTGATGCGACGTTTCGCTGGAATTTCATCCAGCATCATCAGGCGACGGTGGTAAGTGGTCGAATGGCTGGGAGTGCTCTTCGACGGCTCGTTTTATACAAAACGTCAAAAACCATCCGGCCAATCAGGAGCGTCCTCCCTTCAATCGGTGCGCTGGTTGGTCCGTGCGGTGTTTGCAGGCGCTGGATGAGGAAGAGACGACAGCCAGACAGGTACGGCTGGTGGTCAAGTCCGGTGGGATGACTTGTTTGGCTCTGCTCTTGGTGGTCGGGCCGCCGGATGGTAAAGGAGGGCGGTAGAGCACGATCCAGTCAAACAGGAGCGTCCTCCCTTCAAACGCCGCGCTGGTTGGTTCGCGCGTAGTTCGCGGGCGCTGGATGACGAGAGGAAGGTAGCAAGTCTGAAAAGGCTGGAAAGCAAAAACAAGTCTGGTCGGGCAGGGGTCTCAGTCAGCAAGTACTGACGTAGCAGTCGCAAGGCGAGCGCGCGTCGCTCTGGGCGCCGGTGCCGCGACGCTGGTATTCACGGCTTTTCGGCGCCTGTCGATCCTTGCTGGTTGCACGCTCGCTTTCAGGCGCGTCTCGTCCGTGGGCTCGGTGGCAGCGACCAAAATCGAGTTGATGACAGGCTTCCATGCAGCTGGCAGGCGCAGGCCGTCGTCTCGCTTGTTCATGGAGTGTTGTCGCCTCTCGATCTCGATGGCCTCACGGATGAAACGCGGTGTGAAATGCTCGACGGTTGCCAGTTGTCGTGTGCCCTCGAAATATATGTTGTGGCCCGTTTCCGTCGCATGCTGCGCGAGAGAGTTGGTTTTGGCGTTTGTCCTCACTGCATGCAGGTGTTCTTGCAGTCTCGAGTGGGTGTTTCGACCTGTCTGGCCAACGTATGTCTTGGTGCAGTCGCCACAAGGAACCTCGTAAACGCCCCTGCCTTCGAGATGGATCTGGTCCTTGCTGCTGCGTAGGCACTCCCCAATCTTCCGGTCGGTGGTGAAGATGGTCCTAACGTTCAGAAGATGACGAACCTTCTCAACGACCCCGCCTACGTCAGGACCGATCGTGACCCGACGACCTATCTCGAGAAGACCACCCGCGCCCTGATAAGACGCTCACCGATACCCACCCCTGTCCAAGAGAGCATTGTGCCCCAGGAGAAAGCGTCACGCGTCCCGAGGCTATACGGGTTGCCTGAAATCCATAAACCGGACATGCCGCTGAGACCGATCGTGAGCGCTGTCAACTCGCCAACACAAGCCCTCGCCAAATTCCTGGCCAAACATATGCAGCCGATCGCCGAACTGGCCGCGTCACACGTGAAGAACTCCACTCACTTTGTGGACCTCCTCAGCAAACTATCCACGAGACCCGGCGACCTCCTAGTCAGCTTCGACGTCGTGTCACTTTTCACGAAAGTTCCCGTCGAAGAAGCTCTCACTATCATCGAGCACAAACACAAGCTAGCGCCGCACGTGGTCGAACTGACGCGCCACTGCCTAACGTCGACCTATTTCATATACGAGGGCCAGTACTACAGGCAAGTGCAAGGCGCACCCATGGGCTCGCCGCTCTCTCCCGTCGTGGCAGACATCTTCATGGAGGACTTCGAGTCTCGCGCTCTCCAGTCGGCAACATACAAGCCTCGCTGCTGGTACCGCTACGACGATGACACTTATGTCATCTGGCAGCACGGTGTCGAGAAACTGATTGAGTTCCTGGACCATCTGAACGGCGTCAACCCAGACATCCATTTCAAGCTGACGGAAAACTACCGTTTCTGGACATCCTGACGTACAAGAAGCCCGACGGAAGCCTCGGCCACACCGTGTATCGGAAGCCAACGCACACCGACCGCTACCTCAATGCTGGGTCTCACCATCATCCGGACCAGATCAAGTCGGTGGCCAACACTTTGGCAACCCGATCACGCCGCATTGCAGACGCAGAGAACATCAACAACGAGTTCCTCCTGTACCGAGATGGCCTCCTCAAAAACGGCTTCCAGAACCGCACCATTGTCAAGGCTTGGAATCGCCAGTTGAGGAGCGACGCCGACCGAGAGGAAGGAGAAGAAGGCGAAAAACCACTCGGTTACGCGTCCCTGCCCTACGTGATCGGGGTCACCGACCGCATCGGCAAGATGCTGGCCCGGGAGAACGTTAGGACCATCTTCACCACCGACCGGAAGATTGGGGAGTGCCTACGCAGCAGCAAGGACCAGATCCATCTCGAAGGCAGGGGCGTTTACGAGGTTCCTTGTGGCGACTGCACCAAGACATACGTTGGCCAGACAGGTCGAAACACCCACTCGAGACTGCAAGAACACCTGCATGCAGTGAGGACAAACGCCAAAACCAACTCTCTCGCGCAGCATGCGACGGAAACGGGCCACAACATATATTTCGAGGGCACACGACAACTGGCAACCGTCGAGCATTTCACACCGCGTTTCATCCGTGAGGCCATCGAGATCGAGAGGCGACAACACTCCATGAACAAGCGAGACGACGGCCTGCGCCTGCCAGCTGCATGGAAGCCTGTCATCAACTCGATTTTGGTCGCTGCCACCGAGCCCACGGACGAGACGCGCCTGAAAGCGAGCGTGCAACCAGCAAGGATCGACAGGCGCCGAAAAGCCGTGAATACCAGCGTCGCGGCACCGGCGCCCAGAGCGACGCGCGCTCGCCTTGCGACTGCTACGTCAGTACTTGCTGACTGAGACCCCTGCCCGACCAGACTTGTTTTTGCTTTCCAGCCTTTTCAGACTTGCTACCTTCCTCTCGTCATCCAGCGCCCGCGAACTACGCGCGAACCAACCAGCGCGGCGTTTGAAGGAAGGACGCTCCTGTTTGACTGGATCGTGCTCTACCGCCCTCCTTTACCATCCGGCGGCCTGACCACCAAGAGCAGAGCCAAACAAGTCATCCCACCGGACTTGACCACCAGCCGTACCTGTCTGGCTGTCGTCTCTACCTCATCCAGCGCCTGCAAACACCGCACGGACCAACCAGCGCACCGATTGGAGGGAGGACGCTCCTGATTGGCCGGATGGTTTTTGACGTTTTGTATAAAACGAGCCGTCGAAGAGCACTCCCAGCCATTCGACCACTTACCACCGTCGCCTGATGATGCTGGATGAAATTCCAGCGAAACGTCGCATCAACCGGTCCTTTTTAGGACCCAACATGCTTTCTAATCGCAGCAAACTTACCGTGGAAACATTTTTACCATCAACCATTGGCCGCGAAAATCTCCGTGCTCACATATAAATATATATATATATATATGTATATATATATATATATATATATATGTATATATATATATGTATATATATGGTAATATGCATATTTAATATATACATAATCATATTCTAGATTTATGAATCATGGGCCTGTTTAATCATTCATAGTAAATAAGTATTTTATTTAACTATTCATGCAGTATTTAAGCTTACTTACAAAATATTTACATTTGATATTCATTATTAAAATATCATACCGTAGCATAAAAGAGCAGAACTTGCTAATAAACAACTTCTATACTACTATTATCATTGGCACTAATTACACCAATTTTATTATAATTGAAGTGTATTTTTTACTGTTCAATTTATAGATGAAGCTACTCGATGGTGTCTATTAGACCTAATTCTGAAAAATATAATGGCCAACTTCATATTGATATTTAAAATTATATTTTTACTTGAATTCTACTTTTATAGACCTACATAATGAAGAAATGTGTAGGACAGACTCACCAGTTGTATCATCATTTACAAGATCATCTCATTCAGGTAGGAAATCCTCGCTTGCTCCAGGGCTTCCAGGAATAACATTGTCAGTTGGTTCTGAACTGTTGTTTTCAGTACCGGTAGCACTAGTATTACAATATGGCTGGAGTGGTAGGCTAATTACTTCTTTCTCCAGACCTAGATAATCAGCTGAATGTTCTCCTGTGCACCAAGAGTGTGGAATGGTACTTCTTCCTCGTGTGCAATATCTTCATCATTGAAATGATACAGCACATTCTGTTCACTTTCTGCAAGTGTAGCTATAGGTGCTGTGGCTCTTGCAATTGGTACAGCATATCTAAGTAATCTATTCTTCAGTGTACTTGTGAATTGAGTAGTATCAAAGTGGTCTGAACAGATTCTGGCACATTATACCGTTTAAACTTATGTTCCCTGACCGACCGCTCAACCCAAATACGGCATCGTTCTTCGTCTTTTGGGAACGTGAAAAAGGACAAGTTTGGATAATGCTTGTGATTCTTACCGCATGGAACATATTTACAATACATCCTGCTAGGCGTAGATGCCATTGTAGATTAGCTAGGTAGGCCCTACTAGTTAACTTCTTGCTAATAACTAGGCCTAGGCCTGGGATCCAATAAACTGGATGATCAAACACCATTTAAATAATACATTTTTATGCATTCAATTAATGCAAATTGTAATAATTCATAGTTATACAGTATGAATAACACAATATAACTTCTCATTAGATAATTCTCATTCTCATAGATAATATATAATATCTCTTCAAATACTGATGAATCAAACTTGCCTTTCTGAAAAAAGGGATTGAACGATGATTTTGAATTAATTCGAACAATGTGTAATCTTTGTTTGAAATTTGAGTGCCAATAGCACGGTCTAAACCGTGGCCAATAAGAAGCGAGCAGTAATGTGACGTCATCGCAGCCGCTTTGAGCGCGCCACGTTGAATACCATGGAACTAACATATCAAATAAGAGAATGGTCGTCCTATGTGAGTTGAGGGGGCTTGTTTCACTCCATCTTCATTCTTGAAGACTTTGAAGTAACGTAACAAAATACGGTCAATGTGTTGATGATCTATGTTGATAATGAATTTTGTTCACTGTGCAACTCAAGAGGGCAGTGTCATTATTTCAAGTAGGCTCTATTCTGTTTGTCCAAAGAAAAAGATTCAATTTTGAAAAGATATGTCAGCTGATACACATCCGTTGTTATGCTCGTTTATTTTGAAGCGCGGTCACATTTCTAATTTACTTGGAAAACCAGCGATTCTATAGAGCCCTCAACTAAAACTACACGCCAACAATGGAGGTGGGTGTGGCTCAACCTGTTTTTCTGAAGTATTCTTTGATTATTTAATTAGAAAATATACAGGCTATGTGGACAAATTTTATTACTAACCAGTCAAAGATTGTAAAAATTTGCATAATCCAAACGCAATAATTTTCAATTTACGTAGAAATTCAGCGATACTAGGCGACAAATACGTGTTTTCGGTCCCTTTCTGGCCAAACATATAAGTGTGTTTCCACAGTGTGGTGAACACGCTAAAAACTAGGCAAACGCGGAATGTGCGTTGTAAGATGAGCGAAACTCTACACACCTTGATCATATAAAATGAACTTCATCCGATGCCAATGGATCTGGGAAGCCGTGAATTTAACAATGCAATATTTTCCATTAATATTTCCATCTTTTCAATAAATAAAAAACATGTTTTAAATTATTTTCTCCGAAACGGCTGATCCGAATTACACGTCAATTTTCATTAATGTGTAGTATTTCTGTGTTCACATTTGACGAAAGTTTGAATTAAATTGGAGAGATTTTATTTTTAAATTTTTTCTGCTCAGCCTAATCTTATGGGGTTTTTAGAAACTTTGAAATGATGTTTCTCAAAAACGGTCACACCGATTCGACCCGAAAACTATACAGCTCCAAGTTGGATGAGTTTGCGTATAAAAAAAGTTTTTTGGCCATACTTGAATACATAGTAAATAGATATGCGAGTATTTTCGATGCCATTTAAAAACAATGGTAATTTCCCGATAACTTTGGTTGTTATATTATTGAATCTATTGAACACATCATTCGTTTTATGTGGATTGGACAATGAGATCAGTGATTGAGAAGCAGGCAATGAGAATCGAGAATTCAAATTTCGGAATAGGCGGCAGATTCAAATAGTCAATGGACTCGAAAATCGAGTCTAAAATTACTCGAACATCGCATCAAACATCTTCAGGTGCAATCAAAAATTAAATTTTCAATTTCACCTGAAGATGTTTGATGCGATTCGAAGGAAACGCCGGTGACTTTTTGAAATAAATGAATAGAAAGTACATGAGTAGAACCGAAAAAATGTATTATTTATATTAATATTTATATTATTCATTATCTATGATGTAAATAGATAATGATGTATATATATATATATATATACACATATATACTATATATACTCGCACTACACCATCACCAAGGCATTCAGACGTAGTCACAGCACATCCCAGAGTGAGGAAAAACTAAAGGACGAGCCACACGCAACAGTTCACCTACCATACATCAAAGGTATTACAGACAGAGTGGGTCGTATTCTGAAGAGGCACAACATCACTACCTCCTTCCGACCTGAACGCAGAATAAGCTCTTTGCTGGGTAGTGCCAAAGATGTAATCCCTCTCGAAGCGAGAGGTGTGTATGAGGTCCCGTGTGGTTCATGCTCTAAAGTCTATGTGGGTCAGACTAATAGAAGAACATCTGCCAGAGTGAAGGAGCTTGTCTGGTCATGCGGTGTCGAGTTCTCGTCGGGTTCGGACGTGTCTTCCGAGACCGGATCATTTTCCATTTTATTTCTGAAGATGGGTGGTGTAATCCACCCGAAACGTCAAGTGAGTTGGACAACGTGGAGAATGGGGTCTCCACGGCTTTGTTTCAATTATAAGCGGCATTATCCGGAAACCAACGACAACATTACTTATGTCCGCGAAAACCTAAGATTAAACATATATATATATATATATATATATTTATATATAATGGTGTATTCCCTTACTGCCTAATCCCCCAATGCCTAACACCTTTTCATTCCCCTATATTCTGAACTTTTGAAACGGTGTTTCATTATTGACAACCTGTATTGCAGTCAGGAGCTTGACTTAAGACGCCCCCAGTGAGCATAGGGACAACCTACTTGGCGCTAGTATCAGTCCTCTACGGTGAGGGTGTACTTCTCTCTTCCTCTGAGTACAAATGTATACGCGTAGCCTAGAACAGGTATCTACCCTTGTCGAAGTAGGGGAAATGGTGGAATGGGGGCACGCGCAATCAGTGAGGCACGTGCTATAGCGACCAGAAGTTTACGGAAAAAAACCCACAGACCGGTTAACTTATTATCGCAAATGCAGATCGATAAGCATGACCTGAACCAATACTAGAACATATCTTGACTTGTTCCTAAAACCGCTACAGCTATATTCATAACGCTTATTGTTCAATATGTAGTTTTCTCTATCCATCAATTTGTGATCGGTTGATTCAATCCACAAACTCGTGAATTGGGCTATTTGTAGACGCGCATATGATTACCAAGCACCATAATGTATTTTGATCCAGAATGAATGTATGAAATGAACGTCCAGTAACATTCCCATATTGCGTTTATTGTTAATTATTAACTGCTGGTGGCCAACGCGGGATAGTATGAATGGAAAAAACTCTATGACTCTATGAGTATATTGAAATTTTTTATTGGACTTTGGGAATACTGTTCTCAAAAACACTTTTTTAGTGGGAATACATATTGATAAAATTCATTTTTTTTTTCAGGGAGATTGTAATTTATTAAATTACCATTACTTGTTCTCAATTCATAATTCCGACATGTACCTTTTCCCAAAGTTCGCCTCACGATCATCAAGGAGTTCAATGAATAGGACCTGTGAGCTACCTTTCTCGCATTATTTCATTTAATTTTTTGCACTGCGTATTTCCCAGAGGAATTGAGCTGCACAGTTACCAAAATTATACTATCACAAATAATTTAGACTGGTTAAAATCTCACACAGAGATAGATTAACCTGATTGAAAAATGATTTCTAAAAGATTACAGGCACGAAAAATACGAATGGACTGAATAGGCCTAAGATGCTGACTTTCTCTAGAACGGATATTATTTACTCATTGATTATTTGACATTTATTCATACTGATGTCATCACTGGAACCCACCCACAGAAATCTGGCATTTTTCGTTAATTATTAATGTATAATTGTTAAAATAGTATATTACAATTTTTAAAACAAAAATTTGATGATTCCGACAAAATTTTGGAAAAACTAGATGAAAAATATACGTCAAATCGTCACACAGAACAAAACCACAGTATAGATAGTTAGCATTAGAGTGACAATTGCTACATTGGTTGAGTAAACTTTCCTCTAGCAGATAAACTAGATTCCATCAGCATATACCCAAAACCGGAAAAAAAATGTTTCTGCTTGATTTACAATAAAGAAATGGGGTACTTTCCCTGGTCTTGTAATCCAAGCGAATATGGTTGAACTGCTTATTACTGTAGCTGTTTATTGTATTGAGTGTAGCCCAAAGTTAGTTATTTTACGAACACATTGATACCATACACGATAAACTGTCGCAAGACGTAACCAAATTACATATGTAATGCGAGATGCATGTTTCGTGACTCGCAGAGTAACATTTTCAGTGTCAACATAAAATATAAACGATAGTAGAGTTACTATCCGGATGAACCCATTTTTGTGATTGTCGTGAATGTCTGAATCAGATGATGTATTTTGTATCTTTCACTGTTCAAGTTTTACTATCATTTATATTTGTGGCATCACCCTGGTGGGAACTTTTTGCTCTATGGAAATTGGGGACTAGGCAAATACGCAGCATGTGCGTTGCAAGATGAGTTAATATTTATACGGATTGTACTCGAAAACTCTACAGACCTCGACTTCAAGTCCATATATCAGAAGTAAAAGTATCAAAACGTCAAGTCCGATTGAGATACAAATTTATAATTAGGAAAACGCAGAATGTACGTTGTGAGATGAGCGTAGAAGTATGGAAATCTGGAATTGAAAAATACTGTCAGCTCAATCTACATCTACAGACCTTGGATCACTTCAAACGCTGAAAAACCTTACCTGCAACTTGTTGCTATTTATAGAGCAACCTGTCGCATATACACTCTGCATTACATGTTTTGATCCTGATATTCGATGAAATGTATACTTTTATTGCGTTTTCTTCGTTATGTATCATCCGATTGTTGTACAAATTATTGAAAATCTGTATGATAGTTGTTTTCATATTCTGTATCAATTTGAAAGCTTTCAAATTTTTCCGTTTTTCAAATATTTTCCCCCTGGGTTATTCTTAAGGGGATTTTCCAAACTTTCCCATTTTTTTTTCCGGTAAAACCGTTCAACCAATTTTTCTGTAAAATAATCCCAACCAATTCCGGTGTGATAACAATATTACAAAAAATTGGAAGTTGATTGGGCAATTTTCCTGACCTGTATCTCGCGCACAAAATTGCAAAAAAAATAACATAAAAACGAAGCCCATTTTTTTCGGTATGTGAAATGGAAGTCTTCGTTACGATCATCTAATAATGTGTATCTTTTCAGTAAAAATTTAAATTGATTTCAAGAGATTTTTTCACAACTTTTTCCATCAGCATTAGCTTGTGCGGTTTTTCAAAATTTTAATATTGATTTTTTCATAAACGGTTGAACTGATTCGTCTTCAAAGCCACATAGTTCTAAAGTGGATGAGTCCGCGTGTTCACTAGTAAAGTTCTTGCTGATCAGACAAACCGTGCGACCTGTGGAGTGCTTGGAAAGACGCAGAATACAGCTCCGTAAGCGTAGGATGCAAGTTGTAATGTGCAATTATTCCTCAAAGTAAAATCATTCTCTTACATTCATGATTCCTAGGCATCATTTACCTGTCTCTGAAGTCTGAATCATCAGTATCCAGGACAGGTTCCGAGCGACCGTCCCCCATATCCCACACCACTAGCGCACGGGTGGTTCAAGTCTTCTTCTCTCTTGTGAAACTACCATCTTCAAGAGATGAAGGTTCCGAGTGACCGTCCCCATATCCCACACCACTAGCGCAAGGGTGTTTCAAACTTCATCTCTTGTGTGTAACTTATATGCTCGAGAGATGCAGGTTCCGAACGACCGTCCCCCGTATCCCACACCACTAGCACACGGGTGTTTCCTTCTTTACTGTCAATCTCTGAGATACCCCTATCGCGCTTTATTTAGTACAAACACTACCTCCTGGCACAAATTGTCGCATGGTGCTGCTAGTTTCAAGCGATCCCAGACCAAATTTGGCAGATCAATTAACCACAAAACATGCATCTAGCGTTACACACACCATTTGAGTACTTCTTGAGGTATTTTATCGTGTGTGGTATCGATGTATTCATAAAAGAACTTGCTTTGGGCTAAGCTAAAAAGAAACATTTCAATCACATGCGTTTGGCACACAAGACCAGGGAAAGTCACGTAATTTTTTTTCGTAAATCGAGGTGACAGAAACTATTTATTTGTATAAAAACGGCCATAGTTGTGGTGATAAAATTCAGCTTAGCTGATAGAGGAAGGTTTACTCCACCAACGCATCAATTGACATTTTCATGCTAACTATCTATTGGTTTTCGTGTATGTAACGGTTTACCGCATTTTTCAACTAGTTTTTTCCAAAAAACATTCGGAATTTTCATTTTTTTTTTTTTTTTTTCAATTTTTATTATACTATTTCAACATTGATACATCAATAAATGACAAAAAATCTGACACGTTTCTGTGGGTGGGTTCCCCTTAAATGAATCATATGATATCTCCTGAATAGCATATCATAATATATAGCATTTATGAAAGAGTTGATGGTGAGCCGTGTTCCGAAATATTGCCCCCGCCCCTCAACAAGTACAGGCTCGTGAGTAATGCGGAATAACTTGAAATTACAGGAACAAATAATATGATGGAAACTATAGGTTATCAATAAGAGGCACATTTATCCGCAAATATACTATGTGTGAAGCTACTATCGATATCTGATCTAAAACTCAAATTTCAGAATCTAGATATCAGAAAACAGATAATCCAGAAATAAATCTAGAATTTCTATTTTGTAACATTATAACATTCCTGAACTTGACGGTATTACAAACAATCACAAACACAATTATTTGTCTACTTGAATCACTTGTTGATATACTCAATTAATAATAATACCCAATAATGATGATAATGGAATTAATTAAAGATTAACGAATTGAAGAATAATTGAAAATAGTTCGAATATAGATTAGGTCATGATGCCTAATATTAGACTAATGTTCATGATTAATGTAACAAGCTGAATATAATAATATTGCCGACAATGTTGAAATTCATTTTCGGAATCTGTTGTCTGCTGTCACAAAAAAATGAGTTTCTTCATTATTTAATTTATGTGAAAGAAATAATTCGAAATTCAAGGTATCTATACATAATGGGATAGATTCGCTACAACACGGTTTATTACCATATTATTACATCATGTCACCATTATTATTGTGTTTGCATTGAAATGAATGTTATATTTATATTGTTTAATGTTGTGTTTGCTAGGTCTACAACAGAAATACAAGAAAGTCATGATTTGAAATTTGAGTCTGATTTTTTCTCAACCCTTTCCCCAAAAAAATGTTTTAGGTGATTGATTTTCTTGCATTCGTTTTGGCCAAATCATGGATTGAGTAGTCCTCTTTATTTGTTATTATTTATTGCACAATTGATAGAAAAGCTATTTTTCGAATCGGTTGATTCTTAGTGATCTTTAACATCAATAATGAACGGCCACATGAGCATTTTGAGCTTAGTTACAGCTGTAAACAAATGAATATAGGTAGCGATGTTGGACCTTCTGCCTTACTATGATTGTATTGTGAATTGTAATTAATCTTGATAGTTAACGAGATAGATCGTTACTGGAAAAAACTCACGACATATACTTTTCGGACCTTCTGATTCAGCACCGAATATCACCGCTCAAAACATATTTTACCTTGTGTAATTCAAAAAGTGAATTTCAACTTCATGATCATCTCATTAAAATTAGTGTTAACATTCATAAAGCGTATTCCAGAAGTTCAGTTACTAGAATTGAGATGAGCACCTTCTTGAGTGAATGAGTATTTGTTGTATTTGGGACGAAATGACCATTCTCAGCAGTTTTTAACTGATGTGTGAATGTATTATTGTATTGTGTATCGATCATAAGTTTGAGAACCGAACCCATTATTGATCATAAAAATAAAAATTATAATGATTTGGAGAATCATCTTCCTGAAAACATATATGATCACGCTTTCGAAATACTATCCATTAGGACAACTTTATATCATCGTCTATTAATACAATAATTCGCCTCAATTCGGGTATTCTCTCAGTTATTACAGATATTTTGTATGTTGATGAATAATTAATAATCAGTGTGAAACGAATAGAGAATTGACTAGACAACATTGAATGAATGAATAGAGCAAGAGTTGTATAAAAATTCAACCATACCGATATATCAGTAATGGAGATGCATTAGCACATGAAGATCAGTACAATAGGCAAAGGTGAGCCTAAGAGATAGGCAACACACATGTCACGTATGTCGCCACTTCAACGAGTATTTGAGGGGCGAAAAAATATTGCATTTTTTTTCATTTCATAACACGAAAGAGTAGAAAAAAAGATTGAAAATAATTTCATTTCAGGGAACTGTGAACATGGATGATTGGGGAGGAACTGAAATGAGCATAAAACACGAAACAGTGGGTAAGTAAGTTGAATAATAATTAAGGTACATGATGATTCTGAAGCGATAGGTACAAATTGTTTTCAATGGCTATGGGATGGAAAACCTGCAAAGTATTATGAATCACGTCCATACAAAAAGATGGAGTAATTGAAAATAAACATAAGTGTTCAACTCGTTGATTGAAGAAAGATATATTTGATGATAAGCTGTTATCTCACATCACGAACCATATCGCAGAGATTGAGCAAGAGTTGAGAACAAATGAGAAGAGATTCAGACAAGACAACCCCGAGATATACTCGTAGAGGGTGTGCGTCAATCAGGTTCCAGACATTCTCAACATGATCCCAACATTGGATCTAGATATAACGTTGTATAAGTTATATGTTGTTACAGTATGCGCTCTTCTGGTACTGGATTTTTCCGAAAAGATAATTCCTTGTCTGGAAGAGCGAATAACTGACTGAGATATAATCGTGGAGGGTATGCGTTGATCTGGTGTCAGACATTTTCGAAAAAAAATCCCAACATTGGATCTAGATATAACGTTGTATAAGTTATATCTTGTTACAGTATGCGCTCTTCTGGTACTGGATTTTTTCAAGAAGATAAATCCTTGTCTGGAAGAGCGAATAACTGACTGAGATATAATCGTGGAGGGTATGCGTTGATCTGGTGTCAGACATTTTCGAAAAAAAATCCCAACATTGGATCTAGATATAACGTTGTATAAGTTATATCTTGTTACAGTATGCGCTATTCTGGTATTGGATATTTTCGAAAAAAATAATTCCTCGTCCGGAAGAGCGAATAACTGACCAAGATATAATCGTAGAGGGTATGCGTTGATCTGGTTCAGGACATTTTCGAAAAAAAATCCCAACATTGGATCTAGATATAACGTTGTATAAGTTATATCTTGTTACAGTATGCGCTCTTCAGGTGTTGGACATTCTTAGAAAAAATTGTTCACGTTTGGAAGAGCGAATAACTGACTAATGCATACTTATCGAGATCAAATATTCCGCCATTTTGAAATTAGAATCAGTTACCTGGACTACTTATTGAAAAATCCTTGTTCCAGAATAACGCATAACTTAGAGGTGGAGCTACCTTGAATAGAGACAACCTTCCCTCCCCACCGTCACATCCTTTTTCTAAGTAGTCACGCCCATGCTTGCCCAAGCCACCCTTCACACTTGGTAGTATCTCTATTCCATTATGCGCTCTTCAGGCGCCCCACGTAGCCGACGCAGCCACCGCTCTGCAAGCCGATAACAATAATCCGCAGGCGGTCATGACATTCCTCACTAGAATGTCATATACATTTCATGCGACTTGAAAGGGATTTGGCGAGGATTGACCACCTAGATCCTGTCGTCGACGACGACGGTGAGAGGAACGACGTCGCTCTCGGTGACGCTGAACAGCTGCCCCAAGCAGTAGTGGTTGACGGGGTGCCTGCAGATGTGATTGCCGCAATAGAGCCTGCAGCCGGTGGCGATCCATTGGTGCCTGCAGATGTGATTGCCGCAATAGAGCCTGCAGCCGGTGGCGATCCATTGGTGCCTGCAGATGTGATTGCCGCAATAGAGCCTGCAGCCGGTGGCGATCCATTGGTGCCTGCAGATGTGATTGCCGCAATAGAGCCTGCAGCCGGTGCCGATCCATTGGTGCCTGCAGATGTGGTGGCGGCGATGGTGGTGGAGGAGTATGTGGAAGTGGAGGCCGACCTCGAAAGATGCATTGTGTGCCTCAACGAGGACGCTAACGTCAATCATATTGCTGTGCCTTGTGGGCATATGCAATTCTGCTCTGTATGCGTCGAGCGGTTGATGGGCTTGCGACCGGTGCGCTGTGCATCGTGTAACATCGACTGCAGAAACATTCGAGTTTTTCGGCAAGTAATTTACCAACATACATGCATTGCAATTTCTAGCAAATATGGTATAGCCTACATAAGCAAACTTGTGCATTCTATTGTTCAATTATTGCGTCTATGCTTGAAAAGCGTACGTTCTTTTTTAATGTTTGTTTTTTTATACATTTTATTTTCCAATCATTGAGTCATAGTCTGACCATAGAATAAAGAAGCCGTGTATAGAACTTTGATTGCCATGATAAATTGTCTGCGCCTTTCTTGTGGAAGATTATCGGCGCGAAATACAAGTTTGAATTGAATTGAATATTGGGGTTTAATGGCGCGTCAACGACGAGGTTATATTGCGCCAGTGAATATTATGTTATTCACATTGAGATGAGCACTACAATAGAGATAGTATCACAATCATTTTCACGCAAAAAATACCCAAATAGCGGTTATCTACTAACAGCATTGTAGAAGCACTGATACATAAAACTTATGTCAAGTTATTTAATCGGTACTTTGATTCTACTAAATCTTATACCTACAGCTATGGTTTAAACTAACTGAATAACTAGTGACACTAATATTGCACAATTAGAAATATGCTACGGTGTAAATAGCCGAAACACGTGCAGTAGATACAAAACTAAATAACATATCGCGATCGTTCCAAATCGTTTCTAACTACATGACTAGATTTTTCACTAATAGTTATGACTTAAACCTAACTAGAGAACTAATAACAATAACAGTAAACAATTAAAAACCTGCTCCGGTGTAAAAGGCCGAAACAGGTAGAGTGCGAACTCGAATAAATAACACTTATATTAGATTAAAAACACCAGACTGTTTCAAGAACACCATCAGGCGATCAACAGCCGCCTGGTCGTCACCTAGGATCAGTGACAGGTCCTCCGGCATGCGCAGGCGCCGGCGCAGATCCCGGAACCTGTCACAGTCGATCAGGAGGTGACGAACAGTGAGTGGCTCAAGGCACTCCTCACATTCAGGCGGCTCTTCTCGCCTGAGGAGATAACCGTGTGTAAGCAGGGTGTGTCCAATACGGATGCGAGCTAAAACAACCTCCTCCCTTCTTAATACCCTGCTTGAAGAGCTCCATGAATTGGCAACTGATTCAATTGATTCTAGTTTATTAACAGTAACCAAGTTCCATTGATTCTGCCATGAGTCCTTCATATGTATTTTAAAACCATTCTTCACATCACTTGATGGGACATCCCTGAAATCCGTTCGTGTTCTAAGAGTAGCTTCTTTCGCTGCCTGGTCTGCCTTCTCGTTGCCAAGTATTCCCGCATGACCAGGAATCCAGCAGAAAGCTACCTTACAATCACGAACCTTGAGATCGGCAAGGAGAGTTTGGATTATCTGAATCAGTTGTTATGATGTGCACTTGTGTCAATTGCAACCGAATCTCCCCAACGATCATTGCTGTGTAGGCGTTTAAATAGCATGATCTTGGGAAAACCCCAATTCACGCACGGTGATTGGTCCACTACGTTCACACTGCCCTCCTACCTTTCATACGTATATAAGACGTGGAACAATTAGACAAACTGTCTCACTAAGTTCTGTGAAGTTCTACGAAAACATTGAAGAGAATGGTACTTGGAAGAAATGTAATGTTCGTGGGCGATAGCATGCTTTTGAGGTTTCAAAAAAGGATTTTGAAAAGAAAATCGTACAGGGACGGTAAGATGTTTTTTTACATAATGTTAATATAACTTGAAAGAAATATCTCAGAATACTCTGTATCATTCAGTCTATTTTTCTTGTATTTTCACAGCGCAAGAAAAAGGAATATTAGGCCTGTCCGTTTCAGGCCAACGAGCCAAAACTCTATTAAATAAGATCCAGCAGATCAAAAATTCTAAAAATTTGCCCGAGGCCAAAACAATAGTGATGATGATCGGCACCAACGATATACTCGTAAGTTCACCAAAATAATTTTATTCATAACTTTTGTTGATTAATTGTGTTGGGAATAAATAACATTACTCTAAAGATATTTTATCACGACTTAATTTCAGAGCAAGAATAATGAAGCCATTGAGACTTTATTATATCAAGTTCGCGAAGTGGCGCGAGCGCTATCGAAGGTGACGGATCACCTGTACATTATGCAGCTTCCTCCAATCCTGAGGATGGATGAAGAGAATCGGGAACGGTTTAATGCACTAAATCCATTCATTAAAAATGACATCGAAAGAAAAAGTAATTATACACATGTCCTCTTACGTCAATATATTTGGTTTGCGTTATTATTGCATCTGATCCAATGTTAATCCATTCCTCTCTTTATTGCAGTCAAAAAATCGAAAGTCATACTCACCTATGAAGCATTCTTGAATGCAGATGGGACACCAGATGCAACCCTTATCGAGACGTAAGAATTCACTCTAGGAATACTATCCTCAATTTTATCTCGATTGATAATTTACTGAAAATGAATACTCCCACATTCGCTAATATCTAACATTTTTTCTTGCAGTCACCTTGGAGAAGGATTCAGACAAAGACCGGATCTCGTTCATTGGAACGTCAAGGGGATGTTGAGAGTGCATGATTTGCTCAAAAGTGCCGTAGTATATTGAAGTGTGAAAAAATATACAAAAAATATACAAAAAAAACATAAACAAACGAAAAAAATACCGAAAACAGGAAAATACAAGAAAAAAAATAATAATACAAACAAAAAAATGTGATAACAATAATATGTGATTTATTTCAGCCTGACAAGACCCCCGGTAGGGGTCGCTTCAATCGTTTTATTGGCTGGTTGATATAAATGTGGAAATGACCACGTCAATAAAACGGTGAATCGACCCTTGTCAATAGTTCATCAATAGTTCGACACTCATTATCATCGAGCAAACAAGGACTTGAGGTTGCGACAAAATAACACATGATATTTGTACATTTGTTGATGAGAAATACGTTAACGATATGTAATGGTACAACAAGATCGAGCATCCTTCCAATAAGAAAACACAGAACACTTTATTAGCGCACAAAAACGACTGTTCAACATTATAGGCTTCGCTTTAATTATTTCGTAGACTGGCAGTTCACTGTTCTATTATGCACGTCTTTGAAATAATAAAATGAGCTATATTGTCCGGCGACTAGAAGTACAATCTGATATAAAATATGAAGATATAGGTCAATTGAATAAAAGCCACAGAATGGCGGATGTGGCCATTATATTACAGTCTTCCGCGCCTTGCAGGTGTTTTGCCAACTAAATATTCAGAGCACCTTGCTCTACTATCTGACAGTGTATTGTTAGAAATCCATTTCAGCTGATTGCTTGAAAAAAGCTGATATTTCACTACATCGGTTTGTTTGTTATATGTGGATTTTGTATGGCCCAGAGAACATGAATTTCAATATACACCCAATGTCTCATCTAGTCACTTCGGTAAGAATGTGCGGCTCGCTATGGGCAACCTCAGCATTCCCGTTTGAATCTGGGATCCATTCTTACCAGAAACTAATTCAAGGCCCAAAAAGTTCTCATACAAAATAGTTCACCTTCATTGTTCCACGACGTTGGCGCAAGTGACAGAGTTGAAGCCTGTTACGCCAACATAATGAGTGAATGTAACACCGTTAGGTTGTGGTACGAAGTGTGTAGATATGTGATTGCCTCAATACACGTTGTTGGAGAAACTTCAATTTGGGAGTACGAAAGGATGAATGTCAGAGGAAATGTATAAACGCATAGGTAAAAATAATGATTCGTACGTACAGATGGATAATGGTGATTTTGGACAAATTAAACACATAATTGAGGTACGTAGCACAGATGAGAATGTGATACATGTTATAATTAAACTGATTCAAGTGGAAAGTCTAACTTTCAATGATTTTGAACTTTCATACATGTATAACTGTAAACTAACTGATGACGTCATTATTGTGAATCCGATGACTCTGGCAAGTGCTTTCTTTATGCCAGTAGGAGCCACAAAAGTGTATATAATGAATGAATGTTGGGTTTAGAGGCGCGTCGACATCGAGGTCATTTTGCGCCTGTACGCTGTGATGAACCGATGTAATGAATACGATGTAATGAACCGAATCATGAAACCAACAATGTTGGAAAGTGTGCCCCCGTCTCGCCAAAGTGTCCGGTTTTGAAGTATGTTAAAAGCATATACTTGCCTATCATGAACGGAGGAATCATGAATCAGAGGACGGCGTCTGAGGTAGGCCGGGGTTGAAATTAGTCCTTGCAATCCACTCTAGGATGCTGGGATACCCCAAAACCCACGTGTTCTTTATTCACTTATAACAAGCATATCTATGAATCACTGTGCCCCCCCCCTCCCCCCTTCGCTTGGTACTTACATCGTCACAGGTGTGGGGGATGAAAACAAAGGTGGTAATGGACAAGGGATCAAGGAAAAATTAAAAGGGTCACATTTCATTTTTTCTCTTCAAAATGGCTGACCTGGAAAAATGAAATGATAGACAATTGCGTTTTACATATCCCGTACACATTTTATATTTGTAAAAGTAAAATTGGCCGTCGCCTATGTGTCCAATGATAAAGTGGATGAAAGTAGATCGCCTAAGTGTCCGTCGCCTAAAAGTCTCTCGCCCAAGTGTCCGTCGCCTAAATGTCCGTCGCCTAAACGTCTCTCGCCTAAGTGTCCGTCGCCTAAACGTCTCTCGCCTAAGTGTCCGTCGCCTAAGTGTCCGTCGCCTAAACGTCTCTCGCCTAAGTGTCCGTCGCCTAAACGTCTCTCGCCTAAGTGTCCGTCGCCTAAACGTCTCTCGATTAAGTGTCCGTCGCCTAAGTGTCCGTCGCCTAAACATCTCTCGCCTAAGTGTCCGTATACCACAGGTTCTAAAGCTCAAACTACCCACGCGTTAATGGACGTCAAATGATGTGTACATATTTTATAATTCGTTGTCAAATTATCAAATAATTACTCAAAGACAGCATTGCAATATCTACGTGAAACCTTTTCTCGTATATGAGTGTTTACTAAGAAATGTGCTTCAGTCAGACCTTCAGCCGGCAACAACTCCGCATTGCGTTCCTAGGTCCGGTCCAGTGTGAACAAGATGAAGGCGCGAGCCACCTGAGCGCTAGTGGTGTGGGGTAGGGGGGACGGTCGCTCGGAACTTACAAGCTACACACAAAACCACAGCATAGATGCGACATGATTTAGCTTGTAATTATCATTCGTGTTAATTTCCCCACCAACAATTAGGTTATATGGGAGTACCAATGATCGGGTGATGATGGAACTGTGAAGTGTTGATAGGAAGCACATTTACAGAAACCCATGTCTCGTGCGGGACTCGAACCCACGCCCGACCTGACTTCAGTTTCTACCCCTAGCGATGATTGACTGAGCCACAGGGGCGGCCATCTCATTCACTCAAAGGCCATATATTATTAATTTGTGCTTATATAATACAATCATACATTTATTTATTAATTCATTATTATTATTTTCAATTACATATTTCATGAATTGAACACAACTAAATGGTTCAAGTCATAAACATTAGTAGTAACAAGCCATCCCCGTGGCTCAGTCAACTATCGCACTGTGTTGAAAGCTGAAGTCATGCTGGGCGAGGGTTCGAGACCCGCACTAGACATGGGTTTCTGTAAACGTGCTACCTATCATCACTTCATCGTTTAATAGTCACCTGCTCATTCGTACTCCCATATAACCTAGCTGTTGGTGGGGTCGTTAAGCAGCATTAAAATAATATATATGAAAATGATATGAAAATATTTAAAAAATGATGAATTGATGTATGCTATGATTGTGACTATGAATGGATGCTTAAAAAGGCAATAGACTGCCATATTAACTGCTAAAATTCCAATCAAATTTTAAAATCTTAGTTTCGATTAAAATTCCTGCGAAAACATTTAAAATCTTAGTTTCGATTAAAATTCCTGCGAAATTCAACAAAAATACTTGTCATAGTGTCCCTAGCGCCCTTCAGAAGACCAATCACAGTGATATTCTAAATATTGTAGGGCAAACAAATATGTTTGTTTCAAATATGAAGAATATTGTCAAATATGAAGATGTTGTTTCATAGATGTACCTATGACTGGACCCAAGCTGAATGGACTCAGACAGACGCTCGGATATTCCCAGGTATAATCTCTACCACGGACATACTGGCGGGTCGACACTCCCGGTCGTTTCGGTTACTTGATACAGGAGACGGTCGATCGGTCCGCCGTCTCTTGTGTTGTCGCTGCTTGTCCTTTGTTCGCTGTATAACACTCCTTGCTAGCTTTCAGACAGGATACGCGTAGAACCAGGGAAACGCCATAGTGGCACGTATTTCACTGAGACGGATGGTCGAGTGGACATACACTGAACCGCCAGTCAGGAGACCGGGGTTCGATACCTTATACACAGTATTCAGTCAGGTCGGTCCTTCAAGCCAACGTCATCAATAATAGCAGGACATTATAGTCTGTATCAAGAGTTTTATCAATATTCGTGTGTAAAGTTGAAACATATAATAACATGATGAATACAATTGAACATATAGGCCTACATAATAATAGAACGAAAAAAAAAAACGGAACAAAATTTACAAATTTGTTGAAAATACAATAGATCATAGAAAATGAGAGATGAAAGTAGATTTCAAGAAGAAAAAGAAGATCAAGATAATGAAAAGATTCCAGGTTTCTTCTCCCCACTGTGAATGTTTGAATTGTTTTCTAACCCTGAAATTACTACCTTATTTAAGATTTGATTCGTTTGTTGAATAGATTGTTATACAGTATTTTAATTATTCTTTGGGGGTTGAGATCGCCCTTGTGGTGCCTTGTTCAAACGATCTCATCTTTCATCCATAGCCTTGATTGGGGAACAATGAATATGTATACAGTTTTAATGTTATTAAAATGAACGTAATTAGAGTTATACTTCTAATAAATAGTTCGGAATGTTATGAATTGACATTTTGTTATTCGACGAATCGTGTAGTGATTGAATTAATGATAATAATAATAATATCCATTTATTTAGCGTCAAGCTATTTGGATTACATACATTTATATAACACTCTATCATAAGATAATACAACTGAAAGGTGAAGGTCACCCGAGAACACGTGCGCCATCATTTACTGCCGAGTCAAACAAAGTTATTATTTATTAGCGAAAATATGTCAAGATGAAGACGAAAAGAAGAACAGATGCTATGTGCTACTATCTCATTTGGCGTATCGACACACCAAGCCGTTCGTGCTAATTGGTGGTGGAGACGCTCGATCGGGTCTGCAATAGCAGGTGGCAAAAGCATCTGATGATCATCGTGTCAGTTATGCTGTGAGACATGAGACAATTTGTGCAATTGGATTTGGGGAGCTGAGAAAGTTGCCCATGTCGGCTGCGACATTTGGATGGAGATTGAAGAATGAACCTCGTGCAGACGAAATGATGTGTGCCCATGTAATTTGTTGATTTTGTGCATTTGTCTATTTGCTTTCATCATTTATGAGACGTAGCACTCGGCCACTTTTACAGTTCAATTTGTACTTGGAAATTTGTGGAAATTATAAAATGGACATAGAAATAAATAATGCTCATAAATAAGGCTCAGCGACTGGATACTGCAGGGTACCGTGCCTCGACCAGTCTGCCCCACCCAGCTGGCAAGGCACGCTATAGCGAGCACACCCGACTCTGTCTACAGGCAATATTTTTATCTGTTAGCCGCCTCTTTTTCTGACCATGTCTTCATATTTACTGACGGTTCAAAGACAGACGATGCGGTGGGTTGTGCCTTCACTATAGGTTCAACTAGTTTTAAATACAAACTCAACTCCTTGTGTAGCGTCTATAGTTCTGAACTGTTTGCGATCCTCCAGGCTCTGAAACATATCAAGCAACACAACCAAAAGAAGTTCTTGATTTGTACAGACTCGCTCAGTTCCATGCAAGCCCTGGATGTTTTCTCACCAACTGACCATCTTGTGCAGGACATCCAGACCCTCCTAGCTGAGCTTGAGGCTCAGCGATGCGAGGTTGTCTTCTGCTGGGTGCCGGGGCATGCTGGAATCCCAGGCAATGAGCGAGCTGATAAAGCAGCGAAGGAGGCTACTCTACTCACAGCCACGTTCGATTCCCGTCTACGTATAAATGACCTGAAGAATCATTTTAAACGAGAAATGAGGAGTGCGTGGCAAGCATCGTGGGATAGTGTCACAAACAACAAACTGAAGGTTTTCAAAACAACAGTTAGACCATGGCACTCGTCTTGTAGGAGAAGCCGCAGAGAGGAGGTTGTTGTTGCCCGCCTGCGCATTGGACATACTCTTTTGACGCACGGATTCATCCTGAGGAGAGAAGAGCCGCCTGAGTGTGAGGAGTGCCTTAAGCCACTCACAGTTCACCACCTCTTGGTCGACTGTGACAAGTTCCGGAGTCTGCGCCGGCGCCTGCGTATGCCGGATGACTTGTCACGGATCCTTGGTGATGACTCAGATAGCGTATCCTGTGTCCTCGAGTTCATAAGAAAAGCAGGACTTTTGAACTTGATATAACTTGACTTGACGATGATCGTAGTTTTAGTTGCAACTCTTGTGTGTATGTTCCTGTTTGTATGCATGTGATTCATTAGTATTAATGTGTGTGTGTGTATGTGAGTACGAATGCAAACTCGACATTATCCTGACTGTACGACACATCTCTCCCGAGATTTATTCCTTTTAGTATTGACAAACGACCAAAATGACGTTTTTTATACAATCATTTTGTTCAGCTATCAAGTGTATCAGTGTGTGTATGACGATTTACATCATACACACAGTCGTTCAATGTTGTGTTCATAAAAAGTGTGTATGACATTTTACATCATACACGCGTTTGTTTACTTGTTTCGTGTTCATGGAGTTTGTGTTTGACCATTTACGTCATTCACGTATTTGTTAACCGTTCTGTGATATGTTTAGTCCTTAACTCACCTCTTATGCCGTTTCCAACATTGTTGGTTTTATGATTCGGTTCATTACATCGCATTCATTACATCGGTTCATTACAGCGTACAGGCGCAAAATGATCTCGGTGTCGACGCGCCTCTAAACCCAACATTCATTCATTCAACAATTCCACTTTCTAGCATTTGAATTAAATTATGTTTCATATCTTTTTGTATGAAGCCAGACATAGTAGTATTTGTTGCCAGGGCAATCGCATTGGCAATAGCAAATAGACCACATGCACTGCTATTTGACTGATACTGATGTGTATATTTTCTTATTGTTATTTTTTCTAAAGGGCTTTTTAAAATATTGGCTATCTGAAAGTGAGTATCATGCATATATGCTTTTGAAGATGAAGTTGAATCAAACACATCAATTGTGCCATTTGGACAATTGATGTTGCTAATCGGTGAAACCAAAGAGAAAATGGGACAAGAATTTGTGATAGAAAAACATGTGAAGAAACCTATCAGTAGAGTTATGATAATAGGGGTAGACAAGGATGATGTGAAGGACTACAATGAGGATTGGGAAAACGAGATTAATCGACAGAACAATCTTCAAAATACGAGGATCATTTATACAAAATACAATTATAATGGTCATACAGTTAATCTAATAATGGAGGTTCAATCAAGTGTGAAAGAGAAGCTAATGAGTGAAGGTATTCGAATGAACTGGAGGATGTGTAGTGTGGTTGATTGTGATTACGTTGCAAGATGCTACAAATGCTGTGGCTACGGCCACAGCTCCTTATACTGTAGAAATAATATATCCTGCAGTTACTGTGGAGGTCGTCACCAATACAAGGAGTGCAACTCAGATTATGAAAATTGTGCAAACTGTGTGAAGTCAAATAATCTGTATAGAACCAATCTTAACACAAATCATGAGTCTAGAGATAAAGCATGTCCGTGTTACTTAAGAGTAAGAGCGGCAATAAAATTTAAGGCAGAAATTGGGTATGATAATAGAAATCAGCATAAAAGAGGCAATGAAAGAGTGAATGTAATGAGTGGTCATGAAGGGAAAAGGAAGGTAAGAGAACATGATGAGAATAGCTGTCACAAGGAGCAGGAAGAGGTGAGAGCAGAAGAAATGAATTCAATTAGTGTAGTACCAGGAAAGGGATCTGGGGTGGTTAGTGCTCCAGCATAGCGTTTAGGGGGAGGGCAGGTGAGCAATATAAATAATGTTATTCAAATGAATGCACAAAGTTTAATAAAAAATATAGTAGACATAAGAAAAATAGCGATAGAAAAGAATCCGTGTATAATTGGAATTTCTGAAACACATATTACAAATAATATATTTGATAAAGAAATTGAGATTGAAGGATACACGTTAGTGCGCTGTGATTCACATTCCAGGTATACAGGAGGAGTAGTATTGTACATAAAGAAAGGGATTAGTTATAGTATTGAAGATATCATTGGAGACAAAAGTCATGGGCTCTGGATGATTGGATGTAAAGTGTATTTTAATAAGAATGCCTATACATCTCTATACGTGTTATATCTGTCTCCAAACGGAAATAAGGGTAAAGGACTTGAACTAATAGAATCCATTTTTGATAGGGAAGCAGACAGCAGAAGCAATATGATACTGACAGGTGATCTGAATATGGACTGGTTAGGAAATAGTAGAAGTAGTAAGAAGCTTAAGAACCTAGTCAATGAGTTTGGACTGAAACAATTAATTATCACACCAACTAGAATTACCAAGGACACTCGAAGTCTAATAGACCTTGTTATAGTTAATAATCAAAGACTTATTGAAAGTAAAGTAATGGATGATGTCTCAGTTGCAGACCATGAAACTATTATCATAAAAATAACTGATATTTTCACAGGGGATACGGAAGGCAGGCTTGAAAGTATAAGAAATAATTTTAAGGTTGTAGAAGACTGGGAGCAATATGAGAAGGAAAATTACCAAAACAAGTTGTACGAATGCAAGTGGGAGAGAAAAAGCGAGGATGTAAATGATTTGTACAACTGTGTAACAAAAAACTTGCTGAAGTGTAAAGATAGTATGGTTAAAGTAAAAAGGGTGCAATTGAAGCAGAGCAGAGTAAAAAGTTGTTACTGGATGAATGAGGAAATTAAAGATAAAATTAAGGAAAGAAACGTTTTAAAGAAAAAAGCTAAAATAACGGGAGATGGTGAAGACTGGGTCAGGTTTAAAAAAAGCAGAAACGTCATAGTTAACATGCTGCGGAAAGCGGAAAAAGTGTACTTCGAAGACAGAATAGATAGAGTGAAATATGATAGTGTTAAAATGTGGCAAACTTTGAAAAAATTGACAACAGTTGAAAATAGAGAGATGAGAGCCACGGAAATTCTTAATGATCATAAGAAAATACTTGTGGATGACAAAGTAATTGCTGACGGATTTAATAAATTTTTCATATCTAGCATTAATGAGATACTAGATAGCATAAAGAGTATTGACAAGGAAGCGGAAGATCAGTTCAAACATAACTGTATAGGAAGACTTAATCTGTACGATGTGAAGAAATATAGAAGAGATGATAATAGTAATTGTACTTTTGACCAATTTAGTAAAGTTACGATAAAGGAGTTAGATGAAGTAGTTTTAAGTCTAAAAAACAAGAAAGGGGATATAGATGGAATATCATGTGCTCTGTTCAAAGATTCCTACTGCGTTATTAGACATTATCTGTTAGATTTAATAAATATGAGTTTGAGTAGAGGGGTTTTCCCAGAAAAACTGAAAGAATCAGTAATTGTACCGGTACCCAAAGTAAAGGGAACAATGGACATGACAGAGTTTAGACCTATTAATATGTTAGCGGTAGTAGATAAAATTATTGAAAAAGTAATACATAATCAAATATATGACTATGTGAATAAAAATAATCTCATGTACGTTAATCAATCAGGATTTAGAAAAAGGCACTCATGTGAAACGGCAGTACAAAATCTCCTGTTTAGGTGGATGAAAGATAGAGATGAAGGAAGAGACACTATATCGGTATTTCTGGATTTAAAAAGGGCTTTTGAAACTGTAAATAGAGAAAGATTATTACTAAAACTAAAATATATGTATGGAATAAATGGTGAAGTATGGAAGTGGATAGAATACTACCTCAGTGATAGAAAACAAAGAGTAAATTATGGGGAAGAGATGTCAACTTTTATAGTATGTACCGAAGGAGTTCCTCAAGGATCAACTCTAGGACCCTTATTGTTTCTTTTATACATTAATGATGTAAATAAATGTATGAATCAGTGTTTCATGAACATATATGCTGATGATATGGTGATATCTGTAAGTGGAAGAAATAAGAAGGAACTGTTTGAAACTTTGAATACAGAATTAGATATTATTTTTCAATGGTTAAATGTGAATAAATTAAAACTTAATGATAAGAAAACCAAGGCAATGATTATAAAGAAGGACCGAAATGAAGAGATGTATAATGTTGTAATTAATGGTACCAAAATTGAGGTTGTACAAGAGTTTAAATATTTGGGTATTATACTTGACTGTAGACTTAATTTTAAGAGCCATATGAATTATATTGTGAAGAAAATTGGGAAAAAAATTGGATATCTAAGAAGATGTGGTAGAGAACTGTCAAAATGGACAAAAATCTTAATTTTCAATTGTATAGTTAAACCTCACTATGATTATTGTAGTACCATATTTTTATCTGTCTCTAATGAAATTTTAGATACGTTGCAAAAATTACAGAACTCGGCTATGAGATTTATATTACAGGAAACTTGGACTGTTTCTTCAGAGAAAATGTTGAATAGATTAGAATGGTTAAATGTTAGAAATAGTATTAAAATGGATTCCTATGTATTTATATTTAAAATAATTAATGGTTTTATGCCCGTTTACTTTGATAAATTAATTACCAATAATAATGAAATACATGATCACTATACAAGAGGTGCTGATCATATATATTTAGAGTCATGTAATTCTTCAATGTTCAGTAAAAGTATATTTTATAAGTCAGTAAGAGACTATAATAATTTACCTATAGTATTGAAGGAAATCAAAAGTGTGAGTAGATTTAAGCTAGAAATAATCAAACATGTAACTAGCACTGGAAGGTAATAATAAGTAAAATAATTTTAAGAGAGTCATTAATATATGTAGACCTGTATAATTAATAGCAAAATCATTTGCTAAATAAACAAATTACAATACAATACAATCGTAACCCAGTGAGCGTAGCTACCACAATGTAATATTTGAATCATAGGGGAGGAAGTAATTTTTTCAAAGTGAGCACCTGCACCTAATGGTACCCATTGAAAGCCAAGAATATGTGGAAAGCGATCTTTTATTAAAGACTGAGCTGCACTCATGATGTCATCATTGAGCCAACGATCTTGTAATATAATTTCTTTATCCTCGAACCTTAATTTTAAATGTTGTACCCATGTGTATGTTTTTTCCGAATTTGAGAATGTTTTAGATCTAAAGCTAACATTTCCTTGACGACGTTTCTTAGTTCTGGATTCGTTGAGGAACACTACCTCTTCAATTGGATGATCAATATCTGACTTACGTTTAGATTTATTAATTCTGAATGATTTACTATCGGGAATAGTTTTTAAATTTAAAATTGATTCCATATTAGGAGTTATCGGCTGCAATTCAAGTTTGGTGGTAATGATTAAGGATCGACTATCAGCTACAGTTTTTAATTCTAAATTTGATTCTATTCTAGGGACCGATGCTTGTGATTCAAGTTCAGTGGTATCGATTAATCTCTGATTATCGGGAACAGTTTTTAATTTTAGAATTGATTCACGTTTGGGAGCTACCGATGGCGTTTCAGTTTTAGTCTCGTTGACAAATGATTGACAGTCGGTCACAGTTTTTAATTTTAGAATTGATTCACTTTTAGGAGCTATCGATTGCGTTTTAGATTTAGTCTTGTTAGCAAATGATCGACTATCAGCTACAGTTTTTAATTCTAAATTTGATTCTATTCTAGGGACCGATGCTTGTAATTCAAGTTCAGTGGTATTGATTAATCTCTGATTATCGGGAACAGTTTTTAATTTTAAAATGGATTCCATTTTAGGGGTTATTAATTGTTCAAGCTTAGGTTCAGTCTTATTTTTAAAATAATTATCAATTAAAGTTTGGGCAGCTTGATCGGTCGTATTGCGAACAAATTGAGGTTGTCCCATTAAAAGTGTGTCATTTTTCGGAATACGTTTCGGACCAACTACTCTTTTGAAAATGTTAAAATGCTTTTTCGTTCCTTTGGGACGTCCTTTGGTCGCTATCACAGTGGGTATTCTGAGCCTATCTCGGATGTCTATTAGCTTAATTAAAGGATCAGTTAATAAGGAATTTGAGAATGATGGAATGTTAGTTGTAGTTGGAGCTAAAGTGTTGTCTAAAAAGTTGGTAGTGGGTGGAAATGTTTCATATTCTACACCGTGAGCTAGAGGTATTGATGTGTTTTCAATAGAGCTATTTTCAGACGAGAACAATTCATTACCAGTTCTTACATTTGGAATAACAAGCTCCGTATTATTAGTGTTCAACGGCAGAGAAGGTAGTGGCGTTACACATTCTAAGTCTAATAGATCATTATCAATAACTTCAGAATCTTCTTCATGTTCAGGACTCATTGAATGGACTGAGTTATGAAGTGGGAAATCATCATCAAATTCCAAGTCTGCTAAATTGCCACTACGTAATTTATCTAGGAAACAATCTATTTGACGTATATCCTTATTAAATTCAGTTACTCCACATGTGGCTAAAAATGATGCTATTCTTTGTAAATGAACCATTGCAAGTTGAAACTTGACATTTTCTGACGCAGGCTTGGTCAAGGCCGGCTTTTTCAACACGATTCCTGATTCAACAGTTACCGAACCTCCGACAAACTCCTCAGAACTTACAAATGTTGTATTTTTCCATCGATCGTGAACTAGCTCTTCTGAAAACACGTCTAAACCTAGAGCAGAACGAGCTACAAATATGTGTCGACAAGGAAGTTTTCTCTGCTGATGAAATTTACAGGTGCAAGTTGTACTATCTTCATTGACAAGATGCATAGTCTTGCCTCCGGTGACAGTTCTCAAGTCGTTATCAAATTTGTATGCAATTTCGTCCATCAAATCCAGCTGTTTGAAGATTAATTTCGACACATTGTACGTGCAAGTATTATTCACTGAAAGACGGATGTTATCTGGTTTTCTAGTATCTATCATAGTTTTCATTTCTCTGAATGCTATATTCGAGTAATCAGATTCTAATTCTTTACAATGTTCCAAGAGACCTTGAACGGCTTGTACTAAACTAAAGTGACGTTTTACTATTAATTTTATCTTCTGATTATGACTTTCAGTTATGTTATTTGTATTGTTTCCAAAAGAAGGTATGTCATTTCTATAGATATGACACCATTTTCACAACACAAAACTTCTCCCACATACTCACAAAAGCAATCGACGATTGCCCGCAGAGCTCGGCTAGGAGGCCGTTCAGCTCCATAGCCTGGCGGTTCACGCTCTCCAGGTACTCGGTCTGCCGGAAGAGCTGCCAACGGTTCTCCAAGCGAGGTAGAACACCAGAAATGGTCAGCAAAATGGAGGGGTGTACGCGGCGAACCTCCCGAACCAGCTCCTGGAAAGAAGAAATTATGTCAACATTGCTCTGCCGGTTACTCACATTGTTGACACCTGCGTGGATCACCATGTGGTCGAAGTACGGGGCTACGTCCACGGCCATCGGGATGAGCTGCTTGACCTCGGCCCCACTGTAGCTCAGAACGGTTTCCCGAACACCTGCACAGATGAAAAAATCCTTGATCATGGAATCACCAATAAAGACAGTGGCCATGCTTACTGTGTAGCTGATCAACAGTCAATTAAATAGCAAGCACCAGGCAACAAACACACTTTTTACCACTTGGCAATTCAACTACAAGCAATTACTAATCAATTACAGCAAGGAATTTACACGTGCCGTCTTTAACCACACTTGATTCAATCACAAGCAATTATGCACTACAAACACCAGGGAATGACGTCTGATCTTTATAAAGACAATATACGATCAAAATACTATGTAGGATTTGTAAGTAGCTGATTAATTCGCCAAAAAAGGCAAGGAGTAAAGCAAGCACGTTAGTATAGCCCAAAACCAAATTACGTAATGGCGATTTTCGGTTTCCGTTCAAAGTGAGTGTCAGTTCTTCTGAAACCGGAACCGGAACCTACAACTGACTGTCAATTGTGACCACTTCTGGCCAAACTGAGTGTCAGTCCTACAAACCGGAAGCGGAAACGACAAACTGACTGTCAGTAGCAATTACTACCACGCACAGCTCGTGACAGCTGAGCTGTAAGCAGCCACTCCGCTCATTATTTCATAAACAAGTTCTTGCCTTCTATTCGTGCTACTTCCTACAGTCCCTTCTTCCCAATTTATTCCTGGTAAATTCAAGTCTCCAGCAACTATTACATTCCTTTTATTAGCACTTTCAACCACTCTTTCCCTAATCTTGACAAGAATATCAGTATTAGAATTTGGTGGCCTATATCCCGCAATTATTATAAACATTTCTGTTCCGAACTTGATTTCTAATCCCATTAACTCTACTGCTTCTTCTATCCACAAGATTCTCCCATTCAACTCATTTTTTAATCCCAGCAATATACCACCCCCATGTCTATTTCTGTCTCTTCTGAATAAGCTGTAACCCCCTACCCCTATCTCTTTATCGGTGTAGCCATCGTCCAGCCAGGTTTCCACGAGTTCGAAAATATCGGGATTTATAGTGTCTACTACTGTTCTTAATTCGTCGAGTTTATTGCATATACTTCTGCAATTAACTAATGTTATTTTTAATGTATTTTTTACTCCCATCTCAATATCCTTCTGTTTCGATTTGTCTCCCCTTTCCATATCATTTCCTAGGCCTACCTCTATTCTCTTACTTTCAATCGTACTTAGTCACAAGCTAGCTCTTCTTCTCATCTTCTCGGCGACTCTTCCCATCAGTTTACCCAGTTTCTCTGCTCCCAATTTGTTTAAATGGATCCCGTCAGCCTTCAAATGTTCTTCATGTACCCAACAGTTAGACTCAATGTACAACACTCGTTCTCTGATACACAATCGCTCAGTAGCAGCGTTGACTCCGTCAATTAGCTCTCTATTTTCATCTTTTCTGTATATAATCCCACTAACTGCAACTCGACTTTCTCCGAACTTCTTTTTCGCAGCTTCAATCAATTCATTCATTCCTTTGTTCATTATATCTTGTCCATCCTCTCTTTGTCTCATCTCTTTCAAATCATTTCCTCCTACGATCAGAATAACTCCTTTACCATCGACTTGCCTTTTCTTCATTTCATCCACCACTCTCCTCATTCTGAATACACCAATTCCTGGTCTCACATCCACCTCTACACTGGATCCCGTGCCGACGCTTGTTCCACGAACAATCGAGCTTCCCAACAGTACAATACTCTTTTTGGTTATTTGTTTACTTTCCTCTTTAGATCTAACAAATTCCATCTCGACTTTACCAAATTTGCTGACTTCATTTTTGTCTTTCACTTCTTCTGGAATAAACTTCAATTGCGTTTCCTCTGCGTTTATATTCTTCCGCGTCTGCTCTTCTTCGTTATTCATGGTTCTCAGACATTCAACTTTACTTTGTTCGGCATATTTCCCTTTCTTCAATTGTTTCCCATTCGTTTTCTCCTCATTCATGATAATTTTAGGGATATTCTCGTTTTTTCCCTTGTTAACGTTTTTCTTTCCCTCAATACATGCTTCCCTTTTCTTCTTATCTTCTCCTTCCCTGCACTTTCCACAGCTCCACTTTAAGCCTGGTACATTTTGAATACACTTGTACTGTGCAGTACTTATATTTACACACGCTATATATGCCACCATTGCGAACATTTTTCTGAACAGCATTGTATTGCTCTGTCCTTGACCTTCACTCCTAATCCACACTTCATACCACAAATTACATTCAATTCTTTCGGCAATGGTACCGTACTTGGCACTATCTCATTCCCACTATTGGTTTTCAGTCCCAATCTTGGTCTTCCCCTCGTTACTTTCTTGAATTCGGTCGTCATCTCGAAAAGTTACTTTTAACACCTTGATTACAGTGGTCAATAATAATCATACACCTTGGTCAATATCTATCCAGATGGCCGTTGTTGCTTAACGACCACACCAACAGCTAGGTTATACGGGGGTTCGAATGAGCGGATGATAGGTGCTAGGACGTTTACAAAAACCCATGCCTTACGCGGGACTCGAACCCACGCCCAACGGTAACTTCAGTTACTACCGCTAGCGATAATTGACTTGGCCACCGGGGCGGCGAAAATGAATGTATTTTGTAGCAAAAGATATCGTGAGACGCTGATTCAGTGTGAATCTAGACTTATACGATGGCAAACCACTAGCCTAGTAACACAGTTCCCGACGGAAACCAGAGCTCTAACCATGAGTGCCAGCTGCTTTCGGCTTCATCTCATGTCAAGGCCCAGACAGATTCACGGGAGACGCACAATCTTCTGTCAAGTAACAAATGACAACCAATCGTTACCATAGCAACACATTGAACTGGTGAACTACCGAACATGCTAATTAGTCTCTTCCAACTGATGGACATTGTTGTCTGTCTCTTCCAACAATGGGTGACGTCACTTGACAGAAGCCTACAGGTTCGATTCACTGACACTTGGGCGACGGACACTTGGGCGACGGACACTTGGGCGACAAAAGTTGTTTAATTAATAAATTATGTAGCTTTTGGGCAATTGTGAAAATGAAGAATGACTTTAGAAAGATAATTCACAAACTAAAAATACAAATCCTCTATTTTGAAGCATTTTTTGTGTATTTAGAAATTTTTCTTCCGATTTCGCCAAAGTGTGCCCCCGTCTCGCCAAAGTGTCCGGTTTTGAAGTATGTTAAAAGCATATACTTGCCTATCATGAACGGAGGAATCATGAATCAGAGGACGGCGTCTAAGGTAGGCCGGGGTTGAACTTAGTCTTTGCAATCCACTCTAGGATGCTGGGATACCCCAAAACCCACGTGTTCTTTATTCACTTATAACAAGCATATCTATGAATCACTGTGCCCCCTCCCCCCTCCGCCTTCGCTTGGTACTTACATCGTCACAGGTGTGAGGGATGAAAACAAAGGTGGTAATGGACAAGGGATCAAGGAATAATTAAAAGGGTCACATTTAATTTTTTCTCTTCAAAATGGCTGACCTGGAAAAATTAAATGAGAGACAATTGCGTTTTACATATCCCGTACACATTTTATATTTGTAAAAGTAAAATTAGCCGTCGCCTAAGTGTCCGTCGCCTAAGTGTCCGATGATAAAGTGGATGAAAGTAGATCGCCTAAGTGTCCGTCGCCTATGTGTCCGTCGCCTAAGTGTCCGTCGCCTAAGTGTCCGTCGCCTAAGTGTCTGTCGCCTAAGTGTCCGTCGCCTTAACGTCTCTCGCCTAAGTGTCCGTATACCACAGGTTCTAAAGCTCAAACTACCCGCGCGTGAATGGACGTCAAATGATGTGTACATATTTTATAATTCGTTGTAAAATTATCAAATAATTACTCAAAGACAGCACTGCAATATCTACGTGAAACTTTTTTTCGTATATGAGTGTTTACTAAAAAATGTACTGTAATTTTGCTAAAATTCGATATTATTTTCGTGGTAAAAAACATGTTGTATTTCAAACCTGACAACACTGAGTCAGACCTCCAGCCGGCAACAACTGCGCATTGCGTTCCTAGATCCGGTCCAGTGTGAACAAGATGAAGGCGCGAGCCACCTGAGCGCTAGTGGTGTGGGGTAGGGGGGACGGTCGCTGGGAACTTACAAGCTACACACAAAACCACAGCATAGATGCGACATAATTTAGCTTGTAATTATCATTCGTGTTAATTCCCCCCCACCAACAATTGGGTTATATGGGAGTATCAATGATCGGGTGATGATGGAACTGTGAAGTGTTGATAGGAAGCACATTTACAGAAACCCATGTCTCGTGCGGGACTCGAACCCACGCCCGACCTGACTTCAGTTTCTACCCCTAGCGATGATTTACTGAGCCACAGGGGCGGCCATCTCATTCACTCAAAGGCCATATATTATTAATTTGTGCTAATATAATACAATCATATACCCCCTCGAAGGATCCGGACACCTTGACGTGGTGTGGGGGCTTGCGTGGCCCCGTGATCCCCAGAGCTATCGTCGGGAGCAATTTATTTGCTCCCAGCAGGGTCACCCATGGCGATAAGGTCTGGGGTGAGGGTCCAGACTAAGTTCGGACCGTCGGTCGAGTGGGTGCCTCTTGGTGACCGGAGTACCTGGAGGGAGTTCTGAGCGTTGCGGTTGTCTTCTCATTTCTTTTCTCATCTGTCGTCTTCTTTTTCTCATCTTCCTTTTCTTTTCTTTTTCTGGACAGCTCTCTCCATGTTCTTGAATCGCCCACATCTGTTGACGACAATCGCAATGTACACGAACATGAGCCCAAACTCAAGGTGTAAACTATCGTGCCGAGGAGTTGAATGGCTACGGGTCAATGTAGTCTCGAACGATGTACTCTAGATACTTGGCGACCTCTAGTTTTAATTTAGCCTTACTTTCACATGCGGGGCTCTGTGCGAGTGGACTTTTATTTCCCTAGCTCCTCGTGGGACCAAACATGAACACAAACAACAAAAACCCAAACCCCTTTCCCCAACTACCCCCCCCCCAAGGAACCTAACAATATACCACCATTAATTAATCGCAATAAGAAGCGTGCTTTGATGGATGAGCCAATCTCCATGGAAGACCTTCATCCAAAGTTCAAAGAGCCACGCTATTTGACAGTCAAAATAACAACACCCAATAAAAGTTTCAAAAATATTTCTCCATTTGACCAGGCTCGAGGAGTACATCGTCTGGTAGGCGAGGTTAAGTCCTTGAAATGCCTTCGTGACGGTACCCTCCTCATAGAGACGAAGACCTGCGAGCAAACCAAAGCTTTAATAAATTCTCAACTCTTTCTTACCTACCTGATTGATGTATCGCCGCATAGAAGTCTCAATACCTCCAAAGGAATAATTTTTAGTCATGACTTACTTGACCTTGACGTAGAAATACTTAAGGAAGAGTTCAAAAGCCAGAATGTCTCTGACGTATCTCGTATTGAAAGCCGACGCAATGGTAAACTCGTAGCAACTCCGCTTCTGATACTCACCTTCAATACTCCGACTCTGCCCACGAAGGTATTCGCTGGTTATGTATGCCTGGCAGTGCGCCCGCATATTCCAAATCCTCTGCGGTGCTTCAAGTGCCAGAGGTTTGGACATCCCAGCGAATCCTGCAAGGGCAGAGAAACATGCGGAAAATGCGCTGCTGACCGACATGACTCGGAGGCATGCGATACTGCTGCCCGATGCGTGCACTGCGACGGAGACCACACTGCGTGGTCTCGGGAGTGCCCCATCTACAAGCAAGAGAAGAAGATTCAAGAGATCAAAACATTGCAAAATATTTCACTTCATGAAGCAAGAAGACAGTATTATCAGCTGAATCCTCCAATTGCACTTGCGAAATCCTTCTCTGAAGCTACCTCACAAAAAACATCTCCACTATCAGAAGTTGCGCAGCTTAAAAATATAATTGCTCAACAAAAAGCTCAACTTGCCACTCAGACCCCTGCCAGCTCTTCAGTAGAGACATCCCTCACGGAGTTGAGAGAGATGATGAAGGTGCAGTCTGAGGAGATGGCAGCGCTGCGAAAGCAACTCGCTGAACAAGCAGTAGCAATGCAGGAAGATGCAAAGAAATACAAAGACATAATTAAATCACAGAACAAAGAAATCAGTGAGCTAAAACAGGTACTTGCAAAGCAGTTGGCAACTCCTGCTTCACAATCAACTGAAATGGAAGGGAAAATTACTGAGACCTCTGGAAAAAAGAATACAAAATTAAGCCGTCAATCTCGATCAAAAGAGATTGACGCAACAAATGAATGCCCTCCTGTCATCCAGAGAGCCTTTTCTGTGTCTCCATCACGTAGTGATAGGAACATGGAGTGGCAGACTGTTTCCGCACAGTCTAGAGTTGATGAGTTTAGGAAAGAGAGGGCTAAGGGAGCGAACGAGAAGTTTCTCTCGACTGTTGTAAGCAAGAAGAAGTAAGAACTCTAGTTTTTATCTGTATTGAAGTATACTTTAGAAGTATATTTCAACACTTTTTAGCACTTTTATTTGTTTGTGTCTTAAAATGGCCTTATTGCAATGGAATTGTAATGGTTTTAGCATACATAGGGAAGAGATCAAGCTTTTAGTATCCAATTTTAAACCTTTGTGTTTCTTGTTTCAAGAAACTCATTTTAAAACAACTGACTCTCCTTTATTGCGTAATTATAGTTTTTATCGATATGACGATCTCACTGGTAACAGAGCTCATGGGGGAGTAGCCACAGCTGTCCACGACAGCTGTCACGTAAGCCCACTGCCGCTCACAACACCTTTACAGGCAGTGGCAGTTAGAGTAACTCTCCCTCAGCCTGTTACCATGTGCAACATTTATCTACCAGAATGGGCTCCAGTTACAAAGAGAAACCTGGAGAACCTTGTGTCGCAACTGCCACGTCCCTATATGTTACTAGGCGACTTCAATGCCCACAATACACTGTGGGGTGACACAATGGTTGATGGCAATGGTAGAGGGCGTCTATTTGAACAGTTTTTCATCGATAATGATCTCATAATTCTTAATAATGGAGAGAAAACCAGGTTTAATGCATACAATGGTGAATTCTCGTCCATTGATCTCTGTATATGTACTCCATCTGTTGCACCCCTTTTTAGTTTCTCCGTTAATGATGATCTCTGTGGGAGTGACCACTTCCCCCTCATTTTAAACCTCACCACCGACTATCAACAGCCAAAGAGATGCGCCCAATGGAATCTGCGCCGTGCCAAATGGCACCTATTCACAGGTCTTGTTGATCTAAAGGATACATTGAATATCGGTGAAGTTGATCAACGAGTAGAGATTTTAACGGATAAAATTATCAGTGCGGCGGAAAAAGCTATCCCTCTGACGTCTACCAACCTACGTAACATTCCCGTTCCCTGGTGGAACAAGGAATGTGAAGAGGCGATAAGAAAACGCAAACAGGCCTTCAGAATATTCAACAAATTCCCTAATGAAATCAACCTTGGCGCATTCAGAAGGCTGCGCGCCAAGGCGCGATTCATTATAAAATCTGCTAAGAAAGCTTCGTGGTGTGACTATGTGTCATCCATAAATTGTAACACTTCTTCTACTAAAGTCTGGCAGCGAGTAAAAAAGATGGACGGAAAATTCAAATCTCAAACTATATCAGGAATTGAAGCGAATGGAAATTTAATCACCACTCCTAAAGAAATAGCGGATGCTATTGGTGATCATTTCGCTGACGTCTCTAGCTCACACCACTATTCGGCACCGTTCCAGAGGTATAAACGTGTTGCGGAGAGTAGAAGACTCGATTTCACCTCCGCAGACAACGAGGCCTACAACGTGCCGTTTAGTAGGTGGGAGCTAGAGAACGCTATAAACAATTCCAAAAATACTTCTCCAGGAGCTGACCGAGTTCATAATTCATTTCTCAAACATTTGTCGTCTGATTCTGTTGACCATCTTCTTACCACATTCAACTTTATTTGGAGTAGTGATACTTTTCCTGATAATTGGAGAGAGGCCATCCAAGTTCCTATTTTAAAACCCAATAAAGATAAGAAGATGCCGTCAAGCTATCGCCCAATATCCCTGACCAGCTGCCTGTGCAAAGTCATGGAGAGGATGGTAAACAACCGCCTACTATGGTGGTTGGAACGCCGAAACCTCCTTTGCACAGAGCAGTCTGGCTTCAGGAAAAATAGAAACACTAATGATCATTTAATTAGGATGGAAGGCTATATACAAGATGCCTTTCTCACGAGACAGCACGTCATTGGTGTGTTCTTCGACTTAGAGAAGGCATACGATACTACATGGCGATACAATATTTTAAATACCATGTCAAAGTGGGGTTTTAAAGGTCACCTTCCTGTTTTTATCTCTAATTTTTTAACTAATCGTAAGTTTTACGTTCGTGTCCAGAATGTTTTATCTACAAGTTTTATTCAAGAGAACGGGATTCCTCAAGGGTCAGTATTGAGCTGCACACTGTTTGCTATTGCAATTAATGATATAGTTGATTGCATTCGATCTCCCGTATCATCTTCTCTCTTCGTTGACGACCTTGCTATTTTCTGTAAATCTTCTAGAATTACAACCGCTTCTCGACAAATTCAGTTAACCATCAATAGATTAGAGGAATGGGCCAATATAACTGGTTTTAGATTCTCAACGTCTAAAACTACCGCAATACATTTTCATCGACAACGGGGTTTGCACCCAAATCCCGACCTTTTTCTTGCTAATGAACTGCTATCATATTCTGAAACTACCAAATTCCTAGGGGTCACGTTTGACTCGAAACCTAATTGGAAAGAGCATATTTCTCATTTACGTATCAAATGTTTCAAGTCATTAAATCTACTACGATATTTAAGTGGGACCAAATGGGGTGCTGATCGAACCACAATGCTTCAGCTATACAGGGCGCTGGTTCGATCTAAATTAGATTATGGCTGCGTGGTATATGGCTCTGCCCGAGAAAGTTATTTGAAACCTCTAAACACAGTTCACAATACAGGCCTCCGACTAGCAATAGGAGCACTCCGCACTAGTCGTGTTGAGAGCCTGTATTGTGAATCTGGTGAACCTTCTCTAAGAAATCGAAGACAATACATACTTAGCGTATATGCATCCAAATTATTCTGCATCAAAAAACATCCGACTTATCAGCCATTCTTCAACCCACATTTTCAAGCACTCTATGGAGCCAAGCCGAACGCAACTCTACCTGCAGGTATTCGCTTTGATAATTTTATGGTAGAGGAGAATTTTATTTATCCAAGGGCATATCCAGTTGGATTCTCAGATTCTCCTCCTTGGTTAGCAGCCCAGCCAAAATGTAACACTCGCCTCTCAGAATATAGGAAATCTTATACCAGTTCAACTGTTTATGTCCAATTATTCAATGAAATATGCTCGTATATCGGAGAACACATAATTTATTTTACTGACGGATCAAAGCTCAATAACAATGTTGGTAGTTCATTCATTTCTGGGACGTCTGTTTCCTATGGGTTCAAGCTCCATGCGCTGTGTAGTGTTTACACAGCTGAGCTCTTTGCAATTATCAAGACACTACAACATATAGAACAACGCTCTGAGAAGGCTTTCTTGATATGCTCCGACTCGTTGAGCGCTCTTCAAGCAATAACTGATATATACCCGACTCACCCACTAGTCCAGGAAGTGCAGAACCTCCTGACCGCCCTTGCCTCGCAGGATGTCAGTGTAGTGTTCTGCTGGGTACCTGGACATGTGGGTATAAAAGGCAATGAAATGGCAGATCAAGCAGCCAAAGAAGCCACACAGAGGAGTAGAGTTGACGAGCCGAGAGTCCCCTTTACAGACTTGAAGGCTCATTTTAAACACATTTTAAAACAAAGATTTCAGTCGGAATGGGACCAAGAAATTAACAACAAACTCAAAGCTATCAAACCAACAGTCGAGTCATGGGACTCGTCCATTAGAGCCTCTCGCAGAGAAGAAGTTGTATTGTCACGAATAAAAATTGGTCACACTCTACTCACTCATTCTTACTTGTTCACCTCGGAGAAAGTTGTTCCCTTATGTGATACCTGCAATGAAATATTAACCGTCAGACATATTTTATTGGAATGTAGGAAGTACAGAGATCTCAGACAAGAGCTGGCAATGGGAGACTCATTATCAAAAATTTTAGAAAATAATAGCCAAACAATTAACAAGTTATTTATATTTCTGAAACGTAGCAATCTGGCAAACCTGCTTTAATCTTGATATATAATTGTCATTTTTTTTTCAATTTAATATATACTTGTACTTTCTCTGGCAGGTTCCGGCCTTCTACACCGGCTCCTGTTTCTTAATATTGTTATTTAATATTAGTATCAAGTTTGTTATGTTTTGTTTTTTCTAGTCATTTTGAAAGGTTCTGGCCTTTATTTCTAATCTAGTCATTCAGTATTCAGTAAGTTTTATATTAGATAGTGGTGTATAGCTATTAGTTATCATAATAAGTTTTACTTTTATTCCCGGCAGGTTCCGGCCGTTTTACTCAGGCGTATTTTTTAATTCGGTTATTCATTATAGTTTGTAAGTTTTATAGTAGGAATTAGTACATAGCTGTGATTTAGTATAGTAAGTTCAACTTTTATTTCTGGCGGGTTCCGGAATTTTATACTGGCGCCTGTTTTTAATTTGCTCAACTCGTATTGTTAGTAATAATACTGTGATTTTAATAATCCCGTTTTTGTATTATGTAATTTTTGATATTAGTAATTTTAGTCTAAGTAATTTTTGTACAGATGTAAATTTTGACAGAAGTAAATTTTTAAAAAATATGAAGTTTTTAGTACTATTAAATTTTTAGAAAATATGTAAAATTTTTTACGTATAGTAAATTTTTAAACGTATGTAAATTTTGACAGAAGTAAAATTTTTGTACGTTGATAAGTTTTAATATATTTACGTTTTTAGTAAAGATTAATTTTAGTACCGGATAGTAATTTTAAAACAGTATAGTAATTTTAGTACTTATAAGTTTTAGTACCTATGTAAGTTTTTAAAAAAGTATTTAAATTTTTTGTACAGTAATAATTTTTTAAAAAGTATAGTAAGTTTTATTACGTTAAGTAATTTTTTTAAAGTAAGTAAGTTTAGTTTTAAAAGTAAGTTTTAGACAGTAAGTAATTTTTTAAAATAGTATAGTATTTTATTTCAGATAGAAGTTTTAAAACATAAGTAGTTTTAGTACGTTAGTAATTTTAGTACAGATGTTTTTTAATATAGTATAGTAAATTTTGTACATTATAAGTTTTAAATGTATATAATTTTATTAAAGTTGAAATTTTAGTACGTATAGTAAAAATTTTAGTACAGTAGATAAGTTTTAATAAGTAAGTAATTTTTGTCGTTTGTAATTTTTTGTAAGATAGTAAAATTTTTAGTACGTTAAGTAAGTTTGTAAGTTGAAAAGTTTTAATTTATATAAATTTTATTCATATAGTAAGTTTTAGTACAGTATAGTATTTTTTTTACGTTGTAGTTTTTAAAAGTATTAGTTTTAGTATATTTTATTGTTTCAGTATAGTGAGTAAATTTTAGTAAATATGTAGTTTTACATAATTTTTTAATTTTATGGTGGGATAAAATTTTGATTAAGTGGTTTTTTTGTGTGTGAGTAAATTTCTATAATTGTAAATGTAGGTTAAACGTTGTTATTTTTGTTGGTGTGTGTATGGCCCTTTACACCATACCTCACTTGTTTTAGTATAAAAAAAGATAGGGTTCCGGGGTTTTACACCCAAACTGTGTTTTTTTCTTTTAATAGAATTTTTATAAATTTTGGTTATTTGTTGAGCGTGTAATAGTACTAAGTGTATCGTAACAAAAAGTTTTTGTACTTTTTTCGAAAGGTTTTTGATTGTAAAAGGGGCCAAAGGGCTAGCGTTGACGCGCCCCTAACCCAAATTCTTTATTCATACAATCATACATTTTTTTCAATTTATTTTACTTTTTCAATTATATTTATAAATTAAAAACAATTCTGGTTCAAATCAAAATCATAGTAACAAGCCATCCCCTGGCTCGTCAACATCGCCTGTGTTGAAAAAATGAAATCATGTGGGCGGGGTTCGAGACCCGCACTAAAAGGGGTTTATGTAAACGTGTCCCTATCATAAAATTCTCTTTTAATAGTCACCTGTCTCGTACTCCCTTTAAACCTAGTTTTTTGGGGGTCTTGACAGCTTAAAAATAAAAAACTTTATAAAAATTTTTAAAAAAACAAAAATATGAATTGATATAGCTATAAAGTGGTATAAATGATTTTTAAAAAAGGCATGACGCAATAAAACTGCTAAATTCCCAATCAAATTCAAAAATCTTAGTTTCGTTTAAAATTCCTGCAAATTTTCAAAAAAAATACTTGTATATTTCCCTAGCGCCCCTTCAAAGACCAATCACAGTAATTTCTAAAATTATGGGCAAACAAAATTTTTTTCTATATGAAATTTGCAAATATAAAGATTTGTTTCAAATTTCCTAGACGGGCCCCAAGCTGAAGGGACTCAGAAACCCTCGATATTCCCCAGGTATTCCTACCCCACATACTGGGGGGGTCGACCTCCCGGTCGTTTCGGTTATTTTGATACGGAGACGTCGTGGGGTCGCCGTCTCTTGTGTTGTCGCGTTTTTTCCTTTTTCGCTGTTAACATCCTTGCTACTTCGCAGGATCGCTAGAACCGGGGAAACGCATGTGGCACGTTTTCTGAACGGGGGTCAGGGACATACATAAACCCCATCGGGGGCCCGGGTTCGTTTCCCGTTTTGGCGCCCCCTGACGGGTTCACGGCTTCCCCCTCTGTCGTCGCCTATGGGAGGGTTCCTTTAAACACGGGCCACGACCGACCTTTCCCCCCTATCCAAAAAAAATGCCGCCCTCGGTACTCAGTCAGCTGAGGCATCGCTTCAGAAATGAAGTCCCCGTTGGGCATGGGGTCGATCCCGCATAAGGCATGGGTTTTGAAAACGCCTTTTCCTCTCACCTTCATATTTTTCTAATCCCCGCTCATTCGCCCCCCCTATAACCTAGCTTTGGGGGGGTCTTTAAACAAACAAAATAATCATCATCAACCATCCCATCCGGATAAATCCCTCTCAACATATAAAAACATGAATACAATTGCCCTATGGCCTACTATAATAAAACAAAAAAAATCGGAACAAATTACAATTTTTTAAAAATACAACAACAAAAAAAAAATAAGATAAAAGTAATTCAAAAAAGAAAAATAAAAATAAGAAAGATTAAAGGTTTTTCCCCCACTGGATGTTAATTGTTCTCAACCCTGAAATTACTCCCCTATTTTAATTTTTTTGTTTTTTAAAAGGGATTGTTATTTTAAAATTTTTGGGGGGTTGGACCCCTTTTGTGGGCCCTGTTCAAACGATCTCTCTTTCATCCATACCGATTGGAAACATATTATCTAACAGTTTAATGTTATTAAAAAACGTAATTAATTTAACTTCAAATAATATTTGGGAATGATATGGTTTGATTTTTTGTTATTCGACAAATCGTGTAGTTTTTAATTTAATAAAAAAATAAATTCATTTTTTTACGTTAAGCTTTTGATTCATACATTTAAAAAACCCTTATCAAAAGATTACAATGAAAGGTAAAGGTCACCCGAGATCACGGCGCTATCATTTACCCCCGGGGGGGTCAAAAAAGTTATTTTTATTAGCGAAATATGTCAAGATAAAAACGAAAAGAAGAAAGATGCATGTGCTATACTCTTTTTTGGTTCGAACACCAAGCCGTTCGTGCTTTTGGGTGGGGGGAAAGCTCGTGGGGCCCTGCAATAGCAGGTGGCAAAGCCTGAAAATCATGTTCATTTTTCGTGAAAATGAGACAATTTGTGCAATTAATTTGGGGTAGAAATTTTGGCCATGTCTTTCGACATTTGAATGGAGTTGAAGAAAAAAACCTCGGCGCGAATATGGTGCCCTTTAATTGTTGATTCTGTGCATTTGTTTATTTGCTTTCATCTTTTACAACTAGTACTGGGCCCTTTTTTACAGTTCAATTTGTACTTGGGGAACTGTGGGAAATTTAAAAGGACATAGAAAAAAAAATGAATGAAAAATGTTTTTGAATTTCATTATAAAGTTAAGATGAGTTGGGAAACCTACATTCAAAAACGAATTCGCCCGTACGATATTTAAAAAATCTGTTTTAAATCAATGATACCCCAGTTTTCAATTTTTTCGTAAGCTTCATTTTTTTTATTCTGAATGGTTTGTATTGTTTTAAAAGTATGGTTTTTTTATCGCTTTCGATGAGGGCCCAATAAAAAATCCCCATCAGTAATGAAAAACCAAAAGAACCAAACACGGATATTTTGGGCTCTGTAATCAAAGTACCCCTTTTTATTATTTAATAAATGCGACAAAATTTAAACTCTCTTTTTCATAAAACGATGTAAATCTGTCGGGGGGTCGACCATCGGGAATCGAAGCCCGGGCCCCTTTAAGGGTGGTTAGTTCTACGGTGAGCAGTTGGGCTGCAGTTGTTGTTTTTTGGTGGCAGTTTCTACTTGTGTTTTGATAAGAAATGCTAAAGGGTCAAACCCCCCGTACGCCAAGTGGTGGGGGAGGGCAAATGGGGATCGGAGCTTTATTTTTTCGTAGGTAACCCCTACCCGCGGAAAGTACTCGAAACTCACTGTCGTTTTGATATTTAAATTTTGTGGATTCGGGTACCGAGCCACCAACCTAGCCCGTGTCAAATTTAAGCTCGAACAGTTTTATCGTGGGGCCGGGGGAACCCCCCCCGCCAGCGTATTTAAGTATACTTACCCCCGCCACTGTATTTAAGTACTACTTTACGCCCAAAGCTCGGGGACCATTTTTTTCCTTCAAAATGAAAGAGTGGTACAACGATTTTTTTCAGGGGGAAAATAAAAGGGGGCGTACGCTGGCGCAGATTTTTTAAAAAATTTATTTCATGAAACCCAATTTGATACTTTTATTAGGCTCCTTAACGAAAAAAATTACGTTTAGCTATGGTTTTTACGAATATTCTCAATCAAACAAGCTATTTTTTAGCGCCATAACTCATCACAACCTTTCCTAGTATTATGGAAAATTGATACTACATTCCGGCCGTGTTAAACAGAATTCGCTTTTGGAAATGTACCCTTGTCGTTTACCATTGCCTGAAATCAATGAGTACCCTTACGGGCGTTTTGCGGCGGGGTTGTGCGACCACCACAGACACCAAAGACAAAATTCCACCCTGCCTTTAAACCCCCCCCCAAAGGCCCCGTCAAAACTTTACAAAATCGTCAATCGCATAAATAAAATGTAAAGTCCCCTTTTATGTTGTAACTTTCAAATAAAAGGTTTGTAAAAAATTCTTCAGCTATTTTTAGGTTTAGTTTTTCAACAAATTTTTTAAGAATGTTGGAAAATTTTATTAAATTTCAAATTTTAGTGGCTTTTTTGACAAAATACTTATTAAAAAACGTTTTTTTGATGACTTTTTTGGAAGTTATTGTTGGGGGTTTTTTTCTAAAGTAATGGACTTTTTAGTTGGTGGTAGGGAATTTCTCGTTTTTAAAAAAAAGACAAAACGTCGCCAGGTGAAAGGGGCATGGTTTCTGTAGCAAAAAACACAACATGCAACCAGGAGGGGCACGACTGGGGTCGACTTTTCTAACGGAAACTCTACCACAGTTCAACACTATGTCCCCCCCTAATACGCGCGGCTACGACATTGAGAAACGCCCACTCTGAATAAGAGAGATGACCACAAATTGAGCGACATGGGAAAACCCATTCTGAAGCCCGTCAGTTGAAACAACTAACGTTGTCCCTAAGCGGGTCATTGGGAGAAAAACGGGACTAATAAGGTTATGAGTCTAAACATAATACGGAAAAACAAAGGGCCCTGTAAAAAGGGAAAAAAGGGAATCCACAGGCGTTACAGCAGTATCTGCAGCTTCACGACGTGTTCGCTCCGTGCATTTGTAAAAATCTAAACGGGGTTCTCAACGCTCTTTGAGGCTTTGGGGGAAGACTTTTCGGGTTTGGACTGTTTCTCGAGAGCGGGCAGTTTTATTTTATTTTAGGGTTTTGGGGGTGTCTGCAATGGGGGATGGGTCCACGGACTATCTTATATAACGGCCTTGAGAACAAATCCTAGGGCTTCATATGTTCCAGATCTGGCTGACAGCTTTTTCATATCGTCGAAAGTGTTCTTGGGGGATTAGGTTCGTATATTTTTAGATTGGAATACTTTTGTACAGAATCGCAAAATGCGATGTCATTTGGGCGGTTTTCTCGATGGGAGGGATTTCTTGTTTTATCAACTATACGGTTCCTTTTTTCTGGCTCTCACGATTATATTGGGAAAATTTGATGGCTTCCTTCCTTGTTTCACATGGGCACAAAGCATAGCATTTAGTTGTAAACTTATAAGGGTTGGAGGCCGGTTTTGTTACAAAGAAGGCGACCGGTCAGCACGAACCTGTCCCTAATGGGGGTACCATAAATAAGGTTAATAGCGGGTTCTCCCTTGTCTAAATTAGCCTTTTTGGCGGTATACCCCGATAATCTTGGGCGCTGCGTAAAAGTTCGAGGTTTTTCCCCCGATTGACGGGGTACAGGTCACTAGAACTCCTACCGACCAGTTCGTCCTACAGATCGTTTTTTGAGCAGAGGCCAAAACGAATTTCCAGGGCCCCCCGCCAAGCCTTTGCGGCAGTTGTGATTGTGGGGCTTTGAAATCAAATATTATTAATGGGTTATGGGGAAACGGAAAAATAATAATTAGGGAAAGGGCACACAGACTAAACATTAAATTTCCTTTCCTAATCCTCCCTAATAATTTTTCCCTCATTTGGAAAGACATTTAACCCCCTCCCCTCAAGGAAAGTTTCTGTTCTTGTAAAATCTGATACGTGTAAGCATATCATATCGTGTGACATTTTATATCATAATTATATGAATAAAAATCGGTAATAAAAAAAAAACATTTTAATAAGGTCACTTTTGTTTTGTTTTTAGGTTGGCCCCGTTATCTCTCCAATTAAATTTTCTTTCAAAAGAATCAATTGCATTTGAACTATAATTGCCCCGGGTATCTAAGGGTACGTAAATTCTTCGGAAGTTTATATCAAATTGGGGAAAAAATATACAGATGTGGTAATACAAACGTCTTCGAAATAGCAGTGCAGATAAAAAAAAAATCACTTTCAAGACTCCCCGGGAGTCGATTTGCGAATATCATTTTTTGGGGAAACTTTGAACGGTATAAGATTCAAAATTCTGAAAAAGAGCAAACAAATTCCACAATTACATTAAAAAAAATTGCTTGTTTAATTTTACGGCTCCCTAGTTCATTTTCATCGGTGAAGCATTTTTCAGGATAAGTGTACAAAAGGGGGCACTTTATCGTTTAATGGATGTTTTTGGGCCCCCTACCCAAATGCCAAGCAAACGTTTAAAGCGACCCTTAAAGGGGGTTTGGGGCGCGAGATCTGAAAGAACCCGCAGGGAAGGGGTTTTTTGTCTGCCGGTCAGAATTTGGAAACTTATTCAAAACCCAATTCGGATTTAATTTCAGCAAAAATACATCAAAGACTGTAAGGGAAAACGACGTTTACAAAAATTTAATGGAAACGCTAATTGGTTTTAATAGCTTTTAAATAGTTAAAAAGTATTAATTTAAATTTTTTATAAAACGAGTGATGGATTTTAGTGAAAGTTTTTAATCATGTTTTCATTTTATATCGAATTTGATGAGAAATTTTAATTTTTTTTGAAGGACTTTTTGTACGAAAATCTTCCCGGCCGGGTTTTGGTAAAATTTTTTGGGGGTAATTTGGAAAAAAAAAGGAGAATTGGGGGTTTTCTAAGAAGTTTGGGTTGGGGGGAAAAAAAAAAAAAGAGTCGTTTAGTCAGTAAGTTTTAGTATAAAATAAGTTTAATATAGTAATTTTTTTTTCCGTTTTATTACAGTAATAAAGTACGTTTTTAGTACAGTATGTAATTTTTAGTAAGTATGATAGTTTAATATAGTATAGTAAGTTTTATACGTATATAAGTTTTAAAAGTATAGTATAGTAAGTTTTAGTACAGTATAGTAATTTTAGTACAGTAGTAAGTTTAATATAGTATAGTAAGTTTTATTACAGTATAGTAAGTTTTAGTACAGTATAGTAAGTTTTAGTACAGTATAGTAAGTTTTAGTACAGTATAGTAAGTTTTAGTATAGTATAGTATGGTTTCAGTATAGTAGAGTAAGTTTTAGTACAGTATAGTAAGTTTTACTATAATTTAATAATTTTATGGAATGGTAGTAATTTTAGTATAGTAAAGTGAGTTTTAGTGTAGTGAAGTAAGTTTCAGTATAATATAGTAAGTGTAGGTTAATATCGTTGTTATTTATTGTTTAGCGTGTGTGTATGGCCCTTTACACCATACACTCACTTGTTATTAGATATATATAGAAAGATAGGTTCCGGGTTTCACACCGAAACTGTGTTTTAACTTTTAATATGAATTTATCTATATAAGTTGGTTATTAGTTGAGCTGTGATAATAGTACTAAGTGTAGTCAGTAACAAATATTGTTTTAGTACTTTATTCGAAGGTTTTTGATTGTAAAGGCGCAAAATGACCTAGCTGTCGACGCGCCTCTAAACCCTAACATTCATTCATTCAATACAATCATACATTTATTTATCAATTCATTATTACTATTTTCAATTACATATTTTATGAATTAAACACAACTTCATGGTTCAAGTCATAAACATCAGTAGTAACAAGCCATCCCCGTGGCTCAGTCAACTATCGCACTGTGTTGAAAACTGAAGTCATGCTGGGCGTGGGTTCGAGACCCGCACTAGACATGGGTTTATGTAAACGTGCTACCTATCATCACTTCATCGTTTAATAGTCACCTGCTCATTCGTACTCCCATATAACCTAGCTGTTGGTGGGGTCGTTGAGCAGCATTAAAATAATATAACTTATATGAAAATTGTATAAAAATATTACAAAAATTATGAATTGATATATGCTATGAATGTGAGTATAAATGGATTCTTAAAAAGGCAATAGACTGCAATATTAACTGCTAAAATTCCAATCAAATTCATAAAATCTTAGTTTCGATTAAAATTCCTGCGAAATTCAACAAAAATACTTGTCATAGTGTCCCTAGCGCCCTTCAAAAGACCAATCACAGTGATATTCTAAATATTATAGGGCAAACAAATATGTTTGTTTCATATATGGAGAATATTGTCAAATATGAAGATGTTGTTTCATAGATGTACCTATGACTGGACCCAAGCTGAATGGACTCAGACAGACGCTCGGATATTCCCAGGTATAATCTCTACCACGGACATACTGGCGGGTCGACACTCCCGGTCGTTTCGGTTACTTGATACAGGAGACGGTCGATCGGTCCGCCGTCTCTTGTGTTGTCGCTGCTTGTCCTTTGTTCGCTGTATAACACTCCTTGCTAGCTTTCAGACAGGATACGCGTAGAACCAGGGAAACGCCATAGTGGCACGTATTTCACTGAGACGGATGGTCGAGTGGACATACACTGAACCGCCAGTCAGGGGACCGGGGTTCGATTCCCGTCTTGGTCGACCATCCTGACAGGGGTTTCACGTGCTTCCCCTCTGTCGTTCAGGCCAATACTGGGATGGTTCCTTAACAACAGGCCACGACCGACTCCTTCCCACTATCCAAAAAAAAATGCCGCCCTCGGTAGCTCAGTCAGCTGAGGCATCGCTTCAGAAACTGAAGTCCCCGTTGGGCATGGGGTCGAGTCCCGCATAAGGCATGGGTTTTTGTAAACGTCCTTTCACTCATCATCACTTCATAGTTTCATAATCACCTGCTCATTCGTACCCCCGTATAACCTAGCTATTGGTGGGGTCGTTAAGCAAACAATAATAATCATCATCAACCATCCAACATCACGTGATAAAATACCCTCTCAAACATATAATAACATGATGAATACAATTGAACATATAGGCCTACATAATAATAAAACGAGAAAAAAATCGGAACAAAATTTACAAATTTGTTGAAAATACAACAGATCAAAGAAAATGAGAGATGAAAGTAGATTTCAAGAAGAAGAAAAAGATCAAAATAATGAAAAGATTCAAGGTTTTTTCTCCCCACTGTGAATGTTTGAATTGTTCTCTAACCCTGAAATTACTACCCTATTTAAAATTTGATTTGTTTGTTAAATGGATTGTTATATTTTAATAATTCTTTGGGGGTTGAGATCGCCCTTGTGGTGCCCTGTTCAAACGATCTCATCTTTCATCCATAGCCTTGATTGGGAAACAATGATTATCTAACAAGTTTTAATGTTATTAAAATAAACGTAATTAGAGTTATACTTCTAATAAATAGTTCGGAATGATATGGATTGACATTTTGTTATTCGACGAATCGTGTAGTGATTGAATTAATAATAATAATAATATTCATTTATTTAGCGTTAAGCTATTTGGATTACATACATTTATATAACACTCTATCATAAGATAATACAACTGAAAGGTGAAGGTCACCCGAGATCACGTGCGCTATCATTTACCGCCGAGTCAAACAAAGTTATTATTTATTAGCGAAAATATGTCAAGATAAAAACGAAAAGAAGAACAGATGCTATGTGCTACTATCTCATTTGGCGTATCGACACACCAAGCCGTTCGTGCTAATTGGTGGTGGAGACGCTCGATCGGGTCTGCAATAGCAGGTGGCAAAAGCATCTGATAATCATCGTGTCAGTTATTCTGTGAGAAATGAGACAATTTGTGCAATTGAATTTGGGGAGCTGAGAAAGTTGGCCATGTCTGTTGCGACATTTGAATGGAGATTGAAGAATGAACCTCGTGCAGACGAAATGATGTGTGCCCTTGTAATATGTTGATTCTGTGCATTTGTTTATTTGCTTTCATCATTTACGAGACGTAGTACTCGGCCACTTTTACAGTTCAATTTGTACTTGGAAATCTGTGGAAATTATAAAATGGACATAGAAATAAATAATGAATGAAAAAATGTATTTTACGAATTTCATTATAATGTATACAGATGAAGTTGGAAGCCTACATGTCAAAAACGAATATCGCCAGTACGTATAATTCAAAATCATCTGTTTCAAATCACATGATACATAGTTTTCATATTTAATCTGTAAGCTTCATTTTGATTGATTCTGAATGTTATTGTATTGTTAAATGTAATGCTGTTTTTCATCGCTTTCGATGAGGGGCCGAAGTAAAAAATCCCCATCAGTATATGAAACCAAACCGAACCAAACACGGATATTGGACTCTGTAATCAACGATACCCAGTTACTTATATTATTCAATAATATGCGACAAATTAATCTCAAGTCTTGATCATGAAAACGATGTAACTCTGTCGGGATGGTCGACCATGGCGGGAATCGAAGCCCGGTCTCTTGAAGGATGGATTAGCTTGCTAGCGAGTGATGACAGTTGATGGCTGCTAGTTGTTGTTACTTGGTGGCATAGCTATTCATACTTGTGTGTTGATAAGAGAATGCTAAAGGCTCGAACCACCCGTACGCCAAGTGTGTGGGATAGGACAAACTGGTGATCGGAAGCTTCATTTCTCGTAGGTAACCCGGTACTGCGGAATGTACGTTCGAAACTCACTGTCGTTGATGATATCTAATTCGTGGATTCGGATATCCGAGCCACCAACCTATGCCACGCTAGTCGAAATTGACAGCTCGAAACAGTTGATCGTGGCGCATCGGCGTAACGCCCGCCAGCGTATTTAAGTATACTTACCGCGCCACTGTATTTAAGTACTACTTTATCGACTTCAATGCATCGTGTACCATTTCCTTTCCTTCAACCTGAAACCGAGTGGTACAACGATATATTTCAGGTGGAAAATAAAGCGGGCGTTACGCTGGCGCAGATTTTTTAAATATTTATTTCATGAAGCAAGGCAATTTGATACTTTTATTAGGCCTACCTTAACGAAAATATCACGTTTAGCTACTGTTATTTACGAATATTCGTCAAATCTAAGCAATGCTATTTTATCGTCTGCACTATAACTCATCTTACAACCTTTTCCTAGTATTATGGAATATTGATACTACATTACCGGCCGTGTTATGAAACAGAAGTTACGCTTGGAAATGTACCTTGTCGTTTACCATTGCCTTGAAGTCAATGACGTACCATTAGCGGGCGTTACGCTGGCGGGCGTTGTGCGGATCCACCAGCAGCACACACAAGTACAAAATTCCACCCTGACCTTTAGAACCCCCCCAACTGCCCTCGTCGAAAACTTTGACATAATCGTCATATCGCCATAAATAAAATGTAATGTTCCGCTTCTATGTTGTAACTTTCAAATAATGTGTTCACGTAAATGAATATCTTCATGCTAATTCATTATGTGTTTAGTGTTTATTCATCAATTATTTAAAGAATGTTGGAAAACTTTCATTAATTAGCAAAGTTTTAGTGGCTTTTTGACAATATACATTATTAAAAGCACGTTTTTCGATGACTTTTTGGAAGTTATTAGTAGGGACGTTTTTGCTAAAGTAACCTACGGACTTTTCAGTTGTGTGGTAGGGAATTTCTCGTTTTAAAATATAGACACACTGTCTGCCAGAGTGAAGGAGCATGAGTTGGCTGTGAGACAGAACAAGAGCACAACATGCAACGCAGGAGGGACACGTACTGGATCGACTTTGCTAACGAGAAGACTCTATCCACAGTTCAACACTATGTCCCCCGCATAATACGCGCGGCTATCGACATTGAGAAACGGCCCCACAATCTGAATAAGAGAGATGACGCACAGAGATTGCATGCGACATGGAAACCTATTCTGAAGCCCTGTCAGTTGAAGCAACTAGAGCGTTGTCCTCTAAAGCGGATGTCTATTTGGGAGAAACACGGGTGACTAATAATGTGTCTATGAGTCTAAACAATAATACGGAAGAACAAGGCCCTGTAACGAGAAAGAAAGGGAATACCACAGTGACGTAGTACAGCATGTAATCTTGCAGCTTCACGACGTTGTTACTGCTCCTGTGCATCTTGTAACATCTAAACGGGGTATGCTCAACGCTCTTCGAGGCATTCGGTGTAGAGATCTTGTCGGGTTCGGACGTGTTTCTCGAGAGCGGATCAGTTTTTATTTTATTTCTGAGGGTTGGTGGTGTCTGACAATGTGGGGAGTGGGGTCTCCACGGCATCTATCTTATCATAAGCGGCCTCATGAGAACAAGATCTCGATAGTGCTTCATATGTTCCAGATCTGTCGCTGTACAGCATTGTATTCAGTATCGTGCGCACGTGTTCTCTGGTGGCATTAGGTTCATGTATAGTTTCAGATTGGAATACTCTTTGTACATGAATCGACAAAGATGTACGATGTCATTTGGACGTGTTTTCTCGATGGAGGTGATTTCGTTAGTCTTCATCAACTATAACGGTTCTCGTCTTCTGGCGTACATCACGATTAATATTGGTGAAATTGTGATGGCTTCCTTCCTTGTTGCACATGGGACACAAAGCAATAGCATTGAGTTTGTAATCTTAGTAGAGCGGTAGTGAGCCGAAGTTTTGTCTACGAGAAGAAAGGCGACCGGTCAGCACGAACCTGTCCATACATGGTGGTACCAATAAGTATACAGGTTAGATAGCGGATTCATCCCATTGTCTAAATGTCAGCCGTTTTTCGGCGGTAGTACCCTGATGAGATGCTTGGAGCGCTGCGTAACGTGTCGAGTGTTTCGCGCGATTGTAGCGGCTCATCAGGTCACTAGAAACTACCTGACCGACCAGTTCGTCCTACAGATCGTATTTGAGCAGAGGCGCGAACGAATATTCCACGGCGCCTCTGACAAGCCTTGCGAGCAGTTGTGACTTGTGAGGGCTTTGAAATCGAATATTATTAATAGGCGTTATGCTGGAAACGGAATAATAATAATTAGGCGTACAATGGCGACACAGACTAAACAATAAATATCCTTCTCCTAATCCATCCCTCAATAATTTGTTCCTCATTTTGAAAGACAGTTATTAATTACGTCAACCCATCAAGGAAATGATTCAATGTATCTATGTAATAATCTGAATACGTTGTAAGCATCATCATTATCGTCGTGACAGTTATATCTATAATATATATGCAATAAAAGTCGGTAATAAAAATACATACATTTTAATAATTGTCACGTTTTTGTTGTGATTATATTAGTGTTGGCGCCTCGATTATCTCTCTACACACATATATTATCTCTTCAATAGAATCAACTTGCATTTGAACTATATATGCCCAGGCGTAATCTAATAGGCCTACTGTAATATTCTTCGGAATGTTTTATATCAATTGGGAATAAATTATACAGATGTTGGTAAATACAAGCCGTCTTCGACATAGCAGTGCATGATAAAATATAATCATCTTATCAAGACTCCACGGGAGTCGATTTAGCGAAATATCAGTTTTTTGGCGATAACTTTTGAACGGTATAAGATATCAAAATTCTGAAAACGAGCAGACACAGATATTCACACAATTACACTTAAAATGTTGCATTGTTGAATTCACGGCTCCCTAGATTCATTGGCATCGGATGAAGTTCATTTTATCCAGGAATACGTGTACAAATGGGGTCACTTTATCGTTTAAATGGCATGTTGTGAACCGACTTACCAACCTGCCAAGCAAACGTTTAAAGCGACCCCTGTTGACAGGGGTCTGGGCGCGCGAGATCTGAAAAGAATCCTGCAGGTCAAGGGGTTAATTTGTCTGCCGGTCAGAATTTGGATATCTTATTCAAACCAATTCGGATTCGTAATTACAGCCAAAAAATACATCAAATGACCTGCTAAGGGAAGCGACGTCTCACAACATGTTAACTAGGAAAACGCGTAATTGGTTTTCCTAATAGCTTTGAATGATGTATAAAAATGTCATTATATAATTTTTTATATCAAAACGAGTGATTGGATTTCAGTGAAAGTTTGGAATCATGTGTATCATTATTATATCGAAATTCGATGAGAATTTGAATTTTTTCGAAGGACATTTTTTGTACGAAAATTCTTCTCCGGCTTATTCTTATGAGTAATTTGGAAAATGGAGAATTAGTTTTCTCAGAAGTGGTGCAATCGATTGCGCATAAAAATCAATGAGATTCAATCCAGATGATGACACTTGGGCATGCCAAGTTTCAATTGAATTTGAATTTTCGTTTGACCTGTAGGGCGCGAAAAAAAAAAGAAAAAACTTTTTTTCGAGTCAAGTGTAATTGAGTCTTCGCTTCGCTCACCCAATAATTGTTTTCATATATTTTTTCCAATCATCTTCTATTTTCCCTTTTCTTTTTCAATAGAGTAGACTCTCTTTGAAAAACTTCTCCACCGTCAACATCCCTTCCATGTTCCAGTGTACGCCATCATACCTCTGGTATCTACCAATTTTGCTAAAAAAAAAAGTCATCTTGTCATTATCATAATACACATTATACAATTCATTAAAAAAATCAATATTTTTATTTTGACATAGAACATCGAAAATTTAAATAACCGTACCTTTCATATAACGTCTGATTGGCGTTTTCTTCCGTGTCGATGAAGAGCCCGTCGAGCACATTGACGTTCTTGACTGCAAATAACATCACGCAATATTAATGGAGATAATACTCACAAAACAATCACATTTGTTCATAACATTTAGCATATTTCATTTACCACTTTTCCCTAGGTTTTTCAACCCCTGGTTGAACTCTGCCAAACGACGCCTGTCGGCAGGACCTTGGTGCCCACAATTCGGCGTAACGTGACTCGTGGGCCCGCGCCACGACGCGTCAAATGTTCTACAATAGCAAACATCTGGTGCACAAGCACCCGAATGCTTTTGCATTTCTTGTCCTAAATACGGGAATAAGAATAGTTAGTTAATGAATTCAACAGTCCTAATTCATAATGCCGTAATCCTCCAGAAACGATGATTACCTACGATAAAATAATAATATATGATTGTACTTGAAATAAAAATGAAATCAAAGTTTATCTAGTTAATTTCATTAATTTGTATTGATCAATTAATTAATTTCATATTCATCACTATCGAGTTCAAGAGCAGTTACAAAGAGAAACTTTTTAATTAATTTCATATAATATTATTTGAGAATTACCAATGCTTTCCACCTGATTATATTTGCTATGGGCCTGTTGGAATACATATTCTAATCTCTATTTGAATAAAGCACAATAAGGTACATACGTGCAGGTCGAGCATCACAAGGACGTGGCTGCTGGGGAGATCCGCTTGCTTGGCCAGCCTTATGACTTTCCTAAGGGCCTTCTTTATGTTCTGGCCTGAGACCGACAGGCCGATTCTCTCCTTGTTTTGGCCTGCAGTGATAAAGACACACGACATAATTTAAACCAAATGAATTTGAGAACAACTTCAGTGTTAACATAAAAAAAGAATTTCATTCATATATATTAAGTTTAGAACATTCAGCATGATGATATTCATGGGAACAAATTATCAAATACATAAAACATTACACGAAACAGTTGAATGCGATAAGATAGAACGATAATAATTGAGAGAAAATTAATAATATATAGTAAAAATAGTTTGTCGAATTTTTGGCTCATATAATAACTGTGAGCTTGAACTGGTAACTTGAAATTTTCCCAACTAATAATAATTCGGCCGTAAAACCCTATTATTGGATCATGAATGCCCGACGCATGTTATATTAATTATCAATTTGACGAACATATTGCTATATTATTTTTCTCTTTCTTATTACACATTCTTATATATAGTTCATTGTAATCCGATAATGTTGTGTTTTAGAATAAATGATAAATAATATTACAATGTTGTGCCACATAAAGAACAAAAACGTATATTTTAATTGATTTCATTCATGGGTCTAATGCATTTATAATATATCAAAAAATAATTTAAATTATTATTCAATTCATATTGTATAATGTAAAACAATATTACCGTCATAAAAGGTGGCCCGTTTCCAAATTCTTTTTTGGAAACGGACCATCATGCTATCTCCAATGACTGTGAAATTGCACATGATAGTGATGATACTGCTGATGCACTGACACAAACTATGGTGTTTACGTGTCGACGCACAGAGTTGATCTGAAGCAATCGGTTCGATCGGCGAGAACATTAAAATTAACCTTATTTTATTTGGACATGGAATCTAACTTACAACATAACCTAATAATGATACCTAATAATAATAATTGAAAACACTTACAATTAATTTGGCTACATCGTGGAGGATGCGTAGTTACACTCGTAGAAATAAATAATAACTTCCCTGGCGAGCTTGAAGAGCACGCTTATTCATAAACTATTCTAAGGGGGGTGGTTGAAAACTACAAACATGAACAAGTGAAAAAGAAGGGTTGTGATTCGCGGGTAGAAGACCCACGAAATCCTGGCTATTCTATTGGCTCTAAGAAGGGAGGACTCTAGGCTGAAGGCGATCAGTGACCTACTTGCAAAGAGGTATGATGTTGACAAAAGGCAAAGCTAAGGGGACATGAAATATGAGAAATAAAGAATAAGAGTGAAACTAACAAATAATTAAATGAATACGGTATACATACTGTGATAATTATAATTATATAAAACAGTTGGTGACTGTTACATCATCCTCTCCATTTTCAAAGGAGATTATCTCTCTGAAGAGAAAATCTTCCTTAAACCAAAACTTAATTGCTATAATTGACTATGGTTAATATGTAATAATGGAGAAGTTCTGTGCACCTCTTGATAATCTTAATGATTTACAAATAAATCTGATATTATAACAATTTACATAGGTTACGTAAAATGACCATAACGTCAACTTATTTCGATCATAAATGATAATATGATACATGTATAAAATAACAAATGGATAATATAATTGATACTCTGCTACTATTGTCATCGGCGAAATATATTGTTCATTCAGGTTAACTAGAATTACGCACTCAATCATAAGTAGTTTGTCCGATATATTGAAGTAAAAGTGATCTGCAATGAAATATTGTCTCTCTCCAATTATAACAATTGAAATCGTGTAGAACGCTGCAACCACTGACGTTACACGACTCTACTGCACTACTAATCACGTCACCTGTTCCTCTATTGTATTGGAGCACACGCTATACAGTCTTTGATTTCTCGACTACGACGCAGGTACCTTCGGAATTCTTTGTTCGATTTGGGCTGCTTTGTTGTCGTCGCCGAGATGTCTCGTGTTTTGGTGGCTCCTTGGGATGTACGGTGGTGATGTTCGCACGTGTAGATAGTCGAACTCAGGGCTGCGGCCGTTCTAAAAGACAATTTTCAAGCAGAATCAGTTTTCACAATAAAATACAGGTCGCTACCTACAAGTTGCAACTAATTAAATTGAAATGAAGCTATTGAATTAAAATGGCATATTATAGTTTCGTACGACGTGATAGACAATAATTGTAACGAAAGTACACTAACATAGAGACTTAACCAACTTCTGTAGGTTATTACTAATTCGTCTGTTGACATGAATCAATGGAAAGCTTAATCAATTATGTAATGAGCGTTCACAACAGTATGAACTCGGTATGAAACGCTATATCTAACTATATCGACTAATTATTGAGAACTATTAACAAGAAAATATTTAGAAGTAAAACACAGTGTCATGATTTTTAATACCGGTACTTGATTCTAACCTAACCCCCCCTCAAGGATCCGAACACCTTGACGTGGTGTGGGGGCTTGCGTGGCCCAGTGATCCCCAGAGCTATCGTCGGGAGCAATTCATTTGCTCCCAGCAGGGTCACCCATGGCGATAAGGTCTGGGGTGAGGGTCCAGACTAAGTTCGGACCGACTCGGTCGAGTGGGTGCCGTTAGGTGACCGGAGTATGTGGAGTGAGCGCTGAGCATTATTCACACCCTTTTAACTTCTTTCCTCATCTGTCACCTTCTTTTCTATGAACTTCTCTTACTTTCCTCTTTCTGCCAGCTCACTTTGTGTGCTCAAACCGCCCACAAATGTTGACGACACCAGCAATGGTCAGGACTTGATTGGTATGCTATCGGCTTTTATTGCACTTGGGCTCGTACATGGATTGCGTTGGCTGCAATAGCTGGGTATGAGGTCTCGTATGACAATAACGATTCCGAATACTCAGTGAAAAGGTCAATTGCGTCTATGTGCGCCCGGACGTAAAATTGGCACTTTCCTGCACGCCACTTGCTGCTTAGGAAGTCATAACTTGCTCTTTGTCCTGCGGTGTTGTTGATCAGGTCTAGCAGCTGCAGGACCTAGACCTGGTTGTGTTTACAAGGCCCTATGCGGTAGAACCGACATGGGTTAGTTGAGTCCTTTGATCCGAGTAATTGTTGTAGGTTGTCCCCAAACTAATATATGGACCTCCTCGATTGTCAAACCCCCCCAATAAGCACAGATCAACCTAATAAAAAGCGGCCTAGAAACCTAATGGAGGATGTGATCCCCATTAACGCCCTTCTCCCAAAGACCTTACAACCACGTTTCCTGATTATGGCTATTAAAGGTACCTACCAAATCATTTTCTGACTTGTCAATTTTTGGAATTGGCAGGGACCTTCTGAAGCTTGCCGGTGACGTAAAGCAAATGAAGCGCCTGCGAAATGGGACGCTTTTGATTGAGACCAAAAGCTGCGCCCAATCAAAGCTCCTCCTCGATACAACCATCTTCGGCACTGCCTTCGTGGAGGTAACCCCACACAAGACACTGAACTCCTGTAAAGGTATTGTGTTCAGTCACGACCTTCTCAACGTTGATGAAGAGGAAATAAAGACAGAGCTTGCAACACAGCATGTAGTAGATGTCTTCAGAATTGTTACCAGGAAAGACAGCAAGTTGCAGAAGACGGCTTTACTCATCCTCACGTTCTCGACACCCACGCCACCACCTACAATCTTAGTCGGCTATTTGTCAATACCCGTCAGGCCACATATCCCAAACCCGCTTCGCTGCTACAAGTGCCAGAAGTTCGAACACGCTAGCGCGAACTGTAAAGAGCCTGAGGTTTGCGGAAAATGTGGTACGGAAGGACATAAGCCGGCCGATTGCACGAATAAAGTGCGATGCGTCAACTGCCGTGGTGATCACCCCGCGTGGTCCCGTGACTGTTCTCTTTTTAAAAGAGGTAAGAAAATTGAAGAACTGAGGATATCAAGAAATCTCTCTATTGGGGAAGCACGACAGCTTTATGCCAGGCTTTACCCGGAGAATAATTCCAAGACCTTCGCTCAAGTCACGAGCCAAGCTGTTCCTGCGGAAGTTGGGCGATTGGAAGCAATAATTAAGGATCAAAAGAACATCATACTAAGCCAAGCTCAACAACTTGATCAAGCGTCGTCTAGCTCCCAGTTCCTGGATATGAAAGAAATTTTAATATCTCAGGCCACGGAAATGACAGCACTCAGACAACAACTAGCAGATCAAGCTCAGCAATTCCAAGCAACAATATTGACTCAGAACAAGCTCATTACTGAATTACAACAGAGTATTTTAAATATGATCATCAGTAAAGATACGCAAGTAACTACACCGAGGTCCACTCCGACTGGACCTCCAGTTTTGACCAAGCCACGGGAAGACAATGTGGCGAAAAACGTTGCGCTATCGAGCAAACGCTCTAACTCGACTTTATCTGTGGACAGCTCAGAACAGAGCCCGGCTTTCCAAACAGTCGGTAAACCGAAGAAAGCCATAGTTTGGAACAGGAACGGAAAAGGAGAAGGGGGAGGTGAAGGAGGTGGAGGTAGTAGAGCCAAAAAATAACCAAAATGGCGAATACAGAAATAGTGCAATGGAATTGCAACGGACTATTCTGCCATTTGGAAGAAATCAAGCTCCTGATACACGATCTGACACCAAAGTGTATTTGTATTCAGGAGTCAAGATTGAAACTCTCCGATAAACCCAAGTTGAGATCGTACGTCATCTTTCGCAAGGACAAGATCTTATGTGAGAGGGCTAGTGGAGGAGTTGCAATAGCGATCCATGACAGCTGCTATTCAGAGAAAATCCCGCTTCGGACGCCTCTGCAGGCAGTGGCTGTCAGAGTGCTTTTCCCTAGCCCTCGAACTATCTGCAACCTCTACCTTCCACCCGCTGATAGAGTGCACATGCGAGACTTGGACCACCTTCTAGCGCAACTGCCAGCCCCCATCATAATCACGGGGGACTTCAATGCCCACAACGTCCTGTGGGGAAGTGTGGCAAATGACGCTAGAGGTGGAGTAATTGAGAGCTTCCTGGACACCAATGACCTTACTCTCCTGAATGATGGATCTGCCACTCACGTCAGTGTTGCCAGCGGGTCCACTTCTATGATTGACCTGACGGTTTGCTCTCCATCAGTCTCTCTTGATTTTGATTGGAGAGTGTATCCTGATCTGTGCGGGAGCGATCACTTCCCGATTGTCATCGAGACTAACACTCCTGCTAATAACAACACCAGACATAGGAAATGGAAACTCCAGCGTGCAGATTGGTGCACCTTCAGAGAACTTGCCATCTTTGACGAAGGAAAAGTTTTTCCTGATGTGCAGTCCCAGGTCACCTACGTTACCAACATCATAGTACGTGCCGCTGAGAGTTCCATACCATTGACATCCGGTAAGCAGGGTCGTACGCCTGTTCCCTGGTGGAACGATGCCTGTGCCAAAGCCATTAAAGACCGCAAGAGAGCGCTTAGGTTCTTCACTAGGTGCCCAACGCAGATCAACATGATATCTTTCAAACGGCTTCGTGCAAAGGCTAGGCTTGTTATCAAGCAGGCACGGAAGACCTCCTGGCAGCACTATGTCTCCTCCATAAACCACCGAACACCTGTCTCGAAAGTCTGGGAGAAGGTTAAAAAGATATCGGGTAAACATGTTCACACCAGTATCAATGGTCTTCTGGTGAACGGCCGACTTGAAACTTCTTCCGACGATATTATGACGGCCTTAGGTAACCATTTCTCGTACGTGTCGAGTTGTGAAAACTACTCGGCAACCTTCATGACAACAAAAGCTATCGAAGAGAGCAAATGTCTCGATTTTAGAGCGCCCACAGGTGAAGTGTATAACAACTCCTTCAACCTGTGGGAACTGACGTCCGCAATCAAGGAGTCTAGCGACACTGCTCCTGGCCCAGACGCAGTTCATAACACCATGCTGAAGAACCTCTCTTCCGTAGCTGTCGAGTATATGTTGAAACTCTTCAACAGAATCTGGTTGACTGAAGATTTTCCCGACTCCTGGCTAGAAGCCATCACTATAGCAATTCCTAAGCCTGGCAAGGATCGGAAGCAAGCATCCAGCTATCGACCGATATCCTTGACAAGTTGCCTCTGCAAGATACTTGAAAGAATGGTGAACAAGAGACTTGTATGGATCCTGGAAACTAGAAATCTTATAGCTGTCGAACAGTCCGGTTTCCGCCGAAACCGTTCGACCTTAGATCATTTAGTTACACTAGAATCTCTCATCCAGGATGCCTTTATTTCCAAGCAGCACCTTCTTTCAGTATTCTTCGATCTGGAGAAAGCATATGATACCACGTGGAGATACGGTATTCTCAGGACGTTACACGAATGGGGCATTAGAGGTCATCTTCCCTCATTCGTTGTGAACTTCATGTCACATCGTCGTTTCAGAATTCGCCTTGATAGCCATCTCTCTACACCATACGTACAGGAAAACGGAGTACCACAAGGTTCTGTCCTTAGTTGTACACTTTTCCTCATAGCTATCAATGGTATTTCTACATGTATCAAGCGCCCTGTGAATTGTTCTCTCTTTGTCGGCGACCTCGCTATATTCTATAAGTCCGCCAAGTTGAGTACGGCAGAGCGCCAGCTCCAACTTACTATAGATCGCTTGGAACGTTGGGGAGACAGCACTGGGTTCAAGTTTTCGTCAACCAAGACAGTCTCCATTGATTTCAATCGCATTCGTGGTATCAGCCCTCAACCTTCACTTATGTTATCTGGTGCGACCATCACAGTTTCGGAGTCAGTCAAGTTCCTTGGGATGACTCCAGACCAAAAACTCAACTGGAAGTTGCACCTTCAGACACTGAAAACAAAGTGCACACAGAGTTCGAACTTATTGAGAGTGTTGAGTCACACTACCTGGGGTGCTGATCGAACCGTCATGCTGAACTTGTACAGATCACTGATACGCTCGAAACTGGACTATGGCTGTATCGTCTACTCCTCCGCTAGAACATCTTATTCAAGTACCATAAATACAGTACACAATGCTGGTATCAGGCTTGCTTTGGGAGCTTTCCGGACAAGTCCTGTGATTAGCATGTACTGCGAGGCTGGCGAACCACCTCTTGAACTGAGAAGACAGTATCTTGCGTTCTGTTTCATATCTGCTCTCAGTGGAAAGCCTAAGCATCCTACGTACGGAAAGATCTTCCGACCTTCCTACGAAAGAATCTATAACACTCGTGATAAAGCTACACGACCACTAGCTATCCGAGCTAAGGAGCTGTTAGGGCGACCACTGAGCGAGCTCCCAGCTGTGTATGCGACTGGATACTGCAAGGTAGCTCCTTGGACCGTGCCTCGACCAGTCTGCCTCACCAGCTGGTAAGGCACGCTAAAGCAAGCACACCCGACTCTGTCTACAGGCAATATTTTTATCTATTAGCCGCCTCTTTTTCTGACCATGTCTTCATATTTACTGACGGTTCAAAGACAGACGATGCGGTGGGTTGTGCCTTCACTATAGGTTCAACTAGTTTTAAATACAAACTCAACTCCTTGTGTAGCGTCTATAGTTCTGAACTGTTTGCGATCCTCCAGGCTCTGAAACATATCAAGCAACACAACCAAAAGAAGTTCTTGATTTGTACAGACTCGCTCAGTTCCATGCAAGCCCTGGATGTTTTCTCACCAACTGACCATCTTGTGCAGGACATCCAGACCCTCCTAGCTGAGCTTGCGGCTCAGCGATGCGAGGTTGTCTTCTGCTGGGTGCCAGGGCATGCAGGAATACCAGGCAATGAGCGAGCTGACAAGGCGGCGAAGGAGGCTACTCTTCTTGCAGCTACCTTTGATTCTCGTCTCCATATTAATGACCTGAAGAACCTTTTCAAACGAGAAATGAGGAGTGCGTGGCAAGTGTCGTGGAATGCTGTAACGAACAACAAGCTGAAGGTCGTCAAATCTACAGTTAGACCATGGCACTCGTCATGTAGAAGAAGCCGCAGAGAGGAGGTTGTTGTTGCCCGCCTGCGCATTGGACATACTCTTCTGACGCACGGATTCATCCTGAGGAGAGAGGAGCCGCCTGAGTGTGAGGAGTGCCTTGAGCCACTTACAGTTCACCACCTCTTGGTCGACTGTGACAAGTTCCGGGGTCTGCGCCGGAGTCTGCGTATGCCGGATGACTTGTCACGGATCCTTGGTGATAACTCAGATAGCGTATCCTGTGTTCTTGAGTTCATAAGAAAAGCAGGACTTTTGAACTTGATATAACTTGACTTGACGATGATCGTAGTTTTAGTTGCAACTCTCGTGTGTATGTTCCTGTTTGTATGCATGTATTTATTAGTATGAGTGTGTGTGTATGTGAGTATGAATGCAAACTTGACATTATCCCAACTTTACGATACATCTCTCTCGAGATCTAATCCTTTTATTATTGAACAAACGACCAAAATGACGTTTTTTATGCAATCATTTTGTTCAGCTATCAAGTGTATCAGTGTGTGTATGACGATTTACATCATACACACAGTCGTTCAATGTTGTGTTCATGAAATGTGTGTATGACATTTTACATCATACACGCGTTTGTTTACTTGTTTCATGTTTATGGAGTTTGTGTTTGACCATTTACGTCATTCACGTAACTGTTTTAATGTTGTGTCTCTAACTCACCTCGTGTGTTGTTTTCAACCCATTGTTGGTTTCATGATCATCATGATAATAAATTATCACCGGACACGATCATTTCAAATGATCAGCAAACGGCTCATTACAGCGTACAGGCGCAAAATGACCTCGATGTCGACGCGCCTCTAAACCCAACATTCATTCATTCATTCATTCCATTTTTGGAGCTCCGTGAAATCATCCTGTAAATTGTTAACAGCTATATTAATATCCTTATGCGCCGATAAAATAACTGTGTCGTCTGCATACATAAATATTTCACAGTTTTTAACATAGTTCGACATGTTATTAACATAAATCAGGTACAATATAGGCCCTAAAATTGACCCTTGTGGTACGCCCGTGCTTGCATTCTGTATCAAACTGTAATTATCACCAATTTTGACCATTATTTTTCTATCCTGCAAGTAGTTCACGAACCAGTCAAGCAATTTACCTCTTACCCCAATATGTTCTAAAGCCTGTGTAAGTTTGAAGTGATTTAGAGTATCGAAGGCTTTCGAAAAATCGATAAAAAGAGCTAACACGCGTGATCTATCGTTTAGTTTGCGGTTTATAAAATCTGAAAAATTTAGAAGAAGATCAGAAGTGCTTATTTTTCTTTGAAACCCACATTGCTTATTTGTTATTATTTTATATTTCTCAAGATACGATATTAAATTAGCTGCAACGCATTTTCCATTATTTTTTCTAAAGAGGGCAAAATAGCTATCGGTCTATAATTTTCGTAAACCAAGTGATTTCCTTTTTTGTATACAGGTTTAACAATAGATATCTTTAATTTTTCGGGGATGAAACCTTCATCAATACTCAAGTTTATAAATCTGGCAATTAAAGGAGAAATGTTTTCAGTAGTTAATTTCAAGTCTACAATTCTGATATTATCAAATCCTGCCTGTTTTTTACTATCCATCTCGTTAATGATATCATATACTTGGTTACCCGTCACTGGCCGCATATACATAGATTGAATTTGTTTGTTTACATAACAAGGGGTAATTAGGGGTAGGCTACATTTTGGTACTAGATTATTTACTTCATTGACACAGGAACTGGCGAAGTTGTTTGCTATGGTTTCATGAGAATGTTGTTTACCTAAATAGCGGTCTATAACCGCGTCTACGGACAAACGTTTTTTATTTCCGATAAATGCATTAATTTTTTGCCAAGTGTCTTTAATATTTCCTCTAGAGGACTCAAATGATTTTTTATAGAAAGAAAATTTTGCTCTGCCGATCATCTTGTTAAGTTTATTACGATAGATTTTGTAAGGTATCCCTAAAAGTATTCTTGAGTGGATTCGAGATATTACAGTTTTTCCAAATTTTAAAAAGTCTGTCACGCTCTTTAATGTCCACCAATAAATCAGAAGTCATCCAATCTTCAGCCTTCCTTGCACGATGCTTGAGTGTTTTCATTTTCAATGCAGTGACGTATTCCTGCGTAAAGTGTTTGTAAATACAGTTATATATGGTATCAGCATGATCGACTTGAAGATAATCTGACCATGTTATTGCTTTCAAGTTGCGTGATAGAATTGTATCATCAAAATATGGAATTTTATCAATGCTTGTATTACGCTCACAGTCCTTAGTGATGGCGATGCACATTAGAATCATGTAGTGATCGGATATTTTTGTTGTTAAAACTGCAGATTTATAATTATTTTTATTCAACGTTTTCAGAAAGATGTGGTCAATACAAGAACCTGAAATTATATTGAGACGAAATTCCTCTCTTGTTGTTTTATTTATGATTTTATAAAATCCATGTGAAGCAAGCATATCTTCGTATGCCGCGGTGTGAGGGTCTTCTTCCAGTAATAAGTCAATATTAACGTCACCTATCATTAGTGCGTTCAATCCAGTATTATGTACATTTTCCAGATAGTTACCTAATTCTTCTATAAAATGACCTTTATTAGTATTTGGGGGTCTGTATATGGCAATTAATCTAAACGGAAGATTACTCTTTATAGTTAGCGTTCCACAAATGTTTTCAAAATGATTAAAATCAATATTTTCTGTACTGAACAAAATATCAAATTTAACGAATACCAATAAACCACCACCTTTCTTATTAAGACGAAGTTAATAGTGTGACGTATATCCATTTAGATTATAATACGTTTCATGTTCTTTCAGCGAAATTTCACTCAATATTATAACGTCAATAATTCCTATTTGATTTTGGATTACGACTTTAAATTCATTCCAGTGTTTTTTCAACGAACGTATATTTAAATGAACAAACCTCAATCCACTTAAATTTAGTGTTTCCTTCACTATCCACTCATCTAGATCATCAATAGTTATACAATTATCAATATATTCAAGATCATCCCACACTTGCATAGGTTTAATGAGGTGATAGCTTATCTAAATCCTGGACAGTCTCTAATCTGATAATAGCAGAGCCCTCGTCCTTTCGAATGAGTACTTTACCACGTATATGTTGAAACTCTTCAACAGAATCTGGTTGACTGAAGATTTTCCCGACTCCTGGCTAGAAGCCATCACTATAGCTATTCCTAAGCCTGGCAAGGATCGGAAGCAAGCATCCAGCTATCGACCGATATCCTTGACAAGTTGCCTCTGCAAGATACTTGAAAGAATGGTGAACAAGAGACTTGTATGGATCCTGGAAACTAGAAATCTTATAGCTGTCGAACAGTCCGGTTTCCGCCGAAACCGTTCGACCTTAGATCATTTAGTTACACTAGAATCTCTCATCCAGGATGCCTTTATTTCCAAGCAGCACCTTCTTTCAGTATTCTTCGATCTGGAGAAAGCATATGATACCACGTGGAGATACGGTATTCTCAGGACGTTACACGAATGGGGCATTAGAGGTCATCTTCCCTCATTTGTTGTGAACTTCATGTCACATCGTCGTTTCAGAATTCGCCTTGATAGCCATCTCTCTACACCATACGTACAGGAAAACGGAGTACCACAAGGTTCTGTCCTTAGTTGTACACTTTTCCTCATAGCTATCAATGGTATTTCTACATGTATCAAGCGCCCTGTGAATTGTTCTCTCTTTGTCGACGACCTCGCTATATTCTATAAGTCCGCCAAGTTGAGTACGGCAGAGCGCCAGCTCCAACTTACTATAGATCGCTTGGAACGCTGGGGAGACAGCACTGGGTTCAAGTTTTCGTCAACCAAGACAGTCTGCATTGATTTCAATCGCATTCGTGGTATCAGCCCTCAACCTTCACTTATGTTATCTGGTGCGACCATCACAGTTTCGGAGTCAGTCAAGTTCCTTGGGATGACTCTAGACCAAAAACTCAACTGGAAGTTGCACCTTCAGACACTGAAAACAAAGTGCACACAGAGTTCGAACTTATTGAGAGTGTTGAGTCACACTACCTGGGGTGCTGATCGAACCGTCATGCTGAACTTGTACAGATCACTGATACGCTCGAAACTGGACTATGGCTGTATCGTCTACTCCTCCGCTAGAACATCTTATTCAAGTACCATAAATACAGTACACAATGCTGGTATCAGGCTTGCTTTGGGAGCTTTCCGGACAAGTCCTGTGATTAGCATGTACTGCGAGGCTGGCGAACCACCTCTTGAACTGAGAAGACAGTATCTTGCGTTCTGTTTCATATCTGCTCTCAGTGGAAAGCCTAAGCATCCTACGTACGGAAAGATCTTCCGACCTTCCTACGAAAGAATCTATAACACTCGTGATAAAGCTACACGACCACTAGCTATCCGAGCTAAGGAGCTGTTAGGGCGACCACTGAGCGAGCTCCCAGCTGTGTATGCGACTGGATACTGCAAGGTAGCTCCTTGGACCGTGCCTCGACCAGTCTGCCTCACCCAGCTGGTAAGGCACGCTAAAGCAAGCACACCCGACTCTGTCTACAGGCAATATTTTTATCTATTAGCCGCCTCTTTTTCTGACCATGTCTTCATATTTACTGACGGTTCAAAGACAGACGATGCGGTGGGTTGTGCCTTCACTATAGGTTCAACTAGTTTTAAATACAAACTCAACTCCTTGTGTAGCGTCTATAGTTCTGAACTGTTTGCGATCCTCCAGGCTCTGAAACATATCAAGCAACACAACCAAAAGAAGTTCTTGATTTGTACAGACTCGCTCAGTTCCATGCAAGCCCTGGATGTTTTCTCACCAACTGACCATCTTGTGCAGGACATCCAGACCCTCCTAGCTGAGCTTGCGGCTCAGCGATGCGAGGTTGTCTTCTGCTGGGTGCCAGGGCATGCAGGAATACCAGGCAATGAGCGAGCTGACAAGGCGGCGAAGGAGGCTACTCTTCTTGCAGCTACCTTTGATTCTCGTCTCCATATTAATGACCTGAAGAACCTTTTCAAACGAGAAATGAGGAGTGCGTGGCAAGTGTCGTGGAATGCTGTAACGAACAACAAGCTGAAGGTCGTCAAATCTACAGTTAGACCATGGCACTCGTCATGTAGAAGAAGCCGCAGAGAGGAGGTTGTTGTTGCCCGCCTGCGCATTGGACATACTCTTCTGACGCACGGATTCATCCTGAGGAGAGAGGAGCCGCCTGAGTGTGAGGAGTGCCTTGAGCCACTTACAGTTCACCACCTCTTGGTCGACTGTGACAAGTTCCGGGGTCTGCGCCGGAGTCTGCGTATGCCGGATGACTTGTCACGGATCCTTGGTGATAACTCAGATAGCGTATCCTGTGTTCTTGAGTTCATAAGAAAGCAGGACTTTTGAACTTGATATAACTTGACTTGACGATGATCGTAGTTTTAGTTGCAACTCTCGTGTGTATGTTCCTGTTTGTATGCATGTATTTATTAGTATGAGTGTGTGTGTATGTGAGTATGAATGCAAACTTGACATTATCCCAACTTTACGATACATCTCTCTCGAGATCTAATCCTTTTATTATTGAACAAACGACCAAAATGACGTTTTTTATGCAATCATTTTGTTCAGCTATCAAGTGTATCAGTGTGTGTATGACGATTTACATCATACACACAGTCGTTCAATGTTGTGTTCATGAAATGTGTGTATGACATTTTACATCATACACGCGTTTGTTTACTTGTTTCATGTTTATGGAGTTTGTGTTTGACCATTTACGTCATTCACGTAACTGTTTTAATGTTGTGTCTCTAACTCACCTCGTGTGTTGTTTTCAACCCATTGTTGGTTTCATGATCATCATGGTAATAAATTATCACCGGACACGATCATTTCAAATGATCAGCAAACGGCTCATTACAGCGTACAGGCGCAAAATGACCTCGATGTCGACGCGCCTCTAAACCCAACATTCATTCATCATTCATTCATTCATTCATCATTCATTCATTCATTCATTCATTTACCACGTTGTATCCAAACAAACTTGAACCCTTGAACCTTGACAAACTGCTTCGCGTTCCACAACAGGTCTCTGTTTTTAACTGTCAGATTTTCGTTCACGTAAATACGTGCGTTCGAAGTACTCACTGTTCCAAATATGTCTGTGTTTGTCACCACTTTCTTCTTCGCTGCAATGAATTCTTGATGTTTTTTACGCGACAAAAATTGCACTATAATCTTCTCCACACGGTTCTTATCCTTGTTCGGTATACGATGGGCAGCTTCAATGTCTTGAACGTTTAGTGAAATATTCAACTTCGTCCCGATTTTAATCACAATCTGTTCGATGTCTTCACCTTGAAACTTGTCAACGTTGACCAATTTAATATTCTTATTTCGTGAGTATTGATCAAGGGAATTTACCCTTGATACAAGATCACGGATGATAATATCTTTTTCTTGAACTTTAGCTTCCAGCTCAATGACTTTTACTTTGAAAGTGTCAAAATCTTCTAGCTTCTTGCGAATTTTTTTTAATTCCTCTCTCACTTCGTACACAATTTTTAATTTTTCGTCTATAGATTGAAGGATGCTTACTTGATCCGTATCTCCTTCAAAACTGAATAAATTGTCGTTGTCCAGTGGGGTTGAGTTTCCCGAGCTGGACTTCACCTTTGGTTTAGGAGGCATCCTAAACTTGCAAAACGATGAGTACTAAACAGGTTATATAGAGATACACGTAGCTAGAGTACAACCTTCCCTCACGAGAGATGAATGTCGAAATGATATGAAGACGGCACTGGTATAATTGTTTGGAAACCAAGGTCCATATACCAACAGACAGCCGCGGGTAAACCGTGAAGTGATCCACGGCCTGTATATGTACATTGAGCTGACAAAATGTTCTTAATTCTACATTTCCATACTTCTGAGCTCATCTCACAACGCATATAAGGCGTTTTCCTAGTTAGTTTTGCATATACTTTGGATCAGAGCATTAGATACAAATGGATCAGCAACAGGTCATTCCAGAGCTGTGCAATCAGCTTAGCATGGAGGCTCCGAGCGACCGTCCCCCCTATGCTACACCACTAGCGCACGGGTGGTTTGCTCTTTCTTCTTTCGTGGGCACAAACTCCATAAAAATCCAAAATCACAGAATCCAAAAATGTGATCCGAGAGGCGAGGGGAATTTCGAACCCAGTTCGATCCCCGCCGCCGACCATATTTACATGGGTTTTTCGTGGTTTCCCTCTGTACTCTAGGCTAATGCCGGGAACTGTTCAGCGATCGACTCTTTCGGCGCCAACCAAACCACGTCACATTTGTACCAGCATTTTGAGAAACCAATCTTGTCGAATGAATTGATCATTGCTCTCGTGAGCAAGAAACCTTTTATGTACGGAGTAATAGATTCCCTGCACAAAGATAAACCCTTGAGAACGAGAACTAGGGTAGAGATCGGAGCTCAACCTCAGAAGAGCTTGTGTTTACCGCAACGGAAACCCGTGTATGCGGCAGATTGCCGTAGTAGTACGGCGGAATGACGAGTTGCGGCAGAGCACGGTGTCGGTGTTGGAGCAGCTCGCCCTTGTGAATCGAGCTGTAGGAATAATCATCTCATTTCAAGAATGCTCGAGAGTGTTCCAGCCTGCATTGGATTCATAAGCCTTGACAAATGTTACCTTCTACCATAAATGTGTGGATAAAAATGTTGTTAACATCATTATATTCATTGATCATTTGTTCCACTGGTTCAAGCAGAAATAATAATTGACAAGTAATGTCTATATTATTCAGGTTAATGATCTCACCCAAAAAAGACTGATGTTTTGTTTTAGGACTAGTTGAATGAAAATGTGATAGTGACAGTAATGTGAAGAAAACTCGTGAGAATCGAGCGATATTGCATAAATGCATCATACAAATATTGTATCAACTATCTGCGTATATGAATTGTGCATGTATGACATGAATTTTGTGATTTTTCTTTGATTTTTCTTCTATTTCTCATTTTTTTTCTTTTATTTTCAAATTACTTTTTTTCTTCAAGTGTACACCTGAGTTTCAGAATTTGTGCTGACATCGGAGGGGCTAGGTTCACGGACCTGGTAAAAACTGCTTCAAGTGGTACCAATTTAGCACATTTTATATTTTTTCTTCGAAATGGCTGACCCGATCAAGCTGACATTTTTTAGAAATGTGCATCAAAATGTAATTCCACTTATCGCAAAATTTCATTTTTTTGCCAAATACATTTTTTCCGCTATCTTATTCCAATGGGTATTTTTGACATCTCTAAAATTCATAAAAAAAAGTTCCTCCCCCCCCCCCCCCATCGATAATGCCGCAAAACTATACAGATCTGAGTTAGATGAGGAACCATATTAAAAAAAAGTTTGAAGTTGATAACTGTAGCCGTTTGACCTGTGGAGAACCGACAAAAAAACATGGAAAAGAAGAAAAAAAAAACATCAAATCGAACACCAATTTTTTTCAGTATGCCAAATTGAATCCTCGCTAAAGCTCGTCTAATAAGGTTTTTTAATGTTGTCGTTTTTAACGACAGAATGCGCTAACTTATGTGCGTGACAAAACGTTGATACAATGCCATGTTTCATAGCAACGATGCCGTCCGATGTTTTGGCGGACGTCACAGAGCTCTGAGCACGGGCTCGCCAACCACCGGCCGCTCAGTTCGCCTCCCCCTCGGCTCCACCTTCGGTCAAGCGACTGGTTCCCGCACATGGAGGTAGTTTCCCGAGGCTCCATCACATGGACCGTCCATCGCTCACGGTCACTCGCGGTCACACGTTCACCTCGAGAGAAGGCCAGGTGTAGGCCAATCGCTCCACATGACCCACCGCTGATTGCAACAAAACGTCTTGACCAAAAGCTCGTGCGATCGAGTGGATGACAGTTGAAAGCCTTCCCCGGGATGTGACTTGAGTTTCTATAGCGTTGCCATAGTTGACTGAGCTACAGAGGGTGTCTTTCGACATTCCAAATGTTCAGTCGTATTCAAAATATCTGCCAATATATTTAAAATATATTTTCTCCCGCGCCTCAGGTCGGAATGTGTTTATCTGGACGCAAACTGAGGGTGTGCTTCGTTTGACCTTTCACAATTGAGAACACATTTCAATTAACCTCTGACCTTGGTTGAGGTCAGGAAGTTATCCCACGGTCATAACAACAAATTAAATGATAATACATGTTGTACAAACGCTGCATCGAAACCTGGTCGACATCGAGTAGTTCTATCAATTTTTCTGAACTACTGAATGAAGGCCAATTTTTGACCTTTTACTGACCTCGCAATTTTTACGCGATTTTCACAATTTCTTTTTCAATGACTTTGTCACTGTATGGGCTTCAATTTAATACTCTTCAACAATATTGATACTTGGCTTACAAAACAAGATATGTATTTTATTTTGTTAAAAAACATTATTTTTGACCTTTGACCTCGTTTTACTCGAAAACTATGCACAAGATTTTTGGCGATTCCAAGTAAGTTAATCAGCACATTTTTCTGAATATAACCCAATCTTAAGGGGAGACAACACTGAAAATTTGTCATAATTTGTCATTTTTTGAATTTCACCTTTTTATTTTTTTAAATAATTTTTTTATTCCATATTTCCTTTTTGTGCTACTAAAGAAATAACGTGAGTTAATTCACTGGTGTGATTTATATTAAACTTTTAACGAACCAAATCGCTTAGAATGGGTGCATTGTCCATTTTTCGGAGTGAGTCTGCTCAATTTTTTTTCAACGTATTTTTGAATGAAGTAAATAAAATTTATCCTACTGGATGGATTCGCACAATTTTTTTGGTATTTCTCATAAACTGGATAATAAATGAAGTTATGCATTATCAACAGTATATTTTGAAAATAGCATGCATAAAATGATTGTTGAATAGGAAAAAATAATGAATAACTTTGGATGGAGACCTGTATGAAATAGATAAATTTGTCATTCCTACCAAAAAAATATAAAGTGACACCAATGCATAACTTTGTCAAATGCACTTTGGAGAAGACTTTGAGATTTTTCAAAATTACTTATATCGAGCCGTTTTGTAGAAAAAAGTTTCTCCATGACAATTGAAAATCTTTATGTAATAATTATAGAAACAAAAAATGAAAAAATGTAATTTTATATCTTTCATACTTGTTTTGGTAGTAATGTGAGCTTACAATAAAAAACATCAACTTGATCGGGTCTAACATGTAATACTTGGGCTTTTAGTGTCAAGACCTTTTGTAGCAATTAGTGGTGGGTCGAAAGCTCGAATGGTTGGACTGGTGGGGGCTGGAGGGCAAACAAGCTTGTAGGCGTGACGAGGATAGCTGTTATGAGAACTGAGACGGGTGATCGAGTGGCTAGCACACTGAACCGTCATTAGGAGACGGATTCGATTCCCTCCATGTCGTTTAGGTTGATACTGGGATGGTTCCATAACAACAGGCCCACGACCGCTTCCTTCTCACTATCCAGAACACCTATATAATCACCTCTCATCTCATCTCCAGCTGACCTTAGCTTCCCACCACTATCCGTGCAGGCCCTATATAGTCTCTTTACCTAGGAACAACAATAGTGGATATTTCCGTGAGCCAAGCAACCGGGCGGACAGAGTTATGTAAGTTATGTAGTGAGTGCGTGTGGCTCACTCGCGAAACACGTGTTGCAGATGTGTTGGTAGATTCATGATCTGTTTTTTGTCTTGTTGGTACTGCTACTGCATTATCATTACACGTAGGCCCTGATAAGTCGATCATTTTAATCTCTACGCAAATGAAAACACGTGATTAGAGCAGAAACTAGACCACATAACTCAGTGCACAGTTAATGCTAATTGATTAGACAGAAGGTCGATACGTTGATGTTGGGTGTCACACTCTGTAATGATTTCTTGTTTTATGGCGTTTCATTGACATTTTATTATTCAACATTATCACTACCGGTAGTTACAAGCAATGAAACAAATATTCTCAGAAGCATTGTGAGCACAGAATTCACAGAATAGGCCTACACAGAGTTAAATTCACATCTCAGTACGGTACTTAGGGAATAATAACTGCGATGATTGATTGTAGTGATGAGAATAAGAGAATACATCCTATATATTGTTGCAATGACGGGGTTTCGACCCTGGACTCTTATCAGCTGTGCTGGGGTGATCTGCAGCCTCTACCATAAGGGATGAACACAGAGAATACCTTCAGTCTGTATCGCAACGTCATGGAGATATGACTTATGGAAGTTAGTGAATACATATTTTAAATGACTGTGTTGGTTTATCACTAGGTAAACGCCATATGTGCGTTGTTAGACGAGCGAATAGTAATAGTATGGGTAACAAGGGTGAGCGCGCTCACCCTTGGTGCCTTGGACATCCTTATATAGAAAAAAACCTTAAATTGATTGCTTCTATTGACAGAAAACCTTAAATAGATTATTCTGTAAAAATAAATTCTTAAATTGATTGTTTCTATTGACAGAAATCTTGAATACATTGCTTATATTTACAAAAAAACTTACATGATTTCTTCTATTGACAGAAAATCCTGAATTAATTAAATTCCATCAACAACAGAATATAGTTCCTTTAGTATTTTGCTTATAGGCCTATCTAGAACTTTTATTAAATGCTTCTTTTTCCATGTTGCTTGACCTCACCAACAGCTAGGTTATAGAGGGTACAAATAAGCAGATGATAAAGAAACGGTGAGGTGATGATAGATGAGAGGACATTTTAAAAACCCCAATCTTACGCAGGATTTGAACCTGCGGCCCTGGAACCAGAAGCAGATACGCTACCTCTAGACCTTGAATGTATATATATATATACAGGGGCGTCGGAACGTTTTCAAAGTTGGGGGGGGCAAGCTCAACAATCGCGACCCCGGAGGAAGGAAGTATGGGGTGCCACATATTCAATAACATATGGGTATTTTTCAGGATAGAAGGAAAAAATACTGGAAATACCAAGATGCGGGGGGATCTCAGTTTGGGAAAGAAAATGTTAAAATGTTATATAGAAACAGTTGCCCTTCAAGCCCCGCAGGGAATTTTTTGAAATTATCCTTTTTTAAACACGATTTAACGTGTTTCAGTTAAGATTAAGATGACTAAATTAACTGTTTTGGAGAACTAGAAGTTCTCCAACCTCTAGCAAATATTTGCTAGAATATTGGCAAATATTTGCCAATCATAGTTATTGTAACTGCAGGGTCGTTCTGGCCCATTTTAGCACCACGGGCAAGGACTCAATTATGAGCCCCACAAACTGTATGCGCATAGTGAAAGTGAATGCAAGTGAGGGAGGAATCAAGCCCCGCAGGGAAATTTTCGAAAATTTATCTTTTTAAATACGATTCTACGGGTTTGGGAACCACACGAAATTTCTGGAATTCATGAATTCTTTAGTGTGGTGAGAGCTAGTTTTGCTGAATGGTTGATCCTGGAAAATTAAACGCTAAATTAATCTATATCATTCCATAACAATGCTGATCGAATAATAACATTCACTCCACCCAATAATGCATCAGTAAAATATAATATGATTATGGAATATTATTATTAATAGAATGTGACAAATGTGCGCCGATAGCGCCTCTTAAATTTGACGCCTCTGGCAGTCACGCTCTTTGCCCGACCCTTATTGGAATTTTCACTCCATTTCACTTTATTGTCATTGTTACGACTGTTGGAATTTTGGAAATTTACAAAATTTGCAAAAATTGTAATGAATAATTTACATCTGGAAGAAGCATGGGGTTGTTTGTTGATTTCTGCTAACTCATAAACTACTTACCAGAGCTGTCATTTCGAAACGGTACATCAAATTCCCTTGAATTAAACCTTTTTAAATATGGTTCAACGTGTTTCAGATGAGATTTAGATGCAAAAATCAATTTTCTCCTAAAACTGAAGGTGCACATCTGATATTTGATCTTCTATGCAATGTGAAATATGAATCGATGTACGATTTTATAGGACGATTATATAGACCTACATCTTTCCTTCCTTCTCTTTATTTTTTTTTCTTCCTTCCCTTCTCTCTTCCTTCTTGTTTTCGTCTTTTATATTTCTCGTATTTTCAAATTGTGTCTTGCAAGACCTTTTTCTTGCCCCCCCTGCCCCCCCCGGTTCCGACGCCAGTGTATATATATATATATATATGAATATATATATTTATAATATATATATATATATATATCTATATATATAGTGATGCCTTCGGGTACCCGGGTACCCGGGTCGGGTACGGGCAATGCATTACCCGGGTAATATTCTGTTACCCGGGTACCCGGGTACCCGTCTATGTTCCGGGTAAGTAGGCTAACCAGTACCTATAATATAGAAAATAACTTTTATAAATCACTCAAAATACCGAGAGAAATTCAACTTCGCATTCTACATAAGTTTTTTCACCTACCTTCCCAGACCTCCCTCAACTTGTCATAATACTCGTCAAATCTAGTCGCACCACCTACCGTTATCTGTGGTCACACGTGCAGTGTACTGAATCCCTCTCCTGTCAACCGCTCTCTAGTTGCCATGCCAAATCTGATTCTTTACCGAGAACTGAGAAGATTATGAAACGTCAGAACCACGGAACTAGACAGGGGATGACGTAAATACGTTTTTTTTAATTACCCGGGTAATATCCGGGTAATTTCGGCGGGTACCCGGTCCCTAATTTGTTACCCGAAGGCATCACTAATATATATATATATATATATATATATATATATATATATATATATATATATATGTATATATATATATATATATATATATAATATATATATATATATATATATATATATATATACATATACATATTGCTTCTAGTGGGTATAGCGTCTATAGACAAACTATAAATAATAGGATAAAATGGTAAGTTGTATACTGGAATAAAATACTGGAATACTGTACACTGGAATAGTGGAATAAAACATTGTATTGATCTCTTCTATTTACAGAAACATAAAAAAAAAGTTTAATAGCAATATTTGTATGTAGGCTATAGTTCATATAGTCAACATGCATATTATTTTCAAAACATGTACAAATGGCCTAAAGTCCATTCATATAAGCGCGTTAATGATACAACGATTCAACTTGAACCACACGATACACAGAATTACAAAAACTTCCGCAATTTTATTGTTTAGATCCTATTTTGGCTTGATTGATTTCAAATTATACAAGATATATTTTATTTATTATTATTGGATGAGCGAAGCGAAGACTCAATTTCACTTGACCCGAAAAAAATGTACATGTTATTATTTTTTTTTTTTCGTGCTCTACAGGTCGGCCGAAAATTCAAATTCGATTGAAACTTGGCATGCCCATGTGTCATCATCTGGATTGAATCCCATTAGTTTTTATACGCAATCGGTTGCACCACTTCTGAGAAAACTAATTTTCCATTTTCCAATTAACCCATAGGAATAAGCCAGAAAAGAATTTTCATAAAAAAAATGTCCTTCAAAAAAATTCAAATTTTCACCAGATTTCAATATAATAATGATACATAATATATATATATATATATAGTAGCATATTCGTTAACTGGGCTAGACTAGACATCGGCGCCGCCAGACAGTCCCCCCTCCCCCCTCTACGTCATAGTCACGTGATAGTAGACGTCATCAGTTGGTACAGTTCCCCCCCACCCCCTTCTGTTATTAGATCGTAGTTGACGTCACAAGTTCGCTCGTTTTTTCGAAATTCCCCCTCTTTGACGGTTATCATCACTCAGTGCGCTCTAGCGGTGAATTATATCCCTATATCAATTTAATACAAAATTCTATTCTGTCGAGCTTTGATCCCTCGATCTTCACGATACTGAGACAAGAGTTTACCCGATACACTACAGAGACGAGTGTTTATATGAGCGTCAATAGTCATACAGGAGATGACCAATATGATTTGCATGCTTTCATCAAAGTTTGAATTATATGTAGTTGCATGTTTTTCATGATATAGGATATGGAATGGATAGTAACTATGAAAAGAAGTACATAACGATTAGTAGGAATCTATATTTATTATAATTGATTTTTCATCATCGATCTCCACTTTTTTTTTACAAGATAATATGGAGTCATCTAATTCAATTATATAATCATGACTCGATTGAATAAAGAAGAAATTCATAATAAGACACATATAGAAAAGTGAACCAAATGATTACGAATCTATATTTCAGTACCCATCTTCTATTATGAAGTAATCTGAGTCAATTATATAATCATAACTCGAATGTATAAAAAAGAAATTCATAATAAGACACATATAGAAAAGTAAACCGAATGATTAGCAATCTTATATATGGGTAATCTAATACATAATATCTACTCAGCTCTAAAAATTATTCAGAATGACATAGATATGTGTCAAACTGCAATTCCTCATCTCAGAACTTGAATATAGTTTGAACATGCGATGATACTCTCTATCATTAAATAATCAAAATGCATCATTGAACCAAATGATTAGCAATCTATAATTATTAGAATTGATTTTTTCATCACCAATCTTCTATTTTGAAAAATGTACATCTTATTCAGAATGACATAGATATGTGTCAAACTACAATCCCTCATCTCAGAGCGTTTGCCTAGTTATAGTGAATAATACTGTAATAAATTTAGAATAAATTTCAGTAATAGCATGCGTGCTAAAGTGTGCTATATACCATGAATCTGGATTGGCACACAAACTAAATCCAGCGATACACCGAAAACAACTTACACCGAAAACAACGTACACCGAAAACAACGTACACCGAAAAAACGATATTTTTGTACATGATAGTATTTAATTCCTGTTGCAGGGGAATAGTCCCCCACTACTCGAATACATCGTCATAGCTCCACCCCGAATCGTCCTTCTACTCGGGTACTGCCTCCAAGTACAGTCACCCTATAAAATAACTTCTTCGGTGTAAGTTATTTTCGGTGTACGTTTTTTTCGGTGTAAGGTATTTTCGGTGTACGTTATTTTCGGTGTATCGCCGCATCCCCCTTCTTGGAACACCTGTTGATCACGTGTGGCGTCAACCATTCCTACAAATACATCCACTTTTAACGAATGTTTCTTCGAATTCTTCGTGTTCTAAAAGTTGACAATTTCTTTGCCGATAATTTGTGATCACACGATAATAACTGCGATAACACAAAGTCTTGCCCTAACGTGTAGAGCCTTGCATAGAGTAGGACAGCGAAAGCAACACCCGGCTGTGAGCGAGAGAGACAACGCGTCTCAGACGGTCCTACTGCCTCGGCTGCTGGCTGGCTTCTAGCGGTCAGCGTCAGGCAGGCAACAAGCTGAGACTTGTTCTGTGACGTCACGCTAGAGGGAACAGCCAGGCAGAGGGCAGTGTTGCCAGATGCACAGTAATTATCGAATCCGTAACATAATTCTGACATCAAACGATAATCGATGATGTGCTTACGATAATCGTTAAATGTACCGTAATTTTGGAATTGTGCTTCAATTTTGATGAAATGTACTATATTTTGTATTCAATAAATTAAAGAGAAACTACTTTTTTTTTCTCGTGAAAATTCATAATTTTTTATCTTCATAATTTTAATTCACTTTTTATGGAAATGGCAGTACATTTGAAAATGAGTGTTGTTGTTGCTGAACGTTCTCACCAACAGCTAGGTTATACGGGGTTCGAATGAGCGGATGATAATGAAACGATGGAGTGATGAAAGGTGCAATGACGTTTACCGAAACCCATGCCTTACGCGGGACTCGAACCCACGCCCAACGGTGACTTCAGTTACTACCGCTAGCGATAATTGACTTGGCCACCGGGGCGGCGAAAATGAATGTATTTTGTAGCAAAAGATATCGTGAGACGCTGATTCAGTGTGAATCTAGACCTATACGATGGCAAACCACTAGCCTAGTAATGGCCTGTTCACACGACACATTCCAATGCTAGAGTTGGAAGGCTAGGGTTCCAATGCCAATGCTTTTGCTATTCACACACAAGTCTTGCAATGCTGCATTGGAGTTTAAGCCACAGCTTGTATTCTGTACGTTTTGAGTAATGTCTTGAATTCTTCGCAGGCTGTGGAATTGCAAACCAATAAGAGGCTAGTATTTTTGCGCCAAATATGTCGATACTTGATTCTGACATAACCTATAATATCGTCTATTACTGTCACGTTTTGTTTGCTTTGGATAGGTTGAAGAGATTATTAGTTATTATCATATTGATTATCAGTTATTATAGGATTGATTATTACTTATTAGTATTATTATTATAGTTATCACTTATATATATTATTATATTATCATTATTGTAAGCTTGGGCCTATAAGATGAGTGAAAGCGATAGTGACGATGCTGTGGCAATTGCTGCTGCAGTAATTATTTTGAATAAAAAGAGAAGGATTTCAACACGAAAGATTTGGGTGAAAAAGTGGATACTGATGCATCAGGACAGAAGTCATTATGAGACACTGTATCAAGAATGGAGATTGTCTGATGCCGAGATGTTTCGGCGATGTCTTCGCATGAGCACGGCTGCATTTGACAATCTGCTGGAAAAGGTCACGCCGCTTATTCATCGTTCTGATACAAATATGAGACCGTGCATTTCAGCAGGGAAGCGACCTGCTATAACACTTCGTCATCTTGCTACAGGTGAGAATACTTCCCGAGTCGATGCTTTTTGTATGCTAGTAGCTCGTTCTACAAGCACAGATGTTGAAATGAAACATTTTCATCAACCATTTTCTATTCTAGGAGAAAGCTACTTTTCACTCCATGTGAGTTTCGGGGTAGGTCATAGTACCGTAACGGAAATTGTACCCGAAGTCTGCGCTGCTATATGCACCGTATTGGCAGATAGTGTACGATGTCCAGCATCCGAAGATGAATGGAGGGTGAGTGTAAATCTTCTTTCATGACTAAAACAAGAATATTACAAAAAAAAATTGACGAACATTACTCAAACTTTTCAATTATTATATACTTTTAGTGAATCATTCTTCACTTTTCATTACAGTCAATCAACAAAATTGGAACTAAATGTAAAGAACATTCAAACATTTAATTAGGCCTACCACCTTGGACTCCAAGCAAAATATTAAAAGTAATTTATTTTACAGGCTATAGCACACCACAATTATGAAAGATGGGACTATCCAAATTCAATTGGGTGCTTGGATGGTAAGCATGTCCTGATCGATCCACCTCCTCAGAGTGGTTCAGACTACCACAATTATAAGGGGACATTTTCAATTGTCCTTATGTCGTTGGTCGATGGGGACTATCGGTCAATTTACTTGGACGTGGGAACAAATGGTCGCGTCAGTGATGGTGGTGTTTGGGGGAAGAGCGAATTAAAAGAGAAAATTGATGGCAATCTGATGAAAATTCCACCCCCTGCAGCATTACCTTACGCTCCCGATGTGGTAGTACCGTATCACATTGTAGGTGATGATGCCTTTTCGTTATCAACTGGCCTCATGAAACCATACACTGCATTAGAGCTACGCACAAACAGTATGCCGCGAAGAATCTTCAATTACAGGTCAGTAAACTATTTGAATATGTTTTGTTCAAGGTAAGCTAGCTATTTTCTAAATGCAATTCATATTTGGATCAATAGGTTGTCCAGATGCCGTAATCGTGTTGAAAACTTTTTTGGAATCCTTGCGAACCGGTTCCAAATTTATCGGGTACCTCTCAGAGTGAATCCCGACAAAGCATCCACGGTTGTTTTATCGACTGTAGCACTACACAATTGGCTGAGGACTAGTGCAAATTCCCGCGAGCTATACACTCCGCCCGACTACATTGATTGGGAGGATGTTGCGAGTGGGACAGTACGACCTGGTCAGTGGAGAGCCGAGCCGCCGCCTGGCGGTATAAGACCAATCGCTAACCAGGGAGGCAACAAGACTGCCAATGCCGCAAAAGAAATGCGTGAAAAACTGTGTATCTATATGAACGGGGTAGGACAAAGAGACTGGCAGGAGAGGATGGTTCTGTAGGCTCAACCACTCTGGACAGTATAACATTCAAAAACTGAATTGAATAATTTTATTATTATATTTGATGCATTTTGATTTTGAGAAATAATATAAAAAGTTGATTTAAATATGAAATATGCTATTGTACCTACATGAATTTGAATAATAAAAACTGAGATATGATTTGATTGTTTGGATTGTCTGGATGGTATTTAATTAAAATTTGTTGAATCTCGAGTCTGGCCATTGCCGCCGCCAACGAATTCATGTTCCTTAACGAAAAGGTGACTTGTTGCCCCATGGCCGAATTTTCATCACTTTTTTTTTTCTGCGCTTCTTGTCAGAGCAGCCTTTGCGAGCGCCATCACCTCCAGGTCCTCGCTTAGCGATTTTGTACGTTTGGTGGTCGACCCGGGAGATAATCCCGCCCTACTCGACGTACGTGTTGGCGGAGCACTCGTCTTCTCCTCATCCAGATACACCACTAAATTTCCATCCTCACTAAATTCGGGCTCTTCCTGGAAAAACAAATCGAAATTCTTCTCAAACTTGATCCTACATTAGGCCTACACAAAAAAGTTGTGTTGTTTATTCACAATTTTTTTCATTTGAATGAGACCTAATGAAATAGTAGTATGTTATTCTTACCAAACTGCTGTGCGACGAACTCTGTGACGATAGCGTCGACTTCGCGGTTCGCTCAACGAAAGAGTCTGCTAGGAACAAGAGGCTCTTGTAGTGCCACCAAGATGGCACAAACAATTCCGCCGTCCCGCTACCACTCTTCCTCGTTGTGGCTCTTTTATGATTGTCCCTAAACGTGGACCGGAGGCTTACAAATCTCACGTGAATTTCATCAGCTGTCAAAGGAAAATGATATAATTTTCTTTCGGACCATTGGGTTTAGGTGCCAAACAGACAGAAGTAATAGGTCTACCACGGCTGTTTGATTAGACTTAGTCCGCTACACTAGGGTCATAACGTAGGCTGGGCTAGTTTCATGTGATTTGTACGTTATGGCTATGGCTATAACGTTATGGCGTTATAATGTGCCTAGGCCTAATGGCCTAGGCACATTATGTGAAATACATGATTCTGCCAGATCATGTTTTGTATTCATAGAAACAATAGGCTACACCTAGGCCTATAACTGGTGTCTTGGCTAATAGGCCCTGAATTAAAATAATGAGGTTAGTTGATTGCATAGAATTTGTTTCCTGGATTATAACTGATTTCTATAGCCCAGTATTCTTAACTTACCATTAAAAAGACCGTCCAACAAGATGATAAGCTCGTCCATCACCTTACTTTTTTTCCCTATTACGTGATTTTTATGGCTCGACTGCCATAAAAACTCGTGATTTTTATAAAAATCTATCATAGTTAGTTCACGATCGTACGTCCAGTTCGGGTCTTTTTTTGGGTGGCATGTTAAAAATATGAAGAATAGTGACTGGAATGAAAAGGTAGAACGTATACTATGCAGCGTGGGCCGACAGGGCTAGTTTTACAGGTTATGTACGTGACTTCTTGAAATCAAATCTCGATTTTCTCGTGCCATGTTATCGATAATTGATTTTCGTGGTCGATCGATTCTGAAATACTGATCTCCTATTGGTCGCCGTTCCAAAGCTTGGCAGTCCAATGCTAGGTTTTAGAACCAAGTTCTAAAAGGTTTCAGCCCGCCAATGCCAATGTTTTGTTGATTCACACGGAAGCATTGGAAGGCTAACATCCCAACGGTGGCATTGCAATGCCTCGTGTGAACTGGCCATAACACAGTTCCCGACGGAAACCAGAGCTCTAACCATGAGTGCCAGCTGCTTTCGGCTTCATCTCATGTCAAGGCCCAGACAGATTCACGGGAGACGCACAATCTCCTGTCAAGTAACAAATGACAACCAATCGTTACCATAGCAACAAACTGAACTGGTGAACTACCGAACATGCTGATTAGACTCTTCCAACTGGTGGACATTGTTGTCTGTCTCTTCCAACAATGGGTGACGTCACTTGACAGAAGCCTACAGGTTCGATTCACTGACACTTAGGCGACGGACACCAAGGCGAAAAAAACGGACACTCAGGCGACAAAAGTTGTTTAATTTATAAATTATGTAGCTTTTGGGCAATTGTGAAAATGAAGAATGACTTTGAAAAGATAATTTACAAACTAAAAATACAAATCCTCTATTTTGAAGCATTTTTTGTGTATTTAGACATTTTTCACCCGATTTCGCCAAAGTGTCCCCCGGTCTTGCCAAAGTGTCCGGTTTTGAAGTATGTTAAAAGCATATACTTGCCTATCATGAACGGAGGAATCATGAATCAGAGGACGGCGTCTAAGGTAGGCCGGGGTTGAACTTGGTCTTTGCAATCTACTCTAGGATGCTGGGATACCCCAAAACCCACGTGTTCTTTATTCACTTATAACAAGCATATCTATGAATCACTGTGCCCCCCCCCCCCCCCCTTCGCTTGGTACTTACATCGTCACAGGTGTGGGGGATGAAAACACAGGTGGTAATGGTAATGGTCAATAAAATACATTCATCATATTATTTTCTCCAAAACGGCTGGTCCGAATATCAAACCAAATTTTTATTCATGTATATTATTCTTGTGTTCACATTTGTGGAAAATTTGAATCATATTGAAGAGATTTTTTTTCAATTTTTTTCCGCCCAGACAAATCTTATGAGGTTTTTAGAAACTTCTAAATGATGTTTCTCAAAAATGGTCCAACCGATTAGACCTCAAAACTATACAGTTCTAAGTTGGATAAGTTTGCATATAAAAAAAAAGTTTCATGTCGATCGGTCAAACCCTACGACCTGTGCAGTGTTTACAAACAAACAAAAGAAAAAAAAAAAAAAAAAAACGCACAGACAAAGCTCCGTAAGACTTGAGTGAAAATCTTCGCTACGCTCATCTAACAATAATACGAACGCACAAGGCCCTGTAACGAGAAAGAAAGGGAATACCACAGTGACGTAGTACAGCATGTAATCTTGCAGCTTCACGACGTTGTTACTGCTCCTGTGCATCTTGTAACATCTAAACGGGGTATGCTCAACGCTCTTCGAGGCATTCGGTGTCGAGATCTTGTCGGGTTCGGACGTGTTTCTCGAGAGCGGATCAGTTTTTATTTTATTTCTGAGGGTGGGTGGTGTCTGACAATGTGGGGAGTGGGGTCTCCACGGCATCTTTCTTATCATAAGCGGCCTCATGAGAACAAGATCTCGATAGTGCTTCATATGTTCCAGATCTGTCGCTGTACAGCATTGTATTCAGTATCGTGCGCACGTGTTCTCTGGTGGCATTAGGTTCATGTATAGTTTCAGATTGGAATACTCTTTGTACATGAATCGACAAAGATGTATGATGTCATTTGGACGTGTTTTCCCGATGGAGGTGATTTCGTTAGTCTTCATCAACTATAACGGTTCTCGTCTTCTGGCGTACATCACGATTAATATTGGTGAAATTGTGATGGCTTCCCTCCTTGTTGCTCATGGGACACAAAGCAATAGCCAACAATCCTCCCGCTGCCTTATCTGTCTAAACACATGAAGACGATTGCAGGCACTCTAATATTATTGACTCAGTATGTATGTATGTATGTTAAGAGGCCGCAGGCGATCGTATTTCACGCCGCAAACTCTCCCGGCCGTAATTTTTGAGATATCAGCATAATTGTTTTCGCATTTTGTTAATAATAAAAAAACGGAGGTTATCTTATTTACAGAATTTCGATGAAAATTTTTGTAAGTTTTCATATTCTTCAAATGAGAATTTTGGAAAAATCGTGTTGAGGATAACTTAGACACATATTTTTGAATACCTAAAAAAAAATACAGAATGTAAAATAAATCAAAATTGTGAGCCAGGGAATTAACGGCGTTTACGTGGATATGAGTACGGCGGGCTGCCTACGCGTTTCGCCTAGCATGCCGTGCATGTCAAGCTCGAGCCTGGTGACGAAATCAACGGTAGGAGAAACGAAGTCATCGAGTGGTGGGGGAAATGCTGACCTTGTGGATCCCGGCTGTAGCCCGAATACACGCGTTCGCTTTTGTTTTGACATTTCGTCCTATCGCCTACTCTATCTTTTCAGAGTGATTATTATTTAACCCTACAACTTACTGATCATTTAATTTTCATATTATATCGTATTATATTCATCATGTGAAGCAGTAAGCCTTACTAATCCTGATCAACGTGTCAAGTTTATGTAGCCCGTGTAGTGATCATTGTCATATTTAGTTGATTAGTTACAGGCCTCCTTATTCTATAATAGACTGGTATATTCATTTTTTCATTTTTCATTTTTTCATTTTCATTTCATTACTGATACAAATATGACACCTCGTAAGATCCGAGGTCCTAAACGTCGACGAGAATTGACTTCGCATAGGCCAAAAGCAAAAAGATTGAAAGGTAAACACAGTCATCTTTCGAAATGGCGAGAAGCTCAACGTGCAGCAACGTAAGTGTCATATATATTTGTAATGGAATATTCATTATTCAACCACTCTTATCCAAGTCAACTACTCTTGGCTATACGCCCTAATATTATTGCTTTATTGCTTTCAAAGCATATCCGTGACATTCAAATTATTATTCACATAATAATTATTGCAGACAAGATAGGCCTACATTGTGCCCTGATATTGTCGACGACCAGGCAGGCGAATGTCAAACTGTTGGGGTCGATGTTGAAGAACACCAAAGAGTTGTTTTGAATGATTCGATTCTTTCATCTTCTGGTGTTTTTGACATCGAAATAATATTGGAGAACGATCCTGACAAACCAATTGATAGCGACCTCTTGCAACCTTCAGTGCAGCCCAATAAGCCGACGTGAGTTTTTGCTTTTATTACTCATATTTCTTATATAATTATTTCTTTCTTCTTATCTGTTATTTTCTATAGTTCTTTTATTTTTTTGAACCTTGACTTATCACTGGGCTTCTACAAGTTTCTGTTGTGTATGGGCACTATACCCATATCATTTGATGCCTTCTGGTACTTTGGTACAATCTCTTTGGTACAAGCTTTCGAAAAAATCTCATTTTCAAGTATTTCCCTCCAGAGTTATTCTTACAAGGATTTTCTCAACTTTACATTTTTTCCGGAAAAAAGGATCAACCGATTTTTCTACAAAACAAAGCCAACCAATTGTGACACCAATATTTAAACAAAGTCCGGAGTTCATTGGTTTTCTCCTGACCTGACCTGTATTACATAAAAAAAACGAAGCCCATTGATTTTCGGTATGTGAGATGTACGTCTTCGCTACGCTCATATAATAAGCGTGGCGACGATTGAATTTCATTACCTGGAAAAAGATGCGTTCTCCCTCAGTTAAAACACACAAATAAACGTATATGTACTTATACTTTCTGTCTGCATTGAAATAGTTCCGGAACAACAGAGCCTGTTTTCTCAACTCCTGTTCGCAAAAAATCCGATAAGCGATCTTTCGTTGATGATGATCTTTCGCCGATATTACCGAGGAAAAATTTCAAAACGGCATTAGGAACTAGCTCCCGTTGGAAATTACAGTTTCCCACCAGGTACTACTGAAATGAGACTATATAAAGTGATTCGTTTTGCTTTATAAGAAAAATGCACCGGAATAAAACCTTGTTTTTGATTTTTAGTACCCACGGTGAAGATAGTGCTGACGAAAATGTGGATGCACACGATCAATCGAATACTGGAGTTGAGGGAGTAGAAATAATACCATTAGATCGTGACATGGAGGAGAATGATCCTACGCAAGAGGACGGTCGCCTAGGGTATTTATTTCTAAATAATTTCAACATTTGCGTACTTCAGAAAACGTAGGCCTACTGTTTGAATGCCAATGATTACTATAACAAATAGTCAAGATAATGACTCATTTTCAGAATTTTAGCTCAACATAATTGTGACTAACCACTGAAACTAATTTTTCTATTCCATTCTATCCATACTGCTCAGTGATGTATCTTCACACTTTTACAGGAACGTTGACAAAGATCCTGAATTGAATATCACTTACTCAGGAAATAATTGTCAAGACGGTAATATGACCAACACTCTGACTGGGCGTCGGCTCGTTGACATTGGTCACCTTTTTCGATCAATTCAAGCAGAACGCCACGAAGGTGGCTTTGACTGTACTTTTATGGACATGGACCTCATCAGAAAAGAACATCATAATGGATTTATGAGTACTTGGACATTTAAATGCCGCATGTGTCTAAAAGTGTCCAAGTTTAAATCTGAAGACAGCTCAAAGGCAGGTCACATGGCCGTAAACGATGCAGCAGTCCATGGTATTGTTGCCACTGGAGGTGGATACAGCCAGCTCCGGCAATTCTCGTCAGCTTTAGATATGCCTTGCATGGATAACAAGACATATATTAGACACTTCCATAAAGTGTCTACTGCAATTCATGACGCTGCATGGCAATCCATGGAGAGAGCTGGGCAGATGGAAGTAGAGATTGCAAGAAGAGAGGGTAATGTTGATGCTGATGGAAACCCCATGTGTACTGTCATCGGAGACGGACAGTGGTGTAAACGGAGCTACAAAACCAAGTATGATTCTTTGTCTGGCGTTGTAAGTATTTTTTTACATTTTCGTAAATCTAGTGTAATTCTTTCGGTTCATTTATTGAAAGAAAACTTGTTTTTTAGGCATCTATTGTTGGCTTTCGAACGGAACAGGTCCTTTATATGGGGTTTCGAAATCGGTACTGTTGTATTTGCGATCGCGCAAGAAGCAGAAAAGAAGACCCTCCTGAGCATATATGCTTCATGAATTGGAGTAAAAGTGCCACAAGTATGGAGGCCGACATCATTGCTGAGGGTTTTGCAAAGAGTTTGCTCATGCATGGCTTGATATATGACAAGCTCATTGGTAAGTTGTACGAAACATTTCGAAAATCTAAACGTGAATCAATTAAATAACATAACAAATCACAATACTACACATTGAAATTATGATAATCATTATAAAAAATAATGCATTGCATTTTGTAGGAGATGGAGACAGCAGTGTGTACAGCAGGCTGTGCACAACGATGCCGTACGGAGACGATCATCTTGTTCAGAAGATTGAGTGCAAGAGTCATTTGAAGAGAAACTTTTGTACGAAGCTTTATGAACTCTCCAAAAGAACCAAAAGTGGCTTCCCCGTACATCTAAGACATGCACTTGACAAAAATGTTCGGCGTCTTAGAACAGCAGTCTCAACCGCTTCCATGAAAAGAAAAAATCAGGTGGCTCCATTCAACGTCAGAATGATGGAGTTGAAGAAGGATTTGGCCAATGGACCGTATCACGTATTTGGGAGTCACGGTGGGTGCCATGAGCGTGGTTATTTCTGTAAAGGTCCAAAGGACAACGAGGTTGATTTGGTTCCCGAGTTGGTCGAATGTGGCCTAATGCTAGCAATCGACAATGCGGTCAAGTGGTGTGTAACCCGCCATGCTGCCAGCTTACTGTTAGATGTCTCCAACAACCCGTGTGAGCATTATAACAGCCATGTGAACAAGTTTCTTGGTGGCAGGCGCGTCAACTACGCCCTCCGTGGTGCTTACCAAACTAGGTGCGACGCTGGCATCGTATCATTCAACAATCCAGGGGAGTACCTAAGAAATGTTCACAAAGCTATGGTTGGAGAGAGTCCAGGTGAGCTGCTTCGTTTAGTTGCAATTGCATGGTTATCTGAATACTGCAGCATAGTTTAGCAACATATATATATATATATATATATATATATATATATATATATATATATATATATATATATATATATATATATATATATATATATATATATATATATATATATATATATATATATATATATATATATATATATATATATATATATGTACGTTTTTGTCAAAACATAAAAATGTGACCAATCTGGGACTTGAACCCAGGACCTCTTGGTTTGTACCCAATTGCTATACCACCTGAGCTAATTGACCACCTAGATTCAAGTCGAATATCCGACACACTTATATGATTTGACATTGTTTGAGAAACGACTCTCTTGGGCTTTGTCTTTTTACAGATCAACAGATTCCAAGGTGTAACGATTAGACGTTACCACAGGTCCTTGTGTTTCTCTTTTAACCATCACCTAGGCTCAGGATTTGTATTTAACAACATTTCTTTATGAATGAAGAGGTCCTGGGTTCAAGTCCCAGATTGGTCACATTTTTATGATTTGACAAAAACGTACATACATATCGTTAATGAATCGCATTCATAAAGAAATGTTGTTAAATACAAATCCTGAGCCTAGGTGATGGTTAAAAGAGAAACACAAGGACCTGTGGTAACGTCTAATCGTTACACCTTGGAATCTGTTGATCTGTAAAAAGACAAAGCCCAAGAGAGTCGTTTCTCAAACAATGTCAAATCATATAAGTGTGTCGGATATTCGACTTGAATCTAGGTGGTCAATTAGCTCAGGTGGTAGAGCAATTGGGTACAAACCAAGAGGTCCTGGGTTCAAGTCCCAGATTGGTCACATTTTTATGATTTGACAAAAACGTACATACATATCGTTAATGAATCGCATTCATAAAGAAATGTTGTTATATATATATATATATATATATATATATATATATATATATATATATATATATATATAAAGAGGTAGAGAGAGAGATAGAGAGGGAGAGAGGGTTAGATAATACGTTCTGCGATGATATAATTCATTAATTTCAGGAAAGTACACGAAGAAACATGTCGAACAGGACATTAGAAAGGTAGCACAGTCAAGATCTCGACGTGCAGAGAATCCACATCTCAGGCACAGAAAATCAAAACCTTCTGTACCTGGTATGGACGAGGATTATGGACTTCAAGAAGCTGACAATCCCGTGCAACTGACTGCAGAGGAGTTCGACAAGAAAAAGAAAGATTTATTGGCAAGTCTCACACTCTCTGATGATACTAGAAAAGAGCTGGAAAGAGATACTGTACTACAATCACAGAGCCAACTCTGGTTTCAAGCCAAAAGGAAACGTTTGACGGCCTCGTGGTTCGGTCGGGTGTGCAAGATGAGGCCTACTACTTCTTGCAGAGGTATCGTTAGTGCCATGCTATACAAGCAAGTCAAAACTAAAGCAATGGAGCATGGCATCATCAACGAGCCTGTGGCTAAGGAGACAATGGCTCAGAGGCACGGTATCGTGTCTACGGAGTGCGGTCTCTTCGTAGACGAGGAACATCCCTATATCGGGGCGTCCCCAGGTAATTTATAGTTCATTCATACTTAATCACGAAAGTATAGTATTTGCATATAATTGATGTCATGTGGGCCTAACTTTCGGAATATAACGTCAATGAAATTTAAACTGTGTTCAGAATTATACTTCCGACAAACGTCATGTAATATATATATATATATATATATATATATATATATATATATATATTTATATTCATATTTATATATATATATATTTATATTCATATTTATATATATATATATATTTATATTCATATTTATATATATATATATATTTATATTTATATATATATATATATATATATATATATATATATATATATATATATATATATATATATATATATATATAAATATATATATATATATATGTGTGTGTGTGTGTGTCTATATAATTGCGATTTCCCCGTAGATGGCCTAGTGGGTGAAGACTCGATCATTGAAGTGAAGTGTCCAGTCTCGCCCGATCCATACCGAACTCCTGAAGAGGCTATTGCAAATAAGAAGGTACTGGTCTCAGCTATATTTATATGAATTTCATTCGAACTCATAACATCTCTCTTCGTTATTCATGCTAACCTTTTTCGTGATATTCTGTTAACTTCTTCCAGATACCCTATTGTGACCTTGTTGATAGCAAACTTCTGCTAAAACCGACTTCAAACTACTATTATCAAATCCAGGGACAACTTCATGTCACTAAGCGAAAGTATTGTTATTTCGTGCAATATACGAAAAACTGGTTGACCTACGAGATAATAGAAAGAGACGATGACTTCTGGAGAAATCGGATGATTCCTCACCTAGAGAGGTAAACGTAAACTATAATAAAGACTACTTTAGGGGCAACATATTTTCAGTATGAACTGTTTATCTGATGAATCTGCTTACAGGTTTTATATGGAATGTTTATTGCCCGAGCTAGTTGAATCACAGTTCGCTAAAAGACTAGTTATCGGAGATATAAAAGACCCGAAATACATCACCGAAGCAATTTCTGCAAGTACTGAGAAAAAGACTCTGGAATTGGCATCAAGAGAAAAGAGACAAAAGGATGCTTTATCTAAAAAAGGCAAATCAAGTGTAAATCGAAGAGCAAAGAGCAAAGTAACATCTGCACAGTAACTATTGCAACTTGAAGGCAAGGTGATAACCCGTTGTGGATCATCAGTCAGCTAAGTCACAGATTTAGAAACTAAAGTCAAGTCGGGCTTGGGCTCGAGTCCTGCATAAGACAGGTTTTGGTAATCATCATTCACGGACCATCTGCTCATCCGTACCCATCCGCAAACAATGATCATCATATTCATCATCAATATTCAGTTATTTATTGTGTATTATGTATATGTTGTATGCAGCCATTTTAATGTAGACTCAACTTGGAGAACGAAAGATTTGCGTTGTTGGATGAGTGGGAGTTATACTCAAAATCTGAACACCTCAAGTTTTGAAACTATTGAAATCACGCACTGTTTTCCATAGACGGTTTTTAATCAGATGTACCTGTTGCCAGCACTAATAATTTTTTCAACCCAATTTCTTTTCAATTTTCGTACCTGTTGCTCAGTTAGGAGCTTATTTTTATTCAGAAAAAATGATATATTCCATTCTTTATCTTTGAAATAGCTTGACTGATTTATGCGAAATTTTGGGATAACGTGAATCATTAGCTTGTGTTTACATTCCGTGAGATTGTTTTGTAGATTTCTTTATCATTTTCACTCCGGCTTATTCTTATGGGGTTTTACATTATGTTGACTTTTTTTTTCTCGAAAGTTACTAAACTGATTGTGCCCCAAAACTAAACAGTATCGAGCTAGATGAGGACATATTTTGATACCTATTTTGATAGCATTTTGTACTTCCGTTTGACCTGTGTAGCGCAAACAAAATGCACACACAGATTTTTTTTTCTCGTTTTTCCAAGTATAGTGAAATTGAATCTTCGCTTCGCGCATCCAATCAATCGATTACTTGATTGTGTGTTTGTATTACCACATTATGACCGATTTCCTTGTCATTGTAGCCTGATCTCTGTGTACGTATAATATGCCGCGGCAGTTATAGGCCTATTATAGTTGAATATTACCAGAAAAACGAATTTTCAGGAAAACATCAAATGAGTGTATAAAATATACTCGAAACCTATAAACGCGTCGTAAAACAAAGATATCTATTCGCTCATACTCACACTCCGACTTGGAAACTATTCAGCCAATTTATGAATACACTGAAGTCGTGAATTACTGTGCCTTTTAACATTCTTCCCATTCTCTTTTTTAAGATATAGGCCTAAATTCAATTGATTAATTTTCTAAAACATATATAGGGCCTACTTTAAGGATTAAACTGAAACTTTGTACAAATGCAAAATTGCTAGTTTGGACTGTAACTTATACCAAATTCCATTCGTGCAAGAAATATTTAATCTCCGATGTTTCCCCCTAGGCTAAATCGGTGTCTTCCAATTTTCAATATTCTTTATTCAGAACAATATGCCCAATTTTACTCAAAGACAATTAGCATATTTTATTTAGCTTGATTCTAATGGCAAAACCGATGCACTTCGTGATGTTAATGTTGAACTAATGTCCATCACGATTGAAGTTATTTGTGAGCTGTAGACTGTAGAGTGCGAACAAATAAGCATCCAAAAAGACAATGGAACCTCAATTTTTACAATAATTGAAATGCAATATATATTATAGAAGTGAATTAATCGAATGTCGAACCCAGGATTTGATATATGAGTATGCCTACTGAATGTATTTGTTCTGTTTGGAATCACAATATGCGTCTAAGAAGACTCGTTGTGACCAAATTTCCAATTTATATAATAAATCAATGATAAATGAAAAACCTCTTCGTTATTTATCGATAACTGTCCATCAGACTATATGGTCATGGAGCTAAGTATAACGCATGAATATAATTTATATCTGTATAATAAATTTCTTCCCCTCATCATCCTGCGTCTATCATCCGCTCATTCGTACCCCCATATAACCTAGCTGTTGGTGGGGTCGTTGAAAAAACAAAAATCAATCAATCACAAAATATTGTGATTGATATTGTGTTTCTATCATCATTACTTTAATCACCATTGTCCACATAATGAAAAATAAAACAGCTTTCAGAAATAATATATAGGCCCTACATATTGGATTTGAACTACGCACTGTGATGATAACTAAGATCTATTGGCGTCGGATGAATGAATAATGGGATGATGAGATGAAGGTACTTAGGTAATGGGCGAGGTAGTGGGAAGGAAGCGGTCGTGGCCTATATTGTAGGAACCATCCCGGTATTAGCCTACACTACAGAGGGAATTAAACCACGAAAAAATGTGGATGGTGGCAGGGATCGAACCAGGTCCGAGTTGCCCTTCATCTCCCGGATCACACGAAGCGAGCGCGTTAGCCACTCAGCTACATGTGCCGGTCTTTCGAATATAAAAATCATCATTTATATAATTATCATTATTGAATTCATTAAATTGTTCACTGTTCATTGAATAATTAATTATGATAATTATTGCAATAGTATGTTAGATTTCAGTATTATTTTTAATCACTCTCGTTTTGAACGATAATATACATGTAGGCTAGTAGTTTATTTGAAATATATTCATAATAGAAAAATTAAAAATAAAATCGAATCACACACCGAGTTGAGCATTTGTAATTTATCTCCACTCTGGTGTTGGCGTGAACTTGAAGTAATTCGTAACTGAAACGAGAATCAAAGTGATATTTAAAAAACTACGGTAGTGCGAGCTCAGGGCTAGCATACGCCTGCTACATCTCTTAGTTTTGTGAATGTTATCTATTAGCGTGCGTCAGCAGTCTAGTAGCCGGTTTCCCCTACTTTGCCGGGTTGACATGTGACCTGATGATTCGGTCAAGCTCGGTAATCTCCGCTCTTTTACGAAGACTTTAGGACATCCTCCAAACTCCACAATCTCTAAGCCTAGAGAGCCTACAACGAGTCCGTGTCGAGCGCCTGCGGCCTCTTAACAAGAACGAGAGTTACATAGCGAAACGAGCTCGAAGGGAAACTGGTCTGTTGTAGTGGTTGTGATGCCGCAATATAGCGAAAAAATCGATACGTCGATTCGATTCGATATTTTTTATTCCGATTCGATTCATCGATTAATCGGAAGTGATAAAAATCGATATTTGAATTTGAAAAATTGATTTTTCAAATTTAAAATACCGGTAGAAATATTCAAGTTTTCAATGAATATTGTGTGTAAAATACTTGTTGCAGCAGGATCTATTTCTATTGCCAAGTCACTTTCAATGAATGCAAATATTTCATGTAAGACTTTTCGTAATTTTGGTATTGTACTGTATTGTATCTGATTTTAATGAAGTTGGATCACCAACTCTTGTGAACAGTTGACAACAAAGTGGTTTCTGTTCAATTGGGAAATATCCAGAATATGAATTGTATTCTGGCGCCTAGTGTTCATCGCGAAAGTACGTTAATAAATGAAAGTGGAAGAGCGAAGACAGGTGGCGAGAGTCGAGAGCTGTACATAATCCCTACGCTACAAAATTATACTTCGAAAACACAATATAATTGACAAATTTAAAATTAATATAAAACATCGAAAATCGGACGTGAAAACATCGATTCAGCAATATATCGGAATCCATTGTATCGATTCAAAAATCGATGTATCGAAAGGAAATTAATCGATTTATCAAAATATCAATATAGTCTACGGCATCTCTAGTCTGTTGCCATTGAAGTGTTGATCTCAATGCTGTTGCTGTTCTCGGTCGTTTTTGTTTGTATGAAGTTATGTAATTATAATGTAATAGAATTATTAATAAACCTACGATCTGGAAATATTTACTTACAAAACTACAAAAGAGAAACCAATCTAGGCCCTAGCACATTGTAGTGATAACATTTGCATTTAACATTTGTGGAATAAAATTGACAAAATTACTGTGAAATGATGTAGGCATAGTATTATTATCAATTTGACGCTGTATGATCGTGGGATGATATGTTTAGTTGCCCTGGCCTATGTTTATTCATAATTTTTCTATTATTTAGCTAAATATTAATGTGAGAAGAAGCTTTGAAGAAGAAGAAGAAGCTTTGTAAATTGAAATAGCAAAATGCATGCAACCTAACCTCACCGAACCATTGCGTTAACCTATAAACTCAATGCCTGAACGATTGGCAGCGGGCACACATAGAGGGTGGTGGAAGATGGGGAGGACATGTTTGACGTAGAATCAGAAGGCTTATGTAACACTGAAATGAATTGTCTCTACAACATTGCAGGATATATTGTGTCGCGAGTTGAGAATAATGATAAAATTTGCAAACACTGTGTACAATCAGTGTGTTCCCCTCAACCTTTAAACACAAGCTACTCAGCCTTTGTTGCATTAAAAGAATACAAGCCTGGTTGCCTGAAACTTGTTACCGAAGAGTGTTTTTCATTTTTTCTCGAGATGGAAAAGACATTCAGGTCATTGAAATCTCTTATACTTGGTAATCAACGAGACCTTTTTCTGGCCCAGTTAGATATAAATGTTGAGTCGTACAAATTTGGAGTTTGTCATCCGATAAAGACGAAGCTAAGGAATCGATTCATCGAGTTGAGGTGCAAAGTTTTGGGCTCTTTGAAAACTAGGGAAATCAAGAAAAATCTTGAAAGAGCTACCCTCCTGAAAGGAAGTAAAAGTATTGCAATGCGCGAAGCAGTAAAAAGTGTATAGGTCATTATTCAAAAACTGTAACTAGATTGGATAATACATTTTGTATCTTGGGTCACAACATTTTTGGGTTTTCAGCCCAAACTCAAACAAATGGAACAATATTTGATTATCATTTTCATCATGTATTTTGTAAACTTGGAATTGTATAACAATATATGGGCCTGGTATATTTTTGTGAGAAGAATAAAATTGTTTAATAATTAAAGATGAATGGAAAAATAATCAAGTTGTACTCAGTGATGATAGTGAATAAATTGAAATAATGCGTTATATTTAAGCCTAGCTGTCTTGACTAGTATTCCTTACTCCCGTTTCATGTTATTATATCCTTTTCAGTGTACAGAAAACAAATCAGAAGTGCTGTCAATAATAGGCCTAGGCCTAGTGGTTCATCATTTTCAGTAGGCCTACATACAATTATAGTTCACATAATCTTCGATTTCGAATGCTTTGTAAGTAAATCATTGCATCATGTCATTAGTATTAATTTATTAGATTCCATTTAAATGATACATTAATAGCTGTATAAGTTGTAGAAAATACATAAATGTGCTATAACAGTATGCTATATGACAGCTATGCCATCAAATCTGGATGAAAAATGGCGGCCTGCGTGAGAGTTGGCCACTCTCTTACAAAAATACATAGCCTCTCTAGCATAGTCTAATGTCTGCAGCAAATGATGGGATATCACGAGACATCCTATCGAGAGTGAAAACTCACGAAAAATGTGGGGCGTCATAATAACGACCTGTATATTTTTCTCAAAAATAACTTGTTTCTTATTTTCAATGTTTCCAACACAGACCTGATCTTAATGACGCAGGTAAACACTGCAACTGGTTGGCTACACAAAGCTGATCACCCCGACAGATAAGATCCCTATTAGCATTCAATGCATTGGAGACGAATGTCTAGCATGACCGTATCAAATAAATCTCAACTGAATGTTTTCAATCGGAAGTAAAATTATAATTCAAATTATTAATGATTAATGTAGCATAGCACAGTATAACATTAGGAACTCGATGATCATTCTAATTTTTGATAATTACGACTATGATTTCAAAAAATGGTTTAAAAAGGTTTTTCTGGTCATTAATATGGAGACAGGAATCAAAGGTAGCTGCAAAAAGAGTAGCCTCCTTCGCCGCCTTGTCAGCTCGCTCATTGCCTGGTATTCCTGCATGCCCTGGCACGCAGCAGAAGACAACCTCGCATCGCTGAGCCGCAAGCTCAGCTAGGAGGGTCTGGATGTCCTGCACAAGATGGTCAGTTGGTGAGAAAACATCCAGGGCTTGCATGGAACTGAGCGAGTCTGTACAAATCAAGAACTTCTTTTGGTTGTGTTGCTTGATATGTTTCAGAGCCTGGAGGATCGCAAACAGTTCAGAACTATAGACGCTACACAAGGAGTTGAGTTTGTATTTAAAGCTAGTTGAACCTATAGTGAAGGCACAACCCACCGCATCGTCTGTCTTTGAACCGTCAGTAAATATGAAGACATGGTCAGAAAAAGAGGCGGCTAATAGATAAAAATTTTGCCTGTAGACTGAGTCAGGTGTGCTCGCTTTAGCGTGCCTTGCCAGCTGGGTTAGACAGACTGGACGAGGCACGGTCCAAGGAGCTACCTTGCAGTATCCAGTCGCATACACAGCTGGGAGCTCGCTCAGTGGTCGCCCTAACAGCTCCTTAGCTCGGATAGCTAGTGGTCGTGTAGCTTTATCACGAGTGTTATAGATTCTTTCGTAGGAAGGTCGAAAGATCTTTCCGTACGTAGGATGCTTAGGCTTTCCACTGAGAGCAGATATGTAATTGAACGCAAGATACTGTCTTCTCAGTTCCAGTGGTGGTTCGCCAGCCTCACAGTACATGCTAATCACAGGACTTGTCCGGAAAGCTCCCAAAGCAAGCCTGATACCAGCATTGTGTACTGTATTTATGGTACTTAAATAAGATGTTCTAGCGGAGGAGTAGACGATACAGCCGTAGTCCAGTTTTGAGCGTATCAGTGATCTGTACAAGTTCAGCATGACGGTCCGATCAGCACCCCACGTAGTTTGACTCAACACGTAAGAATTCACTCCAGGAATACTATCCTCAATTTTATCTCGATTGATAATTTACTGAAAATGAATACTCCCACATTCGCTAATATCTAACATTTTTTCTTGCAGTCACCTTGGAGAAGGATTCAGACAAAGACCGGATCTCGTTCATTGGAACGTCAAGGGGATGTTAACAGTGCATGGTTTGCCCAAAAGTGCCGGAGTATATTGAAGTGTGAAAAAATGAAAAAATAAATACAAAAAATACAAAAAAAACATAAACAAACGAAAAAATTACCGAAAACGGGAAAATACAAGAAAAAAAATTAATAATACAAACAAAAAAATGTGATAACAATAACATGTGATTTATTTCAGCCTGACAAGACACCCGGTAGGGGTCGCTTCAATCGTTTTATTGGCTGGTTGATATAAATGTGGAAATGACCACGTCAATAAAACGGTAAATCGACCCTTGTCAATAGTTCATCATTAGTTCGACACGCATTATTATCGAGCAAACAAGGACTTGAGGTTGCGACAAATAAAACATAATATTTGTACATTTGTTGATGAGAAATACGTTAACGATATGTAATGGTACAACAAGATCGAGCATCCTTCCAATAAGAAAACACAGAACACTTTATTAGCGCACAAAAACGATTGTCCAACATTATAGGCTTCGCTTCAATTATTTCGGAGACTGGCAGTTTACTGTTCTATTATGCACGTCTTTGAAATAATAAAATGAGCTATATTGTCCGGCAAATAGAAGTACAATCTGAAATAAAATATCAAGATATAGGTCAATTAAATAATGTACTAAAATTGGAAAAGGGCATTCGAAAGGCGAGTAATCAACTCATTACAATCGCCGAAACGTAAATCTCGATCTCAAACTCTCACACATTCGAATCCAATAAAGTTGCAGCGTAGCTTGAATAAACTCATTGTGTCTAGCAACAGGTACAGAGGCAGGACGCGGAGCACTCATGAGACCTATAACCAGACAGGAGATCATTGACGCCGCTAGTGATTTTGTTTCCCCTGCACTGTTAACGATAATGCGAATGAGTATTATACATAACAAAGGACAGCCATGGAATGAGGATGAAAGACAGTTGGCCCTCGCCATGTATTACAGATCTCCTTCTCATTACAATGATTTGAGAGACAACAAACGAATTCAACTCCCCTGTAAGCGCACTCGAGTGAATTGGATCTGCGCGCTGGTGTTTGTCCTGCTTTGATTGCCAAACTAAAAGAACAAACCTCATCGATGTCTGCGGAGGAGAGGCAATGTACGATGAGATGGCCATCAAAAAAGATTACAGCTACAATGAGGCACACGACTTGTTGGAAGGCTTCGAAGACTTGGGTCCATTAGGTCGACAAGCGGTCCCGGCGACTCACGTGCTTGTATTCTTGATCCGTGGTCTCATGCACAATTATAAGTTGCCAGTCGCATATTTCATTGCGGGCACAGTTGTGAAAGGCGAACAGATTAAAGCTCTGCTGATTGCTATGTTGAACGCGCTGTTCAATGCAGGCGTAATAGTGCGAGCAATTACGTGTGACCAAGGATCGACTAATCAATCCCTCGCAAGGCATATGAATATTTCTGTTGACCAGCGTTTTGTTGGCATGATGAGCATAAGATTTACATGATGTACGATGTGCCTCACCTGTTCAAGAGCATCAGGAACAAAGATGTTTTCATTCACGACAAGCAAGTCTCGTGGAAGGACCTTGTTGCCGCGTATGCGCTGGACTCAGGATCAGGGCTAGCAAGGGGTGCTTGTAAGTTGAGTTCACGGCACACTAATCCGAATGGTTTCGAGAAGATGAGCGTGAAACCCCATTCTGTCTCAGCCATGATATTCACTGCTGTTAGTACTGAACAACTGAAAAGTCCTACTGCCCACAACACAGCCACATACTTCAGGCAGTTGGATATCTCTTCGATGTGTTGAACAGCTCTCGCTTGAACGTTCCTAATCCATACAATTGCATTAGCGTGTTTGCAAGAGGCTCCTCAGTGGATCGATGCTTGGCAGGTACAACAGAGGCACTCACGGAGAGACGTCGAGATCCCGCCTTGCTTTACCGGGCTTAAAATGACATGTCTTAGTATCCTTGATTTATGGGGTGACATGCAAAATGAAGGCTGTACATTCCTTATGACCCAGCGTTTGAATCAGGATGCTCTGGAAACATTTTCAGTATAGCCCGGGACAGGTGTGGATATGGACGTAGTCCAACTACTGTGTTAGTGAGATGCAATTTCAAGCATATGATGAACATCCACTTGATGAAACCATCAAGAACATCCAACTGTCAAGATGATAATGGCAGAGTGTTGTCACCGACTGGTTCCAATCCTGTTCAGGAGCAAACTGATGAACAGGTTCAAAAGGACGACCGAGAGGATATCGAGTTTTCGGCAGTTATTGCTAGATTGGTGACCGAGGAACTATTGGACGACCCTGACGATGACCTTGCCAACATTGAGAATAAGTTAGTCGACAGTCGTATGTATGACGATGTAGATCTTGACTGTAGTGAGGAGGCAATCCTAGATACACAGTTAGACGACGAGACAGAACTCAGTGAGGACGACTACATCACGATTGTGTCTAGAAGAACGCAGCCCACTCCTGTGTACCAGAAAGATTCCGTAGAGACAAATGCGGTGAACTACTTCGTGGGATTCGTTGTCAAAAAAAGTAATGGATAAGTTTTCTTGTGTGTTGAGTACAAAAAAAAATACAAAAAAAAACAAAAAAATACAAAAAAAATACAAAAGATACAAATATATATATATATATATATATATATATATATATATATATATATATATATATATATATATATATATATATATATATATATATATATATATAAATATGGGGTATGAAATAGTTCTAATCAATCTTTAACATATAAACCCATTTCTCTTCCAGGTAAATATAGGCCATGGATTCCAGTATGCTGCTGAAATGTGCCAATTATAATTATGTACTTTCTCTTAGCCTTAATGAAATTACTGTATGTATGTGTGTGTGTGTACTTATATATACATAATTTAAATATGTGTTCAAATTATTTGAATATATATATATATATATATATATATATATATATATATATATATATATATATATATATATATATATATATATATATATATTTATATATACAAAAATATATGAAAAAAAAAGAATATTGAATGCAAAAAAATACAAAAAATGGAAAATATGGGTTATGGAATATTTTCATCAATTATTAACATGTGACTTAATTTCTGTTTCAGGTTATAGGCCATGGATTCCGGATTGCTGTTTGAATGTGTAAATAATATGTGATTTATTTCTGCCTGACAAGACCCCCGGTAGGGGTCGCTTCAATCGTTTTATTGGCTGGTTGATATAAATGTGGAAATGACCACGTCAATAAAACGGTAAATCGACCCTTGTCAATAATTCATCAATAGTTCGACACTCATTATCATCGAGCAAACAAGGACTTGAGGTTGCGACAAAATAAAACATAATATTTGTACATTTGTTGATGAGAAATACGTTAACGATATGTAATGGTACAACAAGATCGAGCATCCTTCCAATAAGAAAACACAGAACACTTTATTAGCGCACAAAAACGATTGTTCAACATTATAGGCTTCGCTTCAATTATTTCGTAAACTGGCAGTTTACTGTTCCATTATGCACGCCTTTGATGTAATAAAATGAGCTATATTGTCCGGCGACTAGAAGTACAATGTGATATACAATATGAAGATATAGGTCAATTGAATAAAAGCCACAGAATGGCGGATGTGGCTATTATATTACAGTCTTCCGCGCCTTGCAGGTGTTTTGCCAACTAAATATTCAGAGCACCTTGCTCTACTATCTGACAGTGTATTGTTAGAAATCCATTTCAGCTGATTGCTTGAAAAAAGCTGATATTTCACTACATCGGTTTGTTTGTTATATGTGGATTTTGTATGGCCCAGAGAACATGAATTTTAATATACACCTAATGTCTCATCTAGTCACTTCGGTAAGAATGTGCGGACCGCTATGGGCAACCTCAGCATTCCCGTTTGAATCTGGGATCCATTCTTACCAGAAACTAATTCAAGGCCCAAAAAGTGTAATTAAACAAACAGTGAAAAAAGTTCTCATACAAAATAGTTCACCTTCATTGTTCCACGACGTTGGCGCAAGTGTCAGAGTTGAAGACTGTTACGCCAACATAATGAGTGAATGTAACACCGTTAGGTTGTGGTACGAAGTGTGTAGATAATAATGTGATTGCCTTGATACACGTTGTTGGAGAAACTTCAGTTTGGGAGTACGAAAGGATGAATGTCAGAGGAAATGTATAAACGCATAGATAAGAATAATGATTCGTACGTACAGATGGATAATGGTGATTTTGGACAAATTAAACACATAATTGAGGTACGTAGCAGAGATGAGAATGTGATACATGTTATAATTAAACTGATTCAAGTGGAAAGTCTAACTTTCAATGATTTTGAACTTTCATACATGTATAACTGTAAACTAACTGATGACGTCATTATTGTAAATCCGATGACTCTGACAAGTGCTTTCTTTAAGCCAGTGAGAGCCACAAAAGTGTATATAGGAAGGTTTGCAAACGACGTTGAAGTGAGATAGAAAACTGAAATAAGAACAATTAAGATGGTTTAAAGGCGTGACAATATATAATTTTCGAAAGTCAATGTACGAAGAGTAGTAGCTGCTACACATAAATCGAATCTTGGATTATAGCTATAGAACCAAAATCCAAAAATAAAATGTATGAGTATAAGTGTAAGTGTATATTAGTGTGTATAAGAACGAATAGTGTAAATAAGTATACGTGAGCATATATACATATATATATATATATATATATATATATATATATATATATATATATATATATATATATATATATATATATATATATATATATATTATATAGTATATATATATATATATATTATATATATATATATATATATATATATATATATATATATATATATATATATATATATATATATATATATTATATATATATATATATATATATATATATATATATATATATATATATATATATATATATATATATATATATATATATATATATATATATATATATATATATATATATATATATATATATATATATATAATATATAATATATATATATATATATATATATATATATATATATATATATATATATATATATATATATATATATATATATATATATATATATATATATATATATATAATATATATATATATATATATATATATATATATATATATATATATATATATATATATATATGTATATATGTATATATGTATGTCAGTATAATGTATGTATAAGTATATATGTCTATATGTATACATGGACGGTATGTATAGTGGTGTAAATACCAATTAAGGCCACCGGATGTATTAAGATCACCTTTTTTTTGACCGACTCGATTACTTTTGCCGAGAAGGAGCGTAAATGTATGATACTTGAGTCGAAGACTATACAGTGTACAAATGTCCTAAAACCGATTACTGGTAACAGGAGATCTATTTTATCAACCGAGACTCATTTTCACGAGACCTGATCTAATTCCATGTTACTATACGAACAAGGAATATTACTATCAGTGAAAGTTGATAAGTTTTCACTAATAATTAGTAGTGAATATGTGACAATCTATTTAGAAAATTAATTTGACCATGACTATGTGTGAAACAAATGGCTCAAACTCAGAACGTCCATTTTCCCAAATGAGGTCAGCACATAGGCATAACCTAACAAATCTAGCCTAATCACACACATTTATTCGTGAATGCTTTTCTCTGGACTTATGTGCTATTGAAACTTCACTTATATACACTGTCAGTACTTGCATTAATTGTAACAATCAACACGCCTTCTTGGAACACCTGTTGATCACGTGTGGCGTCAACCATTCCTACAAATACATCAACTTTTAACGAATGTTTCTTCGAATTCTTCGTGTTCCAAAAGTTGACAATTTCTTTGCCGATAATTTGTGATCACACGATAATAACTGCGATAACACAAAGTCTTGACCTAACGTGTAGAGCCTTGCATAGAGTAGGACAGCGAAAGCAACACCCGGCTGTGAGCGAGAGAGACAACGAGTCTCAGACGGTCCTACTGCCTCGGCTGCTGGCTGGCTTCTAGCGGTCAGCGTCAGGCAGGCAACAAGCTGAGACTTGTTCTGTGACGTCACGCTAGAGGGAACAGCCAGGCAGAGGGCAGTGTTGCCAGATGCACAGTAATTATCGAATCCGTAACATAATTCTGACATCAAACGATAATCGATGATGTGCTTACGATAATCGTTAAATGTACCGTAATTTTGAAATTGTGCTTTAATTTTGATGAAATGTACTATATTTTGTATTCATTAAATTAAAGAGAAACTATTTTTTTTTCTAGTAAAAATTCATAATTTTCAATCTTCATAATTTTAATTCACTTTTCATGGAAATGCAGTACATTTGGAAATGAGTGTTGTTGTTACATATTACATATTTATTTATACATTACAGATTGTTCATAAAACAGGTGGTAATGGTTACTATACCCAATGAAATTACAGTCAAACATACTCGATATAATTATACTTCATTTTTTTCTTAGCTCTCTTCTTAAATCACCAATCTTCGTTATGTTCTTGATATCTTCTTCCAATTCATCCCATTCCCGCGTCGTTCGTTGTATAAATCCATATTTACCTACTTCTCTATCCACTTTTTCCACTTCCATTCTTACCCCTCCCCTTGTACTTCTTTGTAATCCCTTTCCAATTCTATTGCTTAATTCATCCCATCCTGTATATTCATTCTTGACTCTAACAAAATTGCACATTCTTTCCATTTGTCTTCGTTTCGCCAAATTTTCCCATCCCATTTCCTCAATCATTTTACTGGGTCTTTCTATAACTTTTTCAACCACATCCTTATCGTTCCTGATAATCTTCCAGCGCTTCTCTCTCCCCAATACCCTTCTTGCAGCAACGCTGTTCTCCACAGCCTTTATTAGTCCAACTTCATGCGGATATCAGACTGAACTAGCATACTCAAGCATTGGCCGAATCAGACTCATGTATGCCTTCTCTTTTATTTTCATCCCTGTCCCCTTCAACTGCCTCATAATAAAATTTAAGGATCGTATTCCCTTTTTTGAGATATTTCTAACATGTTCCCCCCACCCTAAGTTTTTATTCATGTAAAGTCCAAGATATTTATATGCTTCTACTTCCTCAAGTGTGGAATCTCCCATTTTATAAATCTTATTCACTTTTTTCTTTTTACTGCTGCTAGAGAAGTGCACCACTTTACATTTTCCAACATTTAATCCCATTAAATTTATTTCAACCCATTTATTAATTCTGTCCAAATCTCCTTGTAACTGATTTTCCTCCCTCTCACTCCTAATGGTGCTATATACCACACAGTCATCAGCAAATAGACGAATTCTTGATTGAATTCCGATTTGAAGATCGTTTATAAATATATTGAATAGAAGGGGTCCAATTACACTTCCTTGTGGTACCCCAGAAGTAACTTTTACCATATCAGAAATTTCATCACCCACTTTTACTTTTTGTGATCTACCTTTTAAGAACGACTCCACCCATCTTGTTATCCTCTCATGTTTTGTTATTTGTTTCAACTTTGAAATCAGAAGTTTATGAGGTACTTTGTCAAAAGCTTTTTCAAAATCCAAAAAGACGGCAGATATTTTACCCCCCTTGTCTAAAGTATCAGACAGTTCCTGCGTGAATCCTTGCAGTTGGGTTACACATGAGTAACCCTTACGAAAACCATGTTGTCCATCAAATATTCCACCATTATTATCAACAATTAATTTGATTTCTGTATCAATTAACCTTTCCATAATTTTGCATATTGAGGAGGTGAGGCTAACTGGTCTGTAATTACCCAAATTTGATTTTTCTCCCCCTTTATGTATTGGAGTGATCATTGCTTTTTTCCAGTCCTCGGGCACAGTTCCTGAATCTATTGAATTTTGAAAAATTAACATTAAATACGGTATCAAGTCTTTTCCCGCCAACTTGATAAATTTGTTATTAATCCCATCGTGACCGGGAGCTTTATTTCTATTCAGTTAATCAATTATTCTCTGGATTGCTGTTTCAGTGAATTTTATTTTATTTTCCTCTACTCCCAATTGATGAATTTGATCATTCTCTACTCCGTTCTCCCCATTCAAAGTCTGTTTTTTAAAAACTTCACCATAATAATTATTTAATGCGTAAGCCTTTTCTTTATTCGATATGAACTCCACTCCTTTTCTGTTAATAAGAGTTGGCATATCGTTTCTTCCTCTTTTAGTATTATTTATGTACTTGTACATATTATTCCAACTTTTATTCTGGTCCTGCTCATCAAACATCCCCCGTAGAGACTTATCCTTTGCACTTTTCTTTTCTTTATTCAGATCTGATCTGAATTTCCTTCTTATTTCTATATCTCCCCCTTTACCTCTGTTCATATTATGAAACTTTCTTGCTTTCTTTTTCAGCGTGTTCACCACACTGTGGAAACACACTTATATGTTTGGCCAGAAAGGGACCGAAAAAACGTATTTGTCGCCTAGTATCGCTAAATTTCTACGTAAATTGAAAATTATTGCGCTTGGATTATGCAAATTTTTACAATCTTCGACTAGGTAGTAATAAAATTTGTCCACATAGCCTGTATATTTTCTAATTAAATAATCAAAGAATACTTTAGAAAAACAGGTTAGGCCACACCCACCTCCATTGTTGGCGTGGAGTTTTAGTTGGGGGCTCTATAGAATCGCTGGTTTTCCAAGTAAATTAGAAATTTGACCGCTTCAAAATTGTAATTGGTTATAATCTACCGCGTTGCGATAATATCTTTTGTCCACATAGCCTAAATATTTTAAAATTCAATAAAAACCGAAAAAAATTGGGCTCCGCCCACTTTTGGTTCTCTCGTAACGATGGTAACGAGCATAAACAACGGATGTGTATCAGCTGACATATCTTTTCAAAATTGAATCTTTTTTTTTGGACAAACAGAATAGAGCCTACTTGAAATAATGACACTGCCCTCTTGAGTTGCACAGTGAACAAAATTCATTATCAACATAGATCATTAACACATTAACCGTATTTTGTTACCTTACGTCAAAGCAGTGGCGGCCCGAAGTGGCTCAAGCACGCGGGGCCAGATGACTGAGACGCCACCACCCACCCCTGTTGGGACGGATCGATGTCATATTCATGGGGGGAAGGGAGGGGGGGATTTCAGTTTGGTAAATAAATGTCATATGAGAACAGTATTGCGAAGCCGGCGACCCGCGGGGGTAAGGGGGGAAGGCCCCCTTGTGGCCCCGCAGGGATTTTTTCGAAATCGCACCTATTTTCAGAACTGTTTAGCGTGTTTCAGATGAAGTTGAGATGTCGAAATCATTTTACTTATGGGATTAAAAATAGTGCCCAAACCAATATTTGTAGCTGTAGGGTCGTTTCGTGTCATTTTAACGCCCCGGGCAAGCACTCAATCGTGCGCCTCCAAAACTGAGTCTGCATATAAAAGGTAAATACCAGGAGGGGGGAGCCATGCCCCCGCAGGGACTTTTTTGAAAACTCCCTATTTTTAATACGATTCTGCGGATTTCGTGAGCCATACGAAATTTCTGGAATACAGGGATTCTTTACTGACAAGCACATTGCATGTAGGCCTACCTTTTGAAGTCCGTGTCTATACTAACGCGTACATTCGCATTCGTTTTCAGCTAAAATATGTTGACAAACGACATATATGGGCATAATGGTAACACATATTTTAATTCAGTAAGACGATCTACGTTAAAACTCATTGCAACTCAGCCTGTAATCACTGTAATAAACTTGAATAATCCTCCAATAACTACTATCCTCTGTATACAAAGATTTATATTTATCATTTTTCATACCACCTCATCAATTCTTAGCAAAAAGAGGAATAAATACTATGCCCTAATGTCGCAACAGCAAGAAATTCACATTATTTGAACAACAGCATTTTGGAGAGAAGTGTGGAACTTGAAGCAAATTTATCGATGGCAGAATTCAAGTCGATCTTGACGTCTCGTTCACAAGAGAGAATCATGAGACCTTCTAACCTCTCTTCAGACATAGTTGATCTGAAAATAGAATTTGATCACGTACAGTACATACAAGAGAAAGTAGGAAAACGAATGAGTTGGTCAATTCTCACGAAAATTTCAAACATCTTACCGTAATCTTGTTTTTATAATTTTCAGTTTTGAAAATGATCTCTCCGCAGACGCAGATGACGGAGGAATTGTGCATAATCCCTTATACGCCAAGCACAAGTTTGGGAATGCTGTTGTCAACTTGAACTTCTTCAGTAGCGTCAAGACTTGCGATGACTTAATCTTCAGCTTATCAGAGCGTCCCTCTTCTTCTTTCTCATCTCCGTCGTCATCGTTTTCAAGGTTGACTTCCATTCGTTCACCAAGAGTCAAGTCGCGAAGTCCAAGAGGCGAAGTCAAGTCATAAATGTCTTCATCGGCCACTTCCGAACTTACTTGGTTAAAATGAATAAGCTCTGGCTTGAAAACTGCGGTATGGAGATCCTTGAAACTTCTCGCGAACTGGAGATATTCTGCTTTCAGTTTGGCACTGTCAATGGCTGGGAGCCAATCTACAATCTTCTCGAACGCATTTTGCGGAATATCACTGGAATGTTTCACGTGTGACAGCCTCTCTGGACTGAGAAAGGCGAGGTCTCGAAGAATAACGTTCGATTGCTCAAACCTGCTACGAATTGCCGATAGTGCGGTATCGACTATTTGATAGAACACTTGCGTTCTGTATCGAGTTGTTGAGTCTGCTGGACTCTCATCGTGAGCGAGCTCTCCTGGCATTGTCTTTTTTCTACGTCTTCTTCTTTCTGAAAACCCAGTCTCTTCAAATTCATGTTCTATTGCGAAATTTGATGCGCTACCGACCAACGCTTGGAACTGGGTTTCGGATCTCATGTCTTCCAGAGACGCAGTCGTTGTCGATACCAGAGCCATTGCCTCCAGAAAGTCCAAGCCTTTTGTCTGGAGGTACGACGAAAGTGGAGTAGTGATTTCAAAAATGCTTTTCATCAGAAATAGCATCATAACGAAGTTGAATGATGTCAGGCTATTATAAAAGGAAATTCCTTTACTAGATGTCTCTCTATCATGGTCTTTTGAGAGTATCTCCAGAGTATTCAATAAAGCTCCGTATGTCACTTTAATGACATCTATTGCTCTATCGTGGGATGTCCAACGAGTATTCGACAGGTGTTTTAGTCGACGTACTCGTTGGCGAGGGTAAAGAATTTTTTGTTGTGCAACGAACTCAGCGACTCTCTTTCTGGCACTCATATACGAAACTAGACTTTGAAGAATGCCGAAGAAGTTTCTCGCTTCCTCATTCCTATCAACGGCATCAACTATGACTAGGTTCAATATGTGTGCAAAACACCACACGTATAAAGCCCGTGGGTTGAATTTCTGCACCAAACTTCGTAAGCCTTTATACTCTCCTTGCATACTTGCAGCTCCGTCGTAAGCTTGAGCACACAAGTCGGATTTCCAATCAAGGCCATGACGATTAAAGAGTTCGTCCAGAAGAGAGAACATGCCCGCTCCAGTAGCGTCTTCAGCAACATCCAAGGCCACAAGCCGTTCCTGTGGGTCTCCATCTTCGTTGCAATATCTCACAATGAGTGAGAATTGGTCCAATTTTGCAAGATCCGTCGTTGTATCAACTATAACAGCAAATAATTTTGCATTTTTAATCTCTTTCAAAATAGTGGTTCTCACCTCATTGGCTAAAACATCAATCATCTTATTCTGAGTCCTTTTAGACATGAATGTGCACCTGTTCGTTTTTGAGTTTGATTCCATTTTATGAATATGGGATTGGAGATATAAGTGGTTTTTTTGATAAGAGTGTTAATAGATCCAAAAATCTTCCTCTATTCAAAGATTCTCTCTTCTCATCATGGCCTCTGAATGCGTCGTTGTGCGTTGCTAGGTATATAATTGATTGCATGATAATTCTGACAATCTCTCGGTTTTCAGCAACCTGGGCATTACGAGTCCCAAGTATCTCGCGATCAATTCGAAATGAAGCCATATACATCGCTTTAGATATTTCTGAATGGATGTGATCGTCATTAGCTTCATGTTCACAGAGCCTAGCATGTATATGTTTCCAATCATTTATACCTTTTCGAGATAACGGTAGTCGCTGAGCAGCGGGTGTTCCGAACAATATACAAGATGAGCAGAATACCTTATCTGCTGATACAGAGTATGATAGCCAGTCTCGATTCACTAGTGCACCATCGGGCATTTTTTTTAAATAGTGTGTTTCATTGAAACTCCTCTCCCGATCACCTATTTTTCTTGTGGGGAAAATATTACCAAGTAATTCACATGATTTTGGCTGGGTTGGACCATGATCAGCAAGTTTGCGCCGAAGACCACTCGGTATGACATGACCTGCGTGAAGTGCCGGATCATAGATGTCGGCGCCTGTAGTACACAAGTAAGAGTAAGACTGAATCTCAGTCTGCTGAGCTCCAGTGGGATCTACCACCGGAAGTTGAGTATTCAGAGATGGAGGCTCTTCACGCTCACTGGCTTCCGGTAGTATATTCAGTTCCAGCTCAGGAGTTTCGTCTGACAGAGCAACCTCAGTTAAACTCCGTCCCAATTGACCATTGGGATATAGTTGCTGAGTTACAGGTAGCCAGGTCTTTTTCTGCAGATTATCTCCGAGTGTCTGATTTTTCTCAAGAAAACCACTTTCAAGAGTATGATTCTCTTCAGACTGATTTTCTTTGAGAAAATGACTTTCAAATGTCTCATTTTCTTCAACCAGCTCTCTTTCCAGTGTCAGATTTCCATCAAGACTATTTCCAAGTGCCATTTTTTCTCCAAGTAGGCTGAGTTCCGTTTTCGAGACACTCACATCATTCGGACTTGTACTCACTCGGCCATCTGTAATTAAGGAGGTAGCCCTAGTCAAAAAATTGGATTTTTTTTTATTCTCTTTCTTTTAAGTGGCTTGAGCTGCTGGTCGATTTTTTTTTTACAATACCTTGAATGGTTGATACTTGATTTACTACGGCACTACGCAGTCGTACTCAGAAAGGATGGCAATGCGTATAGTGATGGTGCCTACTGGTGTAAACTAAGATGTACCTTGACTTTGATTCTACATTTTGATTCTATCTATCTCAACTTTTTCATTTTCTTAAGCAAAAACATCATAATTCTATTTATATGAAAAAAATAAAAAGATGGTTCTAAAAAACAAATTTGTGGGGAAATATTGAATTATTTCCCCGTTTAATATGTACTAGTTCATAGTAATATGTGTTGAAAGTTTCAGATTTTCAGCTTCAATAAGTACTAAGAAATTAAATATCAAGCCCAATTATTAATTAACTGTGTTTCACTAGGGCTACCTTACCCCCTTAAGGGCTTGCTCTATATGGACAAGGACATCCTTCAGAGACAAATATACAGGAAAAAATAATTATTGTTATCCAGTATTGTGTCTGGGAAGTGTTAGTTAAAATTTGAGGAATAACATGGAATTACACGCCCAAAAAATACGTTTATCCGAGAGCAAATACATTACAAAGCGTGAAACGTATGCAATAATGCAATAGACGCAGCTATGAGCCATGGCTTAGGGCTTCAGGATGAGAAGCGAGCATATTTTTTTTACACCCAGATGACAAGATCTAATATCGCGAGTGAATGAAATTTGAAAATAAATACATACCTTGAGGGGTTGAAGAGTTCTGATCTTGTAATATAACAGAAGTTGTTGGAGCAACACTCGAGACACCATCTTCTGAAACACGCTTTTTTGGATTTCCGAAAAAATGATCCAACGATTTATACGAGTCGGACTTTCGTTTCTTATTCATTACACAAGATTCGACATGGCGTTTCCAATTTGTATTATTGAGTTTACCTCTGTATTTCCCACATGCACATGCATCCTTACTATCCACATCCACGTGTTTCGAACTCATTCTATTGTCGTTTAAGAACGCTCATGGTAAACACTTGACAAGAAAAATGATTGAAGTGAAAATCGAAAAACACGTCTTTATAGAATATCCAACCTCTGGAAACTGACCAAAATACTCAACAGTTTTCACTGTATGCGCCGTGCGGTAGGCCTGTAGTATATAGAGACGTTGACTTCGTGACTTGTCACTCAATACATCATAATTCGTCTGTATGCGGTTGCCGCCACTTTGACGTGATATTTCCTTCATTTCTGAGAACCGAATATTGAAATTCGTAATGGTGACAACCGACAAATTATTCGCTCTTGGGCTGAATTTGTGTGCTAAATAAGTGAATAATATATTATTTATTATTTTGATTTCTTATCTATTTATATTGGGTTTAACGACGCACTGTACTGGTAACTACGATCTATTGGCGTCGGTGAATGATTGTGAGATGATGGATCATTTGTTATTTATTTATTTCCATTATTACTAGGAGACTTAGCGTGCTGATGTGAGTAGAATGTATAAATGTAAATTGTAATAAACGTTGGGCCTACATGCAAATTGATAGGCACTAGGCAGTGTTTGGTGGGGACCGTTTTCGCGTATAGGGGTAGACCGTAAGGTGGGTCGGGGATTCCCGTCCAGGTTCCTGTCCTATGTGTGACCCCAAGACAAAAATAAATTCAAATAAAAAAGTATCGAAAGAAATGCAACAAATTGTGGAATACAAGCGATCATAAGGGAGATGAGATCCGATTTTATTCAATGACAAACATTGTATTCCACTTGTACAATTTACAGTCACAGTTTTTTTCACAAGATTTCAATTTCAAGTTTACAACATGAAGTCGATCATTTAACGTTGATGACTTGATGTTCTCACAATTAATTCAATTGAGTTTATTCATTGGCTGCTAGTTTTAACTTTTAGTGCGCTCAATGCCACAACAATATTACTTCAGGATGCATTTCGATGCAGGAAATCAATCAACCGCTTGTGACCAGAAGTGTACGTAGGCCTAGTCGAAAAAAGTACGCTCATGATGGAATGTCAAGCTGCAACTTGCATGCATATTACAGCATCATTTAATTCAATTGATGTGAATTGGTGGTTCTCATTTACCTTTTTGAGTAGTCCTTCAGTGTGTAGAGACCTATCATCGATAAGAAAATAGCTAACGGTATGCAATTATTTATTCTATACTGTCGCTGGTCCACCGGCGGAATCATACTTATACTCCTGTCACTCGTGGGAAATGTGTATAGATCTATCAGACTATCATTGAGATGCTGTTGTTCAGTCGCTTTATCGTTATGACTTGAGAGTGAATGGAAACGTGTAATAGCTGAATCACCAGCAGCAAAGCGAGCTGCAAGGAAGACTGCATGACGCACTACTGATTATTGACATGTATGTTCTTTTGCGTTTTCAGCCTAAATGACTAAGCGAATGGCAAGCATAATGACGATGACGTGTTTTTTTATTAGGTATTTAGTTGAACTTATGAATTGTGTCTGGCCAGGTAGGTCCCTTCGGGACCTACCTGGCCAGACACCCACCCACCCCTTTCAGGCGCGGGGCCACGGACCCGAATTTGTATGCTCGGGCCGCCACTGCGTCAAAGTCTTCAAGAATGAAGATGGAGTGAAATACTACGCTGAGGTAGGCCATAGGCAAAGGTAATATTCATTTTGGGCCTCTATAATTGAAGTCTGAAACCACCAAATCAGTCTAATCTCCCAATCCAACGTAGTCGGGTTTGGAGGTAGAGGTAGCTCCACTGTCGTTTCTAGGGCTGATTGCGATCTCGAAGCCGGTGAGCCATTCCGTCTTCGTCTGCTTCTCCTTTTTTCTGCTTCCTCTTATTATGAAACCATAATAGGCAATAATATTAGGCGTATGGTATTTTGCCATGTAATTACACTGAAATTGGTAGGGCCTATGTAATGTTGTTCTGTATCATTGTCATCTGTAATATTAACTCGTTAAGGTTAGGTTGCCTACAGGTATAATTAGCCCAGGCATATAAACCATTAATTTCTTCTATCAATTCACAGCAATGTTTAGCCAATGAATTAAGATGTAGGCCTACATAGGGCAGGCTTACAATAAATACTATCACAAGAGAATAACCTCAAAGTAATATTAAAACCCATTAATTTTACGATTAAACTGCTTCCTCTTTCACAGCTGTGTCAGTTGTCAAACTCAAGTTCGTGGTTTGGCCGCTGCCGTTCAGAATCAGCTGTCATTGTGAAAAATAATCTTAGTTGGAGGTTAATGTTTACACTGTCATTTCATTTGATGAAAACATATTTTCTGTGATTCTAGATTTGGATCTTGATGGATATCTAGGCCCAATTCGATCATTAATTTCAGCTAGGCCTATTCCATACTTCGAAAAATTGTGCACCGGTATGCTTATGGTTTGAACTAATTTTACCTAACCTAACCTAATTCAATAAAAGCAACAGGCCTATTCAAAACTAGAAGCCTAGGCTACTCAAAGTCTTATTAATTATAAAATTACACCTCTTTCTTTCTTTAAGACAGTAGACCTATGATCAACCGCGATTCATTGTAATGCGCATTTTGATATTTTGCTTAATGCTGACAGTCGTTAGGCCTAGTGGTGCAAACAATTCACACTGAAAGTAATTTATCTTTAGTTGTACTGTGGCTGCCCCAGCATAATGGATAAATACACTATAAAAGAAGTGTGCATTTAGTTGTTCACAAAATTAATGGTGTAGTTTAAGTAGACCTAGCCTAATTTTTAGTTGCAGTATTTGACGAAATCTTCGTAGGCAAAATTGACGGAAGAGTTGAAATGGGTTGTTCAATGATTCATTTAACACAGTCGCACGACAGAGTTTATATTAGTGTGAAGTTCCTATTATACGTAGTTTCAAATTTCTTGTATGGGCCATGAAGTTCTTCATTTAAATTTGATTGAGTTGATGACCTTAGTTAATGAAATTCAGGAGCAATTGCATTGAAATTTTGCGTTTTAAATTAGTTAAAACCACGTTTGTAATTATGGGAGGAAGGTAAAACATTAACCTACTCTGTTGGTCATATGGTGAAGACTAAGTCGATCAGTGAGTGGTAGATAGCGGCCCTAGGTTCAATCCCCGTCATCGACCATCTTTATCTCTGCCTCCGTCACAAAAATACGAAGTAGATTTTCTCAACAAACAAAACAAGTTCAGTGGTGTCAGAAAAACTGATACAAGTGATAACAGAGAAGGTGGGGATGTTGAAAAACTTGACCTTACCAGGCCTAATTTTGAAACAATATATTTTTGCAATCACAATTGACCGGCCATCTCTGGCATGACGTAAAATTTCAAGTTACTACCGCGTTCAGTGGAGGTCTACTCCATTTAAGTCACCACCAGCTCAGTTTGAAATCCAACAGTAGGCCGTAATAATAATAATATTTACGAGAAAATTGCAATACCTATGGTTTCTTAAAATTCTTATGAATTGAAGTTTCATGGCTGTCATTTGAAAATTCAAAATATTCCTTAGGATTAGGACAAGGCCTGAACTGAAATAAAATCAATTAGTATGGTCTGTCTTCGAAGGTTGAATAGTGTACTCAGTTGTTTGTCGATGCCTGTTGAACATTGTTGGGTAATGAAATTTAAAAATTAGGCCTGAAGGATTAGTTTTTACAAAAAATGTTCAATTAAGCAAAATAACATCAATTCAAAAGATTGTATACTACTTTGGGATTAGAATAGGCCTACATAAATGCATTACAGTTTCCTAAGTTTATAGCGAATGTTTGGAGCGTGAGATTATTTGATTTCCGAACTATGGCTCAACGAAAAGAAATAAAATAGAGATCAAATAACTGAACATCAAGCTTATCATCAAATTTCATATAGTTTATTAATTCTTGAAGAAGTGAATATTCACTCAGTTTTTCAGCGTGTTCACCATACTGTGGAAATGGAAACACACAAGTTTATATGTTTGGCTGAAATAAGAGGGACCAAAACACCTATTCGTCGCGTAGAATCGCTGAATTTCTATAGAAATAAATTTCTATGTAAAATTATTGCGCTTGGGTTATGCAAATTTCTACAATCTTCGACTACATACTCATAAAATTTGTCCACATAGCCTGTATATTCTCTAATCAACAAATTGAATAAAAAACTGCTATGATCACACCCAGTGTGTAATGGAATAGGTTTTCAAAATCCGCTGACTTTTTTATGCGTAAAAGAATCGCTGGTTATCTACGTATATTATAAATTTATGCGCTTTGAAATTGTAATTGGTCACGGTCTAACATTGAACGATAATAACTTTTGTCCACATAGGCCCAGCGTAAATATTTTATAATTCAATAAAAACCGAATTTCTCTTTGGCGTACCGCCCACTTTTGGTTCTATAAGCAACGGTTTTGTTCATTTTATTTCCTGGTTTCAAATGAATTTAATAATAATTACATTACCTTTTTCATACCTATTTCAATTCAATCAGCAACAATCGACAAGCAAGCAGTGCTATATGAGCAAACATCAAGGAAACTATCAGTGTCATTAAATTTACAAGATAATTGAGCTCTAATTGAAGTTGACATACAATTCAAAGGCTAGGCTTCTTTTGAATGTGTCCGTGGAGGACGTCACCGAACACCTGCGAGCCGCCGCTCTTCCGAAGACGGCTCTTCCGCACGGAGGCAGTGGACCAGCTACTCAATCAAGGCCTCCCCATCTTCCACCACCCTCTATGTGTGCCCGCTGCCAATCGTTCAGGCATTGAGTTTATAGGTTAACGCAATGGTTCGGTGAGGTTAGGTTGCATGCATTTTGCTATTTCAATTTACAAAGCTTCTTCTTCTTCTTCAAAGCTTCTTCTCACATTAATATTTAGCTAAATAATTGAAAAATTATGAATAAACATAGGCCAGGGCAACTAAACATATCATCCCACGATCATACAGCGTCAAATTGATATTAATACTATGCCTACATCAATTCACAGTAATTTTGTCAATTTTATTCCACAAATGTTGAATGCAAATGTTATCACTACAATGTGCTAGGGCCTAGATTGGTTTCTCTTTTGTAGTTTTGTAAGTAAATATTTCCAGATCGTAGGTTTATTAATAATTATATTACATTATAATTACATAACTTCATACAATCAAAAACGACTGAGAACAGCAACAGCATTGAGATCAACACTTCAATGGCAACTGACTAGAGATGCCGTAGACTATATCGATATTTTGATGAATCGATTCATTTCCTTTCGATACATCGATTTTTGAATCGATACAATTGGTTCCGATATATTGCTGAATCGATGTTTTCACGTCCGATTTTCGATGTTTTATATTAATTTTAAATTTGTCAATTATATTTTGTTTTCGAAGTATAATTTTGTAGCGTAGGGTTATGTACAGCTCTCGACTCTCGCCACCTGTCTTCGCTCTTCCACTTTCATTTATTAACGTACTTTCGCGATGAACACTAGGCGCCAGAATACAATTCATATTCTGGATATTTCCCAATTGAACAGAAACCACTTTGTTGTCAACTGTTCACAAGAGTTGGTGATCCAACTTCATTAAAATCAGATACAATACAGTACAATACCAAAATTACGAAAAGTCTTACATGAAATATTTGCATTCATTGAAAGTGACTTGGCAATAGAAATAGATCCTGCTGCAACAAGTATTTTACACACAATATTCATTGAAAACTTGAATAGCTCCACCGGTATTTTAAATTTGAAAAATCGATCTTTCAAATTCAAATATCGATTTTCTCACTTCCGATTAATCGATGAATCGAATCAGAATAAAAAATATCGAATCGAATCGACGTATCGATTTTTTCGCTATATTGCGGCATCACTACAACAGACCAGTTTCCCTTCGAGCTCGTTTCGCTATGTAACTCTCGTTCTTGTTAAGAGAATTCGTAATTCTTTCGTCGAGCAGGCCGTGAACGTGTTGTCAATAATTGCCCAGTGTTGGTTGTTTTTTGTGTACGTAACATCAAGAGTTATTACGAACTAATCAACTATAAAGAAAGTATCATTATTATATATATATTATTATTATATATATATATATATATATATATATATATATATATATATATATATATATATATATAATGTATCATTATTATATTGAAATTTGGTGAAAATTTGAAATTTTTTGAAGGACATTTTTTTTATGAAAATTCTTTTCTGGCTTATTCTTATGGGTTAATTTGAAAATGGAAAATTGGTTTTCTCAGAAGTGGTGCAACCGATTGCGTATAAAAACTAATGGGATTCAATCCATATGATGACACATGGGCATGCCAAGTTTCAATCGAATTTGAATTTTCGGCTGACCTGTAGAGCGCGAAAAAAAAAAAATATATATCATGTACATTTTTTTCGGGTCAAGTGAAATTGAGTCTTCGCTTCGCTCATCCAATAATAATAAATAAAATATATCTTGTATAATTTGAAATCAATCAAGCCAAAAATGGATCTAAATAATAAAATTGCGGAAGTTTTTGTAATTTTGTGTATCGTGTGGTTCAAGTTGAATCGTTGTATCATTAACGCGCTTATATGAATGGACTTTAGGCCATTTGTACATGTTTTGAAAATAATATGCATGTTGACTATATGAACACAATATGTGGTACACAAAACTGAGACCACTATACATACAAATATTGCTGTTAAACTTTTTTTTTATGTTTCTGTAAATAGAAGAGATCAATACAATGTTTTATTCCAGTATACAGTGTTCCAGTATTTTATTTCAGTATACAACTTACCATTTTATTCTATTATTTATAGTTTGTCTATAGACGCTATACCCACTAGAAGCCATATGTATAAATATATATATATATATATATATATATATACAAGGTCTAGAGGTAGCGTATCTGCTTCTGGTTCCAGGACCGCAGGTTCAAATCCTGCGTAAGATTGGGGTTTTTAAAATGTCGTTTCATCTATCATCACCTCACCGTTTCTTTATCATCTGCTTATTTGTACCCTCTATAACCTAGCTGTTGGTGAGGTCAAGCAACATGGAAAAAGAAGCATTCAATAAAAGTTCTAGATAGGCCTATAAGCAAAATACTAAAGGAACTATATTCTGTTGTTGATGGAATTTAATTAATTCAGGATTTTCTGTCAATAGAAGAAATCATGTAAGTTTTTTTGTAAATATAAGCAATGTATTCAAGATTTCTGTCAATAGAAACAATCAATTTAGGAATTTATTTTCACAGAATAATCTATTTAAGGTTTTCTGTCAATAGAAGCAATCAATTTAAGGTTTTTTTCTATATAAGGGTGTCCAAGGGTGAGCGCGCTCACCCTTGTCAATTTTCTAATTGATTTATTATAATAGATTGGATCTGCACTTTCAGATATTGACTTATTGGGAACAAACTCTCAATAGCGTTTAAACATATGTTTTTGAAAGTGTCCCATATTTTGTCTATATCCCCCTTCTCCTCAATCCAGTAATTCCTCCAATTATTTAAATGTAACTTAATTTTGTTGGTATCCGCCTTTTTATAGAACCAGACTTTCTTCTGTACCTTTATTTCATCTTTTACTCTATTTGCAATTAATTCTACTGTTGGAATATTATGGTCACTGATACCAACGTCCACGATAGTTCTTAACCACTTTTCCGGTGGTCTGACTAGGATAACGTCCAAAAGGTTATTACTACCTGTCCTAGTTAATCTAGTACCCTCCGTAACCGTTTGCACAAATCCTTCACTCATTATTTCATAAACAAGTTCTTGCCTTCTATTCGTGCTACTTCCTACAGTCCCTTCTTCCCAATTTATTCCTGGTAAATTCAAGTCTCCAGCAACTATTACATTCCTTTTATTAGCACTTTCAACCACTCTTTCCCTAATCTTGACGAGAATATCATTATTAGAATTTGGTGGCCTATATCCCGCAATTATTATAAACATTTCTGTTCCGAACTTGATTTCTAATCCCATTAACTCTACTGCTTCTTCTATCCACAAGATTCTCCCATTCAACTCATTTTTTAATCCCAGCAATATACCACCCCCATGTCTATTTCTGTCTCTTCTGAATAAGCTGTAACCCCCTACCTCTATCTCTTTATCGGTGTAGCCATCGTCCAGCCAGGTTTCCACGAGTTCGAAAATATCGGGATTTATAGTGTCTACTACTGTTCTTAATTCGTCGAGTTTATTGCATATACTTCTGCAATTAACTAATGTTATTTTTAATGTATTTTTTACTCCCATCTCAATATCCTTCTGTTTCGATTTGTCTCCCCTTTCCATATCATTTCCTAGGCCTACCTCCATTCTCTTACTTTCAATCGTATTTAGTCACAAGCTAGCTCTTTTTCTCATCTTCTCGGCGACTCTTCCCATCAGTTTACCCAGTTTCTCTGCTCCCAATCTATTCAAATGTACCCCGTCAGACTTCAAGTGTTCTTCATGTACCCAACAGTTAAACTCAATGTACACCACTCGTTCTCTGATGCACAATCGCTCAGTAGCAGCGTTGACTCCGTCAATTAGCTCTCTATTTTCATCTTTTCTGTATATAATCCCACTAACTGCAACTTGACTTTCTCCGAACTTCTATTTCGCAGCTTCAATCGATTCATTCATTCCTTTGTTCATTATATCTTGTCCATCCTCTCTTTGTCTCATCTCTTTCAAATCATTTCCTCCTACGATCAGAATAACTCCTTTACCATCGACTTCCCTTTTCTTCATTTCATCCACCACTCTCCTCATTCTGAATACACCAATTCCTGGTCTCACATCCACCTCTACACTGGATCCCGTGCCGACGCTTGTTCCACGAACAATCGAGCTTCCCAGCAGTACAATACTCTCTTTGGTTAATAGTTTACTTTCCTCTTTAGATCTAACAGATTCCATCTCGACTTTACCAAATTTGCTGACTTCATTTTTGTCTTTCACTTCTTCTGGAATAAACTTCAATTGCGTTTCCTCTGCGTTTATATTCTTCCGCGTCTGCTCTTCTTCGTTATTCATGGTTCTCAAACATTCAACTTTACTTTGTTCGGCATATTTCCCTTTCTTCAATTGTTTCCCATTCGTTTTCTCCTCATTCATGATAATTTTAGGGATATTCTCGTTTTTTCCCTTGTTTACGTTTTTCTTTCCCTCAATACATGCTTCCCTTTTCTTCTTATCTTCTCCTTCCCTGCACTTTCCACAGCTCCACTTTAAGCCTGGTACATTTTGAATACACTTGTACTGTGCAGTTCTAGTATTAACACACGCTATATGCCACCATTGCGAACATTTTTCTGAACAGCATTGTATTGCTCTGTCCTTGACCTTCACTCCTAATCCACACTTCATACCACAAATTACATTCAATTCTTTCGGCAATGGTACCGTACTTGGCACTATCTCATACCCACTATTGATTTTCAGTCCCAATCTTGGTCTTCCCCTCGTTACTTTCTTGAATTCGGTCGTCATCTCGAAAAGTTACTTTTAACACCTTGATTACAGTGGTCAATAATAATCATTCACCTTGGTCAATATCTATCCAGATGGCCGTTGTTGCTTAACGACCACACCAACAGCTAGGTTATACAGGGGTTCGAATGAGCGGATGATAGGTGCAAGGACGTTTACAAAAACCCATGCCTTACGCGGGACTCGAACCCACGCCCAACGGTGACTTCAGTTACTACCGCTAGCGATAATTGACTTGGCCACCGGGGCAAAAGATATCGTGAGACGCTGATTCAGTGTGAATCTAGATCATACGATGGCAAACCACTAGCCTAGTAACACAGTTCCCGACGGAAACCAGAGCTCTAACCATGAGTGCCAGCTGCTTTCGGCTTCATCTCATGTCAAGGCCCAGACAGATTCACGGGAGACGCACAATCTTCTGTCAAGTAACAAATGACAAACAATCGTTACCATAGCAACACATTGAACTGGTGAACTACCGAACATGCTGATTTGTCTCTTCCAACTGGTGGACATTGTTGTCTGTCTCTTCCAACAATGGGTGACGTCACTTGACAGAAGCCTACAGGTTCGATTCACTGACACTTGGGCGACGGACACTTAGGCGACAGACACTTAGGCGACAAAAGTTGTTCAATTTATAAATTATGTAGCTTTTGGGCAATTGTGAAAATGAAGAATGACTTTAGAAAGATAATTCACAAACTAAAAATACAAATCCTCTATTTTGAAGCATTTTTTTGTGTATTTAGAAATTTTTCATCCGATTTCGCCAAAGTGTGTCCCCGTCTCGCCAAAGTGTCCGGTTTTGAAGTATGTTAAAAGCATATACTTGCCTATCATGAACGGAGGAATCATGAGTCAGAGGATGGCGTCTAAGGTAGGCCGGGGTTGAACTTGGTCTTTGCAATCCACTCTAGGATGCTGGGATACCCCCAAAACCCACGTGTTCTTTATTCACTGATAACAAGCATATCTATGAATCACTGTGCCCCCCCCCCTCCCCCTTCGCTTGGTACTTACATCGTCACAGGTGTGGGGGATGAAAACAAAGGTGGTAATGGTCAAGGGATCAAGGAAAAATTAAAAGGGTCACATTTAATTTTTTCTCTTCAAAATGGCTGACCTGGAAAAATTAAATGAGAGACAATTGCGTTTTACATATCCCGTACACATTTTATATTTGTAAAAGTAGAATTAGCCGTCGCCTAAACGTCTCTCGCCTAAGTGTCCGATGATAAAGTGGATGAAAGTAGATCGCCTAAGTGTCCGTCGCCCAAGTGTCCAATGATAAGTGGATGAAAGTAGATCGCCTAAGTGTCCGCCTAAGTGTCCGTCGCCTAAACGTCTCTCGCCCAAGTGTCCGTATACCACAGGTTCTAAAGCTCAAACTACCCGCGCGTGAATGGACGTCAAATGATACATATTTACATATTTTATACATATTTTATAATTCGTTGTAAAATTATCAAATAATTACTCAAAGACAGCATTGCAATATCTACGTGAAACCTTTTCTCGTATATGAGTGTTTACTAAAAATTGTACTGTAATTTTGTTAATTCGATAATTTTCGTGGAAAAAAAACATGTTATATTTCAAACCTGGCAACACTGAGTCAGACCTCCAGTCGGCAACAACTGCGCATTGCGTTCCTAGGTCCGGTCCAGTGGTGAACAAGATGAAGGCGCGAGCCACCTGAGCGCTAGTGGTGTGGGGTAGGGGGGACGGTCGCTCGGAACTTACAAGCTACACACAAAACCACAGCATAGATGCGACATAATTTAGCTTGTAATTATCATTCGTGTTAATTCCCCCCCACCAACAATTAGGTTATATGGGAGTACCAATGATCGGGTGATGATGGAACTGTGAAGTGTTGATAGGAAGCACATTTACAGAAACCCATGTCTCGTGCGGGACTCGAACCCACGCCCGACCTGACTTCAGTTTCTACCCCTAGCGATGATTGACTGAGCCACAGGGGCGGCCATCTCATTCACCCAAAGGCCATATATTATTAATTTGTGCTAATATAATACAATCATACATTTATTTATTAATTCATTATTACTATTTTCAATTACATATTTTATGAATTAAACACAACTTAATGGTTCAAGTCATAAACATCAGTAGTAACAAGCCATCCCCGTGGCTCAGTCAACTATCGCACTGTGTTGAAAACTGAAGTCATGCTGGGCGTGGGTTCGAGACCCGCACTAGACATGGGTTTCTGTAAGCGTGCTACCTATCACCACTTCATCGTTTAATAGTCACCTGCTCATTCGTACCCCCATATAACCTAGCTGTTGGTGGGGTCGTTGAGCAGCATTAAAATAATATAACTTATATGAAAATTGTATAAAAATATTACAAAAATTATGAATTGATATATGCTATGAATGTGAGTATAAATGGATGGCAATAGACTGCAATATTAACTGCTAAAATTCCAATCAAATTTATAAAATCTTAGTTTCGATTAAAATTCCTGCGAAATTCAACAAAAATACTTGTCATAGTGTCCCTAGCGCCCTTCAAAAGACCAATCACAGTGATATTCTAAATATTATAGGGCAAACAAATATGTTTGTTTCAAATATGAAGAATATTGTCAAATATGAAGATGTTGTTTCATAGATGTACCTATGACTGGACCCAAGCTGAATGGACTCAGACAGACGCTTGGATATTCCCAGGTACAATCTCTACCACGGACATACTGGCGGGTCGACACTCCCGGTCGTTTCGGTTACTTGATACAGGAGACGGTCGATCGGTCCGCCGTCTCTTGTGTTGTCGCTGCTTGTCCTTTGTTCGCTGTGTAACATTCCTTGCTAGTTTTCAGACAGGATACGCGTAGAACCAGGGAAACGCCATAGTGGCACGTATTTCACTGACACGGATGGTCGAGTGTACATACACTGAACCGCCAGTCAGGAGACCGGGGTTCGATACCTTATACACAGTATTCAGTCAGGTCAGTCCTTCAAGCCAACGTCATCAATAATATCAGGACATTATAGTCTGTATCAAGAGTTTTATCAATATTCGTGTGTTAAGTTGAAACATATAATAACATGATGAATACAATTGAACATATGAGCCTACATAATAATAAAACGAAAAAAAAATCGGAACAAAATTTACAAATTTGTTGAAAATACAATAGATCAAAGAAAATGAGAGATGAAAGTAGATTTCGAGAAGAAAAAGAAGATCAAGATAATGGAAAGATTCGAGTTTCCCCCCCCCCCCCCCCCCACTGTGAATGTTTGAATTGTTCTCCAACCCTGAAGTTACTACCCTATTTAAAATTTGATTTGTTTGTTAAATGGATTGTTATATTTTAATTATTCTTTGGGGGTTGAGATCGCCCTTGTGGTGCCCTGTTCAAACGATCTCATCTTTCATCCATAGCCCTGATTGGGAAACAATGATTATGCATAAAGTTTTTATGTCATTAAAATAAACGTAATCAGAGTTATACTTCTAATAAATAGTTCGGAATGTTATGAATTGACATTTTGTTATTCGACGAATCGTGTAGTGATTGAATTAATAATAATAATAATAATAATAATAATAATTTATTTAGCGTTATGCTATTTGGATTACATACATTTATATAACACTCTATCATAAGATAATACAACTGAAAGGTGAAGGTCACCCGAGATCATTTACCGCCGAGTTGAACAAAGTTATTATTTATTAGCGAAAATATGTCAAGATAAAAACGAGAAGAAGAACAGATGATATGTGCTACTATCTCATTTGGCGTATCGACACACCAAGCCGTTCGTGCTAATTGGTGGTGGAGACGCTCGATCGGGTCTGCAATAGCAGGTGGCAAAAGCATCTGATAATCATCGTGTCAGTTATCCTGTAAGAAATGGGACAATTCGTGCAATTGAATTTGGGGAGCTGAGAAAGTTGGCCATGTCGGCTGCGACATTTGAATGGAGATTGGAGAATGAACCTCGTGCAGACGAAATGATGTGTGCCCATGTAATATGTTGATTCTGTGCATTCGTTTATTTGCTTCCATCATTTACGAGACGTAGCACTCGGCCACTTTTACAGTTCAATTTGTACTTGGAAATTTGTGGAAATTATAAAATGGACATAGAAATGAATAATGAATGAAAAAATGTATATCATGAATTTCATTATAATGTATACAGATGAAGTTGAAAACCTACATGTCAAAAACGAATATCGCCAGTACGTATAATTCAAAATCATCGGTTTCAAATCACATGATACATAGTTTTCATATTTAATCTGTAAGCTTCATTTTAATTGATTCTGAATGTTATTGTATTGTTAAATGTAATGCTGTTTTTCATCGCTTTCGATGAGGGGCCGAAGTAAAAAATCCCCATCAGTATATGAAACCAAACCGAACCAAACACGGATATTGGACTCTGTAATCAACGATACCCAGTTACTTATATTATTCAATAATATGCGACAAATTAATCTCAAGTCTTGATCATGAACACGATGTAACTCTGTCAGGATGGTCGACCATGGCGGGAATCGAAGCCCGGTCTCTTGAAGGATGGATTAGCTTGCTAGCGAGTGATGACAGTTGATGGCTGCTAGTTGTTGTTACTTGGTGGCATAGCTATTCATACTTGTGTGTTGATAAGAGAATGCTGAAGGCTTGAACCACCCGTACGCCAAGTGTGTGGGATACGACAAACTGTCGATCGGAAGCTTCATTTCTCGTAGGTAACCCGAAACTGCGGAATGTGCGTTCGAAACTTACTGTCGTTGATGATATCTAATACGTGGATTCGGATATCCGAGCCACCAACCTATGCCACGCTAGTCGAAATTGACAAATCGAAACAGTTGATCGTGGCGCATCGGCGTAACGCCCGCCAGCGTATTCAAGTATACATACCGCGCCACTGTATTTAAGTACTACTTTATCGACTTCAATGCATCGTGTACCATTTCCTTTCCCTCAACCTGAAACCGGGTGGTACAACGATATATTTCAGGTGAAAAATAAAGCGGGCGTTACGCTGGCGCAGATTTTTTAAATATTTATTTCATGAAGCAAGGCAATTTGATACTTTTATTAGGCCTACCTTAACGAAAATATCACGTTTTGCTACTGTTATTTACGAATATTCGTCAAATCTAAGCAATGCTATTTTATCTCCTGCACTATAACTCATCTTACAACCTTTTCCTAGTATTATGAAATATTGATACTACATTACCGGCCGTGTTATGAAACAGAAGTTACTCTTGGAAATGTGCCTTGTCGTTTACCATTGCCTGGAAGTCAATGACGTACCATTAGCGGGCGTTACGCTGGCGGGCGTTGTGCGGATCCACCAGCAGCACACATAAGTACAGAATTCCACCCTGACCTTTAGAACCCCCCCCAACTGCCCTCGTCGAAAACTTTGACATAATCGTCATATCGCCATAAATAGAATGTAATGTTTCGCCTCTATGTTGTAACTTTCAAATAATGTGTTCAAGTAAATAAATATCTTCATGCTAATTCATTATGTGTTTAAGTGTTTATTCATCAATTATTTGAAGAATGTTGAGAAACTTTCATTAATTAGCCAAGTTTTAGTGGCTTTTTGACAATATACATTATTAAAAGCACGTTTTTCGATGACTTTTTGAAAGTAGAGTTATTAGTAGGGACATTTTTGCTGAAGTAACCTACGGACTTTTCAGTTGTGTGGTAGGGAATTTCTCGTTTTAAAATATAGCAACACTGTCTGCCAGAGTGAAGGAGCATGAGTTGGCTGCAAGACAGAACAAGAGCACAACATGCAACGCAGGAGGGACACGTACTGGATCGACTTTGCTAACGAGAAGACTCTATCCACAGTTCAACACTATGTCCCCCGCATAATACGCGAGGCTATCGACATTGAGAAACGGCCCCACAATCTGAATAAGAGAGATGACGCACAGAGATTGCATGCGACATGGAAACCTATTCTGAAGCCCTGTCAGTGAAGCAACTAGAGCGTTGTCCCCTAACGCGGATGCGTATTTGGGAAAAACACGGGTGACTAATGATGTGTCTATGAGTCTAAACAATAATACGGACGCACAAGGCCCTGTAACGAGAAAGATAGGGAACACCACAGTGACGTAGTACAGCATGTAATCTTGCAGCTTCACGACGCTGTTACTGCTCCTGTGCATCTTGTAACATGTAAACGGGGTATGCTCAACGCCCTTCGAGGCACTCGGTGTAGAGATCTTGTCGGGTTCGGACGTGTTTCTCGAGAGCGGATCAGTTTTTATTTCATTTCTGAGGTTGGGTGGTGTCTGACAATGTGGGGAGCGGGGTCTCCACGGCATCTATCTTATCATAAGCGGCCCCATGAGAACAAGATCTCGATAGTGCTTCATATGTTCCAGATCTGTCGCTGTACAGCATTTTATTCAGTATCGTGCGCACGTGTTCTCTGGTGGCATTAGGTTCATGCATAGTTTCAGATTGGAATACTCTTTTTACATGAATCGACAAAGATGTATGATGTCATTTGGACGTGTTTTCTCGATGGAGGTGATTTCGTTAGTCTTCATCAACTATAACGGTTCTCGTCTTCTGGCGTACATCACGATTAATATTGGTGAAATTGTGATGGCTTCCTTCCTTGTTGCTCATGGCACACAAAGCAATAGCCAACAATCCTCCCGCTGCCTTATCCGTCTGAACACATGAAGACGATTACAGGCACTCTAATATTATTGACTCAGTGAGTAGCGTCCATCAACAGCAGTTCAGGAAACTTCTTGAGCGTAGCAACCATTTCACCAGTGTGAAGATATAAAATATTCACTTTGTTATTGGAGTCTGTTCTTGTTTTGATTTGTGCCTCAGGATCCCTCGTCTTCGACACACCAAGTTCGTTCATCACCTGTTCCATTTCTGTTTCGAAGCTTGAAGCGGAAGTTCGGCCCTGAGTGAGAAGATGCAACAATTAATAGATGCCCCTATAAACTTATGTTGACCCTGTGATGACCCAAATCCTCGACCACCCTGCATGCCTATCTGGTCCTACCCCATTTCTGTTTCTTTCTTGTCACGGACTCATCCACACAAAAGACATGACCTTGCCAAAAGTTCGCTTCCCGCCCATCCCTATAATCTTATTGCATCTCTACTTGTTGTCAGATCTTAGCTCTACTTTTTCCCGCCGTTTTAGGTTCTGTCTTTTAATTATATCAGCTCGGTTTGGTCATTGAATTTGTAGTGTTAGAAGAAGCGACATGGGATAGGGAGGCTCTATATTCTGACAGTTCGAAGGTTCAGCCCAAAACACCAAGGAAAAATATAGGTAGTGCTAGTGTCGACTCGTGGGTCACGGACTAGCTCGGTGGCGCGTACAGAGCGTAGCGGTTTTTTCCTAAAACTGCTCACTCTCAAGTGACAGCGAACCAAAGCACATCGCTGCTGAGAGCGACGGCCGGTGCGTGGTCTGCGCAATAAAAATGAAATACACTGATACTTGAAATTAGCCATCCTCTGCTCTAGTACGCCTATATTTTTCTCTAGTGTTTTTGGCTGAACCTTCGAACTGTCAGAATATAGAGCCTCCCTATCCCATGTCGCTTCTTCTAAATATATCCCTATAAATGTATATACATAATATACATATATATATATTTGAATATATAAATAATTAATTATTCAATAATTAACCAACACGATTAATTACATTAATTCATTCAACAGTAGAGCCATAGACCAAAAGTATGCTATACCACAGATAAAAGAAGCTTCCTTCATGTTTGCTTCTTTCATCAGTGTGGGAGGCCATGTGGTTTGTCTCAATTATCAGTGAGGCCAATCATGTCTACACTTTCGTCCCGACATATGGGCCAGAGGCGTCACGCACGGGTAGGCAGGATAGGCGCTAGCCTACCCTGAATATCTCAAAGGCGGCGCAGCCGCCTTTGCAATATTGGCTCAGATTTTTTTCATATTTCATCAATTTTCCGAAAAATTGATGGAAGTATTCAAAGATTTTGATTGATTGAAAAACAAATATTCACTATCATCGAAATAAAGTATGACAAGTACTATTTAGACAAGGGCGTAGGGCGCCGATAGAGCCATTGGAGGCGGCATTTTCGAGCTGACAGGGGCATGAGGCGCTCATGACTTTCTTAAAGGCGGCGTGTTCAGGGTTGACAAGGGCGTAGGGCGCCGATAGAGCCATTGGAGGCGGCATTTTCGAGCTGACAGGGGCATGAGGCGCTCATGACTTTCTTAAAGGCGGCGTGTTCAGGGTTGACAAGGGCGTAGGGCGCCGATAGAGCCATTGGAGGCGGCATTTTCGAGCTGACAGGGGCATGAGGCGCTCATGACTTTCTTTAAGGCGGCGTGTTCAGGGTTGACAAGGGCGTAGGGCGCCGATAGAGCCATTGGAGGCGGCATTTTCGAGCTGACAGGGGCATGAGGCGCTCATGACTTTCTTAAAGGCGGCGTGTTCAGGGTTGACAAGGGCGTAGGGCGCCGATAGAGCCATTGGAGGCGGCATTTTCGAGCTGACAGGGGCATGAGGCGCTCATGACTTTATTAAAGGCGGCGTGTTCAGGGTTGACAAGGGCGTAGGGCGCCGATAGAGCCATTGGAGGCGGCATTTTCGATCTGACAGGGGCATGAGGCGCTCATGACTTTATTAAAGGCGGCGTGTTCAGGGTTGACAAAGGCGTAGGGCGCCCATAGATTCACCGGAGGCGGCATTTTCCTGGGTGAGTGAGTACCCAATCAACAGGGTTATATTTTGATGTATATCTAGTATCAAACAACTTGTGTGGTCATTTTCCAACATTGTTGTACGCCAACGATTCAGTTGACATACTTTTGAGTATGTTTATTATACGTTATGGGTGAGTTTATTACCATTTGGTTCAAATTATTCATTCTATGGTACTACATACACTTACTAACAGTTCTTCATTATACACTCAAGTTCAAGCTTAGAGAAGCATTATTCGCCCTCAAGTTTCTTCAGAACAACAAAACCGACACTTGACAATATCACTGTCAATACCAGGCAACAATGTTATACAGATTTATGACCTATAGACCCCCAGAAGTGTGGTTTTCTACTCGGAAGTAGAAACACTCTAATTGACAATATTGCACGTTCCTTTATTGTTGGCCATGGCCAATGTTTTGACGACTGGTAAGGGTGGTTTTAAAGCTATAACATGTGTAACTGTAGACTACACAAATCAATTGAATTTCTTCGGTTTGCATTTTATGACAGGAAGCAAATTTGTTTTTATTCATTAGATTTTTAAGAAATTGCAAACTGTACCCTCAGCTCCCATTCCATTTTCAATTTTATGGAGGTTCAACAAGACAACAATAAGATATTTGAGCCTAATACATACACATTTATAGTATCTCAATTCCATCCATTCTCAAAATAAGGCATTCTGGCTTTAGTTTCGTTCAGTCATCTGTGGAGTGTGCCTGTGTGAACTGTGGAGTAATCATTCAATTCTGTTCAAATATTATGTTTTCGTAATTTGTTCTTTGTGCTTCTATAATTTCGTTGTTTAAGGTTGAAGAGCGATAATGACAATACTCTTTTCTTTGTGCATACATTTTTCTATTCTATACCTTACATTGAGAAAACGACCGTGAAAGTGCAATTCTATGAACTTATTTTACTGATAATAATAAACCTATACAACAGTTTTTATCTCCTGTCAGAAGACAAACTGTAACGCAAAGAGGAAAATATGGTAAGTTAATCATTTTGATTTATTTAAAATATTCAATATTTTAGTATTGAACCAATAAAATCATGTATAGTTGTAAATTCACATACGTACATTCATTATACGTTTTACTTATACATTTTCTCTCACTCTGAGAAGCCTAACTCTACTTCATTATACCATCATCTACGAAATGGTGAATGTTTTAAATTTAATATTGTTATCAATTTGTTTGTTATGATTTTTTATTTGTTGTCGTATATTTACTATCGTTTAAAAGTAGCGTATTCTTCTTTCTGCACTGGTATAGAATGAAGATTATTGACTTGTATATTCGATACAATTATGGCTGATAATAAACGAGAAAAAAAAAACGGAAGAAACTTTCGGGGGCGCAGAATCTGAAAAATAAAAATGCACGAAAAGCCGAAGATTCTAAACAAAATAAAGCGTTGTTCAAGTTTTTCGAGAAACAATCTGTTCCTTCTACCAGTGGTCACCGTCGCGAGTTGGAAGTTTCAGAATCTATTCCCGCTTTTATCAATAAAGATCATCATTCAACAGTAACCGAGTGTCAATCAGGAGTCATTAGTTGTTATGCTCTTGAAACGCATGCACCCAAAACAGATTTACTGTCTGTCCCGGAACCAGAGAGTGTTCAGGACACACCAGTTGGTGCAGATATAGGTGTCTGTCAACAAGTTCCTATACTTACGCCTTCTTCATCCCCCGTAGCTGCCACTGTAATCCTCGACAGCGACATCCCCACCGCGGAACCAAACAGTCAATGTGACAATGTTTCTCTCTATATTCAAGACGTTAGTGCAACACCAGAATCAGATGCCTGCCAACCGATCATACAATTCCCGTATAACAAAATTGGTAAAAATAAAAGATCCTTCAATTCTATGTGGTACCTCCGACATAAATGGATTGAATATTCAGTCTCTAAGGATGCAATATTCTGTTACTACTGCCGACATTTTCTAGTGAATAATTCGTCTGAAAAGTCGTTCATCACCACTGGCTACAATGATTGGAAAAATATTAGTAAAGCTGTGGAGAAACACGCTAGTTCAGTGTCACACACGGGGTCAATTGTTAAATATGAAGGATGGATAGGTTCACGTCAATCAGGTGCTGTGACAGCTAGAATATCATCTCAGATTCAAAACACGATCGTGAAGAATCGAGCTTGTGTTGCTACTCTTACCAGGACGGTTCTATATTGTGCTAGACAAGACATTGGCTTACGTGGTGCATGGCACAGGAAAAACGACTCGGATGTGAGCGATGATGACGACGATGTTCGGGGTCGCAATGAAGGAAATTTTAAAGAATTGTTAGAGTTGTTGAAGTTAGAGAGTGAAGAGGTGAAACAATTAGTTGAGCATTTACCTCAATATGCTAATTACACATCTGGAACCTCACAAAACGAAATCCTCGAGGCAGCGTCACAATGCGTCCAAGACAAAATTGTTCAAGAAATATCCGATGGAAGTGCCGTGTTCAGTGTAATCGTAGACGAAGCGCGCGATACCGCGCATTTAGAACTAATGTCCATTTGCGTTCGATATTTATCAGCTGATGGAAGAGTCTACGAACGTTTTCTAGGATATGTGACCATGTTCAAGATGGATGCCAAGTCAATAGCAGACAAAATCATAGAATATTTAGCATCTACACATTTGTCAATAAAAAACTGTGTTGGTCAGTCTTACGATGGTGCATCTGTCATGTCTGGAAATCACGGAGGAGTACAAAAACTCATCCGTGATAGGTCAGGGAACCCGTGCCCATACGTTCACTGCTATGCACACAGACTGAACTTGGTTCTCGTCGACGTTGCAAGAGGTGTCCAATTAGTGAATGAAGTAATTGGCATTATGGAAGCAATTTACGCTTTTCAATCGGTATCCACAATTCGACATGAAATGTTTGCTGACGCTCAAAGGGAATGTGAATTACCTATTTTGGAGATTCCCCAGCAATCTGACACTCGATGGGTGTGTAAATACCGTGGCCTGCAGTACTTTGTGACACGGTATATGTGCGTCAAGTCCGCGCTAGAAACTGTAATGGAAAGCCACAAGAAGAAAGAATGTGCAGAAGCCAAAGGTCTTCTATTACAGTTCCTATCTTTTCGTGTGATTTTTGCTCTTGTCTTCCTTGAAGACCTACTCGGGACCGTTAACGCATTATCGCTACAGCTACAAACTCCTAGTCTCGATTTAAATGCCTGCCTGAGTTTGGTGGCAGCCAAAACTGCAATTATTCAGGGCAGTAGAAATGACGTACACTTTAGTGGACTATTTACCAAAGCAGTAGAAATAGCAAAAAATGCATCTGTCGAGTACCCTCATTTTACCGTCGACGATAACAGTGATAACACTGACGAAGTCGAGTCACATGAACCTCGTCAAGGCTTCGCACAACTTCGATCCAAGCGGCAATCTAGTATGCCAACACAACTTACTGATTATTTCGTTTCCACGTCAGCAGGACGAAGTAGAAATAAAGAACAAAATGCTGACAACCTAGTGGAGCAAGATGCCCTGAAAATGAAGTATTTTGAAGTAATAGATACAATTTTAGAAGAGATGAAAACACGGTTTTGTGATAACGATGAAGTGTATCAAGCTGCTGCGTGCGTGAATCCATCCGACGTTGCACATTTCATGGACTCAATTCCTATATGTAATTATGCTCGAACATTCGATTCATTCGAAAGTAAGATACCTGACTTACAACGCGAATGTATCACTGCAAAAGAAATGTTTTGTGGGAGGGAGATTGGATCTCAAGAACTGTATAAACAATTATTAAAACTGAAAAGTGCATTTCCTAACCTCCTGCTTTTTATGCAACATATTTTGGTAATTCCAGTAGCCTCAGCATCGGCTGAGAGAAGTTTTTCTGCCATGCGCCGTATAAAATCGTATCGGCGATCAACGATGGCAGAAAATAGGTTGTCATCGTTGGCTGTTCTATCCATAGAAAGATCACTGAGTTATAAGCTCATGACAAACCCTTCAATAGTCGTGGACAGATTTGCCGCCATGAAGAATAGACGTGTGTCATTAACATTATAGATGTAATTATCATGCGCAGTTGATGTAAACACACCCCCTCAAAGGATCCGAACACCTTGGCGTGGTGTGGGGGCTTGCGTGGCCCCGTGATCCCCAGAGCTATCGTCGGGAGCAATTCATTTGCTCCCAGCAGGGTCACCCATGGCGATAAGGTCTGGGGTGAGGGTCCAGACTAAGTTCGGACCGTCGGTCGAGTGGGTTCCTTCTGGTGACCGGGGTATGTGTAGGGAGTACTGAGCTTTTGATTATCTCTTCTTATTCCTATACTTACCTTTCATCTTCTTTCGAATCTTTCTTCTCCTTCTTTTCTTCTTCTTGCTGGCTCCCTCTATATGCTTGAATCGCCCACATCTGTTGACAAAAATGCAATGTATAAGGACATGAACCTAAGCTCAAGGTGTGAACAATCGTGCCGAGGAGCTGAATGGCTACGGGTAAATGTAGTCTCGAACGATGAACTCTAGATACCTGGCGACCTCTAGTTTCAATACTGCCTTTCTTTCACATGCGGGGCTCTGTGCGAGTGGACTTTTATTTCCCTAGCTGCTCGTGGGACCAACACGAATGATATAGACCAAAACCCAAAACCCTCCCTCCCCTTAATTAACGCAAACAAAAGTAACAAACGACCTCGTACTCTTAATGAGAATTTGGTCGATGTCACTACCTTTTTAAAACCAAAGAATGAACCGCGCTTTCTCATAATGACAATGAAACTACAGCAAAAATCTTTCAGTGACATATCACCATTTGCTTATTCTAAGGGCATTGAAGGCCTGTCTGGTACTGTGAAGGATGTAAAGAGATTGCGGAACGGAACTCTCCTGATTGAGACTGCAAATTGCAACCAATCAAGACTCCTCTTGAAATCAACTTCTCTGTGTAATTATCCAATCGAAGTTACTCCTCACAAAACATTAAATTCCTCCAAGGGCGTCGTTTTTTCTCACGATTTGCTCAACGTGGATGTCGAGGAAATAAAGCGAGAACTTGCTGTACAGCACGTTATAGACGTGTATCGCATTCAAAGCAGAAATAATGGACAACTCATACCGACGCCACTACTCATTGTAACTTTCGATACACCCTTGGTACCAGAAAAACTCTTCGCTGGATGCATATGTTTGTCAGTGAGGAAACACATACCGAATCCATTGCGTTGTTTCAAATGCCAAAAGTTCGGGCATCCCAGTTCGAGCTGCGCAGGTCATGAAACGTGCGGAAAGTGCGGTGCAGATGCCCACGCTCTGGCGGATTGTGTAACTGGTGTGCGTTGCAGTAATTGCGAGGGTGAGCATCCTGCGTGGTCACGTAGATGCCCCCTATGGATAAAAGAGAAAAACATAATGGAAATAAAGACCAGTGAGAACATTAGCATGTATGAGGCACGAAAACGATATTCTACTCTCCACACTGTTGTAACTGCCGATGAGTCTTTCTCTGTGGCCGTCAGCCAGAACGTCCCCGCTCCATCGTCAGATGTGGCGGACATATGCAAACTGCAAGCCATGGTGGAGTCTTTAGCGAAGCAGGTAGAAGATCAGAAGAGAATTTATGAAGAAGATAGAAAAAGATACGAGAATGAAAGGAAGAAATTTGCGGCAGACATGGAACGCGCGCAAGACAAATTAGATGCTAAGGATAAGGAGATTGTGGCTCTCAAACAACAAGTCGCCTCACTGTCAGCACAGAAACCTGCAGATACAGGAGCGCCTATTCTTAAGCCAACATCAACTGGGACAACAACGAGAACAGCTATTGGTTCGAACAAAACCAAAATTAATAGAGGATCTGTTGGTAAAGAAACAACCACTTTACCAATTGCAGCATCTCAAGTCGATGTGGATGACAGTGATATGGATGTGGCGGAGGAATTGGATCAAAGCGATTCGACTCAAAGCCGCACCAACCTCCTACAAGGAAAATGGAGAAAGGCAAAATAATTATGTACCATTATAGGATAACTGCGTGCCCCCCTTCTCAACCCCATTATGTCACCAGCTGTAATCCAGTGGAATTTAAGGGGATACATGATCCGTTCAGAAGAAGTTAGGCAGCTGGTGTCTACTTTCAATCCTATAATATTATGCCTCCAAGAAACGCATTTCAAAAGAACGGATAACCCTAGATTAAGAAACTTCGATTTCTTCCGATGTGATGACGAGACGGGTACACGAGCGCAAGGAGGGGTAGCAACCGCAGTTCATGATAGCTTCCGTGCTGAGACCATTCCTCTAACCACGTCGCTGCAAGCAGTAGCCGTGAAAGTGTTTCTCCCACACCAGGTAACGGTCTGTAATGTATACCTGCCACCAGGAGAGGATATTTCCAAACAGTCACTGCTCCGTCTTATCTCCCAGTTGCCAAAGCCTTTTATCCTCCTTGGTGACTTCAATGCCCATAACACGGTATGGGGGAGTCGGACATCTGATCGTCGAGGTAAGCTTTTGGAGGATATATCTAACATGAATAACCTCTCCATTCTCAACAACAATGACGCTACTCATTTCAACTCGCATAACGGCAGTTTCTCTGCCATTGACCTGACAATGTGCACCCCGTCTCTATATGCTGCCGCTGAGTGGAGCGTCCACACAGACTTGTGTGGAAGCGACCACTTCCCCATTCTCGTTACACTCCTGGGCTCCAAAGACCTCCCGCCAAGACATCCGAAATGGATCCTTCGCCGCGCGAACTGGTTAAAATACACAAGCACAGTGCGTTTCGACGAATCCAGAACTTTCAATGATGTAGACTCCCACGTTCAGTACATACCATTGTAAGCGCCGCCGAACAGTGTATCCCGCAGTCGTCATCTAAACCATATAGAACGCCAGTCCCTTGGTTCACAGACGAGTGTAGGATGGCCATTAAAAGTCGAAAAAGAGCCCTTGCCGCTTTTCTTCGTAGCTCTACGCAATTGAACCTCGAATCTTTTCGACGTATCAGAGCTCAAGCACGCAGGACAATTAAAGATGCTAAAAGGTCGTCATGGAGCCGATATATTGCTACGATCAATATCAGAACATCATCCTCACAGGTGTGGGACAAGATCCGGAAAATTAGCGGTAAGAATGCTCATAAAGCAATACCTGCGGTCGTACACAATGGGCTGCTATACAACTCAAACCCAGAAATAGCTGATATTTTAGCAAAGCATTATTCCCAAGTATCAAGCGACAGAAACTACTCGTGTCACTTCATCAGAGTTAAGGAAAAAGCGGAACGTAAATTGATTAACTTCTCCTCTGATAACCGGGAAATATACAACATGCCGCTCACGCTCTGGGAATTCGAATCGGCGCTACGAGATGTCAGAGACACATCTCCCGGCATGGATAATATCCATTATCAGATGATCAAGAACCTCTCTCTTGGCGCTAAATCATACATATTGCACATGTTTAATCGTATCTGGAATACCGACGATTTCCCATCCCTGTGGCGAGAAGCGATCATCATCCCCATCCTCAAAGCTGGTAAGGATAGGACTGAAGTAGCCAGCTACAGACCAGTTGCACTGACCAGTTGTATGTGCAAGTTACAGGAACGGATGGTCAACCGAAGACTCATGTGGCATCTGGAAACCCAAGACCTCATGTGTGTTGAACAATCGGGATTCCGACGCAACCGATCGGTAATGGATAACCTAATACGCCTGGAAGGTATGATTCAAGATAGCTTCATTGAAAAGAAACATATGATAGCAGTTTTCTTTGACCTTGCCAAGGCATACGACACTACTTGGAGGTATGGGATCATACGAACTCTCTATTCCTGGGGCTTCCGTGGTCACATGCCTAAGTTCATCCTAAATTTTATGTCACATCGATCATTTCGCGTTAGACTTGGAAACACTCTATCGTCATCTTTCAACCAAGACAATGGAGTGCCACAGGGCTCTGTTTTGAGTGTTACCTTGTTCATCATAGCCATCAACTCGATCATGACATGTGTGCGTTCTCCCGTATCTGCGTCCCTGTATGTGGACGATCTCGCTATCTTCTACAAATCGGGGAACATCAACGCTGCTGAACGCCAGTTGCAACTAACGATCAACCGGCTTCAAGCATGGGCTGATGAAAATGGGTTTCAATTTTCACAAACGAAAACATCATGCATGCATTTCAGTCGTCATCGCAGTGTTCATGCTAATCCTACGCTTACATTGTCGAATGATGTGTTGCCTTTCACCGAGACTGTGAGATTTCTCGGAATGACCCTCGACTCGAAACTGAACTGGATTCCTCATTTGAAGCAACTCAAAACAAAGTGTATGGCTGCAACGAATATTTTGAAGATCATAAGTGGCACTTCCTGGGGAGCGGACCGAGTGTCAATGCTCCGGCTTTACCATGCCCTTATCCTTTCCAAACTTGACTTTGGCTGTATCATCTACAACTCCGCCAGAAAGTCGTACATCAAAATGCTTGACCCGGTACAAAACGCAGCAGTAGACTCTGTACTGGGGCTTTTCGCACAAGTCCCGTGCCGAGTCTACTGTGTGATGCTGGTGAAATGCCTCTCCACCTAAGGAGGGACTATTTGCTGTTTTGTCTAGTGATCAAACTGAAGGGCTTACCCTACCATCCTACCAGCCAACTGGTACTGAATCTTCCACCATTGTATTTGCAACGATACGCCTCTCGCCCTACAACAACTCGTCCAGTTGGAATCAGAGTATCTGAACTTCTGAGCCACTTCAACTCTTATAGAAGTCTGTCTGATGTAGTGGAAGTGAAGAACAGTGCTGTCCCACCTTGGACGGTCCACAGACCTTGTGTTATCACATCATTGTCCGAGAACACGAAGGCAACGACAGCCCCACATGTCTACCAACAGAAATTCGGTGAGCTCCTGAACAAATACCGCAGCTTTCGATTCATCTACACTGACGGATCAAAGTTGGGTGATGCAGTCGGATGTGCGTTTGTGGTGAGAAACCATTATTTTAAATACAAAGTGTTTATACAGCAGAGATATATGCGATCTTGAAAAGTCTCCATTTCGTCATTGAAGACCAAAATCACCTGAACTATATGATTTGCAGCGATTCCCTGAGCGCGCTTGAAGCAACAAAAGAATGCTTCCCGATAAATCCCATGATCCAGGACATACAGTTACTTCTGACCAGAGGCCAGAAACAAGGAAGGCAGATCAATCTTTGTTGGATTCCTGGTCATGCGGACATAGCGGGTAACGAGACAGCTGACAAGATGGCCAAAGAAGCAACCATGCGAAACGACATTGACTACTCCCTTGTCCCATTCACCGATCTCAAGTCTTCAGTTAAAGCACAAGTGCGTGGGAAGTGGCAAGATACCTGGACCGCTACCACAGACAATAAACTCAGGGAAATCAAGACATCGGTGGCACCATGGAGAACTTCCATCCGGCGATCTCGTCGCGAGGAAGTCGTGCTGTCGCGCATGCGAATTGGACACACGCGTCTCACACACAGTTTCTTGATGGCAGGCGAGGATCCTCCAGAGTGTGAAGAGTGTGGCACGATGCTCACCATTAAACATATTCTGACCACTTGTAACACATATCGTGACGCCAGACTTGAGCTCGACATGGGCGAAAATTTAAAAGACATTTTGTCAGACAACCCAGCCGAGGTGGATAAATTGTTGCAATTTCTGACCCAGACGCAGCTTCTCTCTGCCATCTAGGCAGAAGTTTGGATAGCTATTCATGCGTGTAATTTTATCTTGTATATCTTCTCATTCCAATGAGCTACATGTCGTTTTTTATGCAAACAGGTAGCTCAATGCACTTCAGTCTAAGCTGTATAATTTGGTTGATAATGATAGGTATGATAGTATTCGTTAGTGTGATTGTATTTATTAGTGTGATTGTATTCATCAGTATGATTGTATTCATCAGTGCGATTGTTTTTACCGGCATGATTGTTGTCAGTATGACTGTATTTATTCGCATGACACTGTATTAGAGTGCAATATGGGTTCTGATACCCAACAAAGTATCGGCGCAAATAACCACGTCGTTGACGCGCCGCTAAACACCACATTCATTCATTCATTGCGCATTGGACATACTCTTCTGACGCACGGATTCATTCTGAGAAGAGAAGAGCCACCTGAGTGTGAGGAGTGCCTTGAGCCACTCACAGTTCACCACCTCTTGGTCGACTGTGACAAGTTCCGGGGTCCGCGCCGGAGTCTGCGTATGCCGGATGACTTGTCACGGATCCTTGGTGATGACTCAGATAGCGTATCCTGTGTCCTTGAGTTTATAAGAAAAGCAGGACTCTTGAACTTGATATAACTTGACTTGACGATGATCGTAGTTTTAGTTGCAACTCTTGTGTGAATGTTCCTGTTTGTATGCATGTAATTTATTAGTATGAATGTGTGTGTGTATGTGAGTACGAATGCAAACTCGACATTATCCTAACTGTACGACACATCTCTCTCGAGATTTATTCCTTTTAGTATTGAACAAACGACCAAAATGACGTTTTTTATACAATCATTTTGTTCAGCTATCAAGTGTATCAGTGTGTGTATGACGATTTACATCATACACACAGTCGTTCAATGCTGTGTTCATGGAAATTGTGTATGACTTTTACATCATACACACGTTTGTTTCATTGTCCTGTGTTTGAGGAACGTGTGTTTGACCATTTACGTCATTTACGTATTTGTTAACCGTTCTGTGATATGTTTAGTCCCTAACTCACCTCTTGTGCCGTTTCCAACATATTGTTGGTTTCATGATTCGGTTCATTACATCGTATTCATTACATCGGTTCATTACAGCGTACAGGCGCAAAATGACCTCGGTGTCGACGCGCCTCTAAACCCAACATTCATTCATTCATTCATTCATTCATTCATCAATTTGTTCAAACTCATTGGCCAGTCATCTTGTCTGCTCTTTCAAATTGGAGTCTGTGTCCCCACTTTTAGGTGTGGGTGGGTGGTAAGAAATTCTATCTTTTTTTGTGATGGATGCCCGTCTTTTTCTTCAAGTCTCCGTCAACATCCTCTTCGGGTAACAAATGTACACATTTCTTCCTGTTTATCGCACTCATTAGTGAATATAGGCTTCTGGCCATGTCCGTAAAACCTTCACCAAGGGACGCCCGTCACAATATTCCTCCAGAAAGCCTTCTGGGTGCTTCCTCACTAGCTCCTGAGCAATTTTATCCACGGATGGTTTTCCTAGGTATTTGTTTATTGCCCAAATCTCGTCGCATATTAGTCGAATCATATCACACTGCTGGCTCTTGGATGGAATCTCTTTGGCATTATTTTTTTTCAGTGTGGCTGAAATGTGTCGTATGGAATGGAGAAGTTAGCAAGGGCTGAGTATGGATTACTTGATGCGGGCGACGGAGAGATACTTACTGGAGTCGTCATAGCAGTCTTCTGCTGTTCCATTCTTCTTCTCCTGGTTCAATGAAATGGCCCTTTCCAGTGGACGATACTGCACGGTCTTCAGCATGCCCGGCATATCTTTCTCAACATTGATGGTTTCCAGGTCTCCCATGATATTCCATCACTTCCATGACCTTTTCCATGTCATGCAGTCCTGGTATGGAAGATTGTAGAAAATCTCCAAGTTATTGCATCTAGAAATCAGAAACAACAAATTATTTATCAATTCATCCTCATTGGAAATATTATTTTACCGGCTTCACTGAGCGTAGAAATGTGATCGTGAATGAATGAGTAAATCTATAAATTGGATGAGCGAAGCCATCATCAGTCAGTAATCAGTCAGTACATAGTCTAGGACTAGGTACCATTATAACTGGAAAAGTCAAAATTGAAAAAGATTCTAGGGGTAAAAGATATGTATAAAATATATTCAACTTACAAAAGAAGGGATATTAATATAACAGAGTTGAAAAAATGTATAAAGGCATAGGCCTATCAGAGTGAGTAGGTAATACAATGTAGACGTAATAATAGTTCGCAGTCCAAATATTTCAGTTCATAGCTCGAATAGCAGCTTCTCAAATATATTCTAGAACTAGGACCTTTATACACTCGACATTATTCGTCATGATAGTTGGGGCATGAACCAGACACATCCCACTGCTTACTAGCTGCATTGTGCTCCTCCTCTCCCAACAAGGACAGGAGAGTTCTGACTTTCGGAGCAACCATCGTTCAATTGGTTTACCGCCACGTTTATTCCCGGTTGCAGGGTTGATCCCCAGCATAGTACTGACAAGAGAGAACAAATTCCATGAGTTGACAGCACAAGTAGTCAACGTTACGTCGGAGGGACGATATGAAAGTGAGAACAAGGGGACAAGCGCATACATCATACGCAAGTAACAAGTGTCACCAATTAATGAAGACCTATTGAAACAAGGCCTCCTTTTTTATCAGATAAATTATTGAGAATGAGTAATGAATGAAAAAGGATGGTAGTGACATAATTGTTTTGATCTCAAGGTATATACAGCTGTCATTATACTTTTCCTAATAGTCTAACATCACATATAATATTGGATTGCATTCATTAGAATAGTCTACGAAATTAATCAAACGAAATTTAAAAAAAAATCAACTCCGCTGACTAAACGTTTGTAATAATTCAATTCAATACTTATTAGCTCATCCATCAATGCGGAAACACATAACGCGTTTTCCTGGTTATCAATCAAAACAAATTGATCCGATAATTATCATTCAATAATCAATTCATTATTATTTGCCCCCTCAAAGGATCCGAACACCTTGACGTGGTGTGGGGGCTTGCGTGGCCCAGTGATCCCCAGAGCTATCGTCGGGAGCAATTTATTTGCTCCCAGCAGGGTCACCCATGACGATAAGGTCTGGGGTGAGGGTCCAGACTAAGTTCGGACCGTCGGTCGAGTGGGTTCCTTTTGGTGACCGGAGTATGTGGGAGGAGTACTGAGCATTGAATTGTTCTTCTCACTTCTTTCCTTCTCTTTTGTCTTCTTTCTTCTCTTCTTCTCTTACTTTCCTCTTTCTTGCCGGCTTCCTCCATATGCTTGAATCGCCCACATCTGTTGACAAAAATGGCAATGTACAAGGACATGAACCTAAGCTCAAGGTGTATCAATCGTGCTGAGGAGCTGAATGGCTACGGGTTAATGTAGTTTCTAACGATGCACTCTGGATACCTGGTGACCTCCAGTTTTATACTTACCTTACTTTCACATGCGGGGCTCTGTGCGAGTGGACCTTTATTTCCCTAGCTGCTCGTGGGACCAAACATGAACTCAAATCATTTAAACCCAACTTCCCCCCCATTAAAAAGAGTTCGTTCGCTGAACGATAACCGAATGATAAAAGATCAAGTCCTTAAAAACCTTGTGCCAAATAAACTGCCCAGCCCTCGATTTCTGATAATCGAGCGATCTGAAGAAAATAAGTCTTTCGTCGATGTATCACCTTTTGCCATTCAGAAAGCTCTGCAAGGTATTGCAGGATCGGTTCGGAATGTGTCGAAGGTGAGAAACCGTACATTACTCTTAGTAGAAACTGCCAACGACGTTCAATCTTCACTACTTCTTAAAACTACTAGCTTTGCCAATATGTTCCCCATCTCAGTCACTGCGCACTCTTCCCTCAATTCATCTAAAGGTGTGATAAGCTGTGCTGACTTGTTATGTTGCGATGAGAAGGAAATTCTATCTGAGCTTTCTAGCCAAAATGTCACAGAAGTGTATAGGATCAAGCGACGTATAAATGGGAAAGAAGAGCCAACGGCCACTCTGATATTGACCTTTGCCACCAGTAGCATTCCCTCGAAGGTTATTGCTGGCTACAATTGTATCAACGTCAGGCATTACATTCCTAATCCTTCCAGGTGTCACACCTGTCATCCTTATGGCCATACTAAATTCACCTGCAAAGGCAAGCCTACTTGTCCTTACTGCGCTTTGGATGCTCACGGCGAAGCGCCCCGTGTGTCACAGCTCCGATGCATAAATTGCAACGAGGGACACGCGGCATCATCCAAAGATTGTAGAAAGTGGCACGAAGAGAAGAAGGTGTGTGAATACCGTACTGTCGAGAGACTATCCTACCGAGAAGCCCGACAAAAATGTATTGATATTCATCCAACTCATTCGCTGCCGACTTCATACGCTAAAGCTGCCACTGATACATCTAACAAACAATCAGCAGAGATGATTGCGCTGAAGGCAGAAAATGAAAGACTTGTTGAATTCCAAAAGACACTAATGAAAACAATTTCGGCTCTAAATGAAAAAATGGATAAAATGCAACAAAAAATTGATGAACTGGTGAGACTCGTTCAGGGGAACGCGTCTTCAAAAACAGAAACATTACCTGCGAACTTAACAGAAGAAACTGTAACAAATCAAATGGAAATTACCACACCCTCGCAATCAGGTAGTTCTGTGCCTGATGATCAGGAGTTTGTGCACCCTAAAACTAATAGGAAAATAAAATACGGGACACCCAAGCAAAAGAAAGATCTAGCTACGACCTCTGACTCCTCAGCAAAAGACAAACAGTCCTTTCTCAAAAGGTCTAATTCACTGTCAAGGACTAGCTCAAGCTAGTACCGAGAGAGTCAGGAATTGTTTTATCTAATAATGGCCTTGTTGCAGTGGAATTGCAACGGCTATAGAGCTCACTTGGAGGAAATTCGACTGCTCATTTCAAATCTCAACCCCATATGTATATGCTTGCAAGAGACTCGCTTCAAACCAAGTGATGTTTCCAATCTGAAAGGATATTCAATTTATCGGAAAGATAAACTGTTATGTGAACGGGCTAGTGGAGGTGTTGCAATTGCCACTAATGACAGCTACTGTGCAGAGGAAATTACCTTGCGGACGCCTCTGCAGGCAGTGGCTGTCAGAGTGTCCCTCCCTAGCCCCACAACAATATGCAGCCTATATTTACCACCAACGGATAGAATTATTGAACGAGACATGAATAACCTTATTAATCAGCTTCCTCCGCCTTTTGTACTTGTGGGAGACTTCAACTCTCACAATATTCTATGGGGCAGTGATCATACTGACAGTAGAGAAACTCTTATTGAGAACATCATATCTTATAATAATTTGGTTCTTTTGAATAATGGTGCTGCCACTCACTTTAGTTCAGCCCATGGTACCACATCGATGATTGATCTAGCGACTTGTTCCCCTTCCATCTCACTTGATTTTGAATGGGAGGTGCATGCCGATCTCTGTGGTAGCGACCATTTCCCCATCATCCTGAAAACATTAAAGCATTCCAGCAATTCAAGACACAAGAAATGGAAGCTTCAGTATGCCGATTGGGGTCGCTTCAGGGAACTTGTCATCTTTGATGATAACAAAGATTTCCCTGATGTACAAGATCAAGTAACTTACGTTACCGACACCATTATAAAGGCAGCTGAAGCGACCATACCTCAGACGTCTGGGAAACGTGGCCGAACTCCAGTTCCATGGTGGAACAAGGAGTGTGCTGATGCCATAATGAAACGGAAGCGAGCACTTCGAATTTTCAATCAATACCCAACTCAAGTGAACCTGAGCTCATTTCGTAAACTTCGAGCTAAGGCCAGATACACCATCAAACAATCCCGCAAATCATCTTGGCACAATTATGTTTCATCTATCAATCAACAGACACCTGCATCGAAAGTGTGGGACAAGGTAAAGAAGATTTCTGGCCGGTGTGTTAATATAGGTATACCTGGAATTCAAATAGGCAATAGTGTCAAAACATCTCCAGATGACATAGCGCTTGCCTTGGCTGAGCAGTTTGCTGATGTATCCAGTTCCCAACATTATTCTGCTACCTTTCTTGCTCATAAGACTGTGGAGGAGAGGAAAGTCTTGAACTTTGCCTCCAACAATGGTGAGCATTATAATATGCCTTTTAGTGATTGGGAGCTTATGTCGGCAATCAATGATTCCAAAAATACCTCTCCTGGCTGTGACATGATCCACAACATGATGTTGAAGAATCTATCCTCTGATGCGTGCTCATATATTCTGAAACTGTACAACCATATCTGGCTTGAAATTGTATTTCCGGATTCGTGGCTTGAAGCTATACTAATTGCTCTTCCAAAAGCTGGGAAAGATCGGAAACTAGCTTCAAGCTATCGTCCGATATCCCTTACAAGCTGTTTGTGTAAGATACTAGAAAGGATTGTGAATAGAAGACTGGTCTGGATCTTGGAAACGAGGAACCTAATTGCTGTTGAACAATCTGGTTTCCGCCGTCAACATTCAACAATGGACCACCTTGTTACTCTTGAGGCTAACATCCAAGATGCTTTTATATCTAAACACCACCTAGTAGCAGTATTTTTTGATTTAGCTAAAGCATATGACACTACGTGGAAATACGGAATTCTCAAAACTCTCCACCAATGGGGGTTTAGAGGAAACCTTCCCATATTCATTTCCAAATTCATGTCGAACCGGAGTTTCCGGGTACGTCTTGGCAATGTACTATCACCCTCATTCGAATTGGAGAATGGTGTCCCACAAGGCTCTGTATTAAGTTGCTCGTTATTTCTTATAGCCATAAATGATATTGTAACATGCATCAAACCACCTGTTAGTTGTTCGCTTTTTGTTGACGATCTGGCAATCTTTTACAGATCGGCCAAGCTTAGTACAGCAGAGCGCCAGCTCCAACTAACAATTACTCGTTTAGAACGGTGGGCTGATAGGACTGGTTTCCAATTTTCCCCCAGAAAAACCAGTTGTGTTGATTTTCATCGGCTTAGAATGCTGCAACCTCAGCCAGTGCTGACGCTAGGTGGAGTAGACCTGGTTGTTTTTGAATCAATCCAATTCTTAGGGATGATATTCGATCAGAAACTAACCTGGAAGCCTCATCTACAACACCTAAAAGTCAAGTGTATGAAATCAATGAACTTGTTGAAGATATTGAGTGGTACTGCATGGGGTTCTGATAGAGTGGTCATGCTCAGGCTCTATAGAGCTCCAATCAGATCAAGATTAGACTATGGTTGTATTGTATATGCTTCAGCTAGGGAGTCGTATCTAAAAACCATCAATACGGTGCATAATAACGGAATAAGACTGGCGATCGGGGCATTTCGAACAAGTCCCGTTGTCAGCTTATACTGTGATTCAGGTGAACCACCCCTACGCAACAGGAGGGATTATCTCATGTGTAGCTATCTGTCGAATTTATGTGGAATGCCCAATCATCCCACTCACAAGAAATTCCCCCTCAAAGGATCCGGACACCTTGACGTGGTGTGGGGGCTTGTGTGACCCCGTGATCCCCAGAGCTATCGTCGGGAGCAATTTATTTGCTCCCAGCAGGGTCACCCATGGCGATAAGGTCTGGGGTGAGGGTCCAGACTAAGTTCGGACCGACGGTCGAGTGGGTTCCTCCTGGTGACCGGAGTATGTGCGGGGAGTACTGAGCATTGAACTTTTCTTCTCATTTCTTTCCTTCTCTTTTGTCTTCTTTCTTCTCTTCTTCTTTTACTTTCCTCCTTCTTGCCGGCTTCCTCCATATGCTCGAATCGCCCACATCTGTTGACAAAATGGCAATGTACAAGGACATGAACCTAAGCTCAAGGTGTAAACAATCGTGCCGAGGAGCTGAATGGCTACGGGTTAATGTAGTTTCTAACGATGCACTCTGGATACCTGGTGACCTCCAGTTTCATACTTACCTTACTTTCACATGCGGGGCTCTGTGCGAGTTGACCTTTATTTCCCTAGCTTCTCGTGGGAACAAAATGAATACATCAATTCCAAACCAACCCAAGCCCTCCCAAGAAATAAGTCGTAACTCCAAAAGAATGCGGTCAGTCATGGAAGAAAGGATACACCTTGAAGACGTCTTGATTAACAATTCCATTAGAAATTCTCCTACACCGAGATTTCTAATAATTGAATCGACAACCGATGGTAAATCATTCAATGACTTTTCGCCTTTCGCTATCGCTAAAGGAATCCAGTGTTTATGTGGAGATGTCAAATCTATCAAGAAACTGTTTAGAACTGGTACACTTCTCATTGAAACCTTTAACGATAAGCAGTCGGATAAACTTCTTGCCTCCTCATCAGTCGTTAACCTTGTCAATATTCGTGTTTCTGCACACAAGCAACTAAATAGCTCTAAAGGAGTCATTAGTTGTTTTGATCTTATTAAATGTTCTGTGGACGAAATCAAGCAAGAGCTGGCCTCCCAGCACGTGATTGATGTGTACCGCATCAACACGAGGAAGGACGGATCTCTACAGCCTACTTCCACCCTGATCTTGACCTTTGCAACGCCATCCAGACCAGAATACATAATTGCTGGTTATTACAAACTACACGTACGCCCATACATACCAAATCCGATGCGATGTTTCAATTGCCAGCGTTTTGGTCATTCTAGAATCTCTTGTAAAAATAAACCTATATGTTCCACGTGTGCACTAGACTTTCATGGTGAAATGTGTTCGGTGGAGAGTCTGTGCATTAATTGCAAGGGTGACCACCCAGCATCTTCCCGGAATTGTCCAGTCTGGAAGAAAGAGAAAAGAATACAGGAAATATCAGTACTTGAAAAACTTCAATACAATGACGCTAGAAAAAGGTATGATGAATTAAATCCCACTAAATTTACATTTTCATTCGCTCAAGTTGCCTCCGAAAAATTCGAATCGAGAAACACTCAGCAAAATCCGCAAGAGTCCTCGAATTTTAAAGATCTAATCGCTGGCCTGCTCAAGACACAAGAAGAGCAGACGAAGCTTATTTCTGAGCTGAGACAGGAGATGAAGACTGAAAGAGATACTTTTACACACATTATAAATACGCTGACCCTGGAGTTGAAGGAACTTAGGAAACAGGATAAGGGAGACTTACCTGTGTACACTCCTATCACTGATGACAAAGACGTATCAGTAGATGAGGAGCAGGAAAAGGAAAGCCAACCTGCTGTTGCACCTATTGACGATATTACCGACAGCAATTCAGTCGGTGAATTCACCACCTTAGCTGGACGTTCGAAAACCAATAAAAAACTGAATCGTAATCGAAGTTCATCATCTTTCGATGAGAGGAGAAAAACTTCGTTATCTCCTTCTCGACAAGATCACGCTGATTTGCACATGGACGTAGAGCGAGCGGTGCGACCTCGAATTATTCCTTCATCAAAAGTGAAGGAATATCTCAAAGAGAGACCAGGCGACCACGAATCAGATTCATTGGCAGCTGAACGGAAAACAAAAAAGGGTAAATCCTAGATCGTTACATTCATATAATTATATTCTAGTATTTCATTCACTTTTTATATTTACGTGTATAGTATGGCAGTTTTGCAATGGAACTGTAACGGATATTACACGCATCTTGAAGAAATTAAACTCTTGATCAGGGAATACAATCCTACAAGTATATGTATTCAAGAGAGTCGTTTTAAACAGTGTAATAATCCAATTCTACGAGGTTATTCAATTTATCGGAAAGATAAAGTTATGTGTGAAAGGGCTAGTGGAGGAGTGGCAATCGCTATCCATGACGGCTACTACGCAGAGGAACTCACCCTTCGGACGCCTCTGCAGGCAGTAGCTGTCAGAGTGTACCTTCCTAGCCCTACTACCATCTGTAATATATACTTACCACCTTCTGGAAAGACTATCTGCACACGAATTGAATAACCTCGTGGCTCAACTGCCACATCCAACTTTATTCTTGGGTGATTTTAATGCTCACAATATCCTTTGGGGAAGTGCTCACACTGACTCTAAGGGATCTTTAGTAGAAGACGTCTTAAATGATAATAACCTAGTGCTCTTAAATACTGGCCAAGGCACCCATTTTAGTTCAGCACATGGCACTTCCACAATGATAGATTTATCTTCGTGCTCACCAACCATTTTACTCAACTTGAAGTGGAAAGTGCATGATGACCTTTGTGGGAGTGACCATTTTCCAATCATTATTAACATAGCCAACAACGATCCAAACTATGTACGCCATCGGAAATGGAAGTTTCAGCGCGCGGATTGGTGTCTCTTCAAGGAGCGTGTTGTTTTTGACGATGGTCAGACTTTCACTGATTCCCAACAACAAGTAACTTATGTTACCAACACCATTATCAACGCCGCTGAGGCAACCATACCCTTGACGTCAGGAAAACCTGGTCGGCCCCCTGTGCCATGGTGGAACGAAGAGTGTTCTGAGGCTATTAAAAAGCGCAAGCGAGCATTTAATATTTTTAATAAATACCCAACACAGGGAAACTTGGGTGCATTTCGTAAGCTGAGAGCACGGGCTAGGTTTATAATTAAACAATCAAAAAAATCATCTTGGTTAAATTATGTATCTACAATCAACCACCAGACGCCCACCTCTAAGGTATGGGACAAGCTGAGGAGGATCTCTGGAAAACATTCTACATCTGATATATCTGGTCTTGAAATTAATGGTGATATTATAACTTCAAGAGAAGAAGTAGCTGCCGCCTTAGCGGACCACTTCTCGAATGTTTCAAGTTCCGACCATTACTCTGCAACTTTCAAGGCAACGAAAGCTGTGGAGGAACGCAAAGTACTCGGATTCAAGTCTAACAACGACGAGATATACAATAGACCTTTTAGCCTCTGGGAACTGTTGTCAGCAATACGGGAGTCTCGAGATACAGCCCCGGGGCCAGACTCAGTACATAACAGAATGTTGAAAAACCTATCCTCCAAGGCTTACGAGTATATATTGCAAGTTTTTAACCGTATTTTTAGGAGTGAAGACTTTCCAGTCTCATGGCTAGAAGCTATCACCATAGCTATACTAAAACCTGGGAAAGATCGCAAGAAAACCCTAAGTTACCGACCGATTTCTTTGACTAGTTGTATGTGTAAGGTCTTGGAGCGAATGATCAATAGGAGGTTGATATGGATGTTGGAAGCGAATAATCAAATTTCAATACATCAGTCAGGTTTTCGCCGCAACCGTTCAACCATCGATCACCTTGTCAATCTTGAAGCTATGATCCAAGACACCTTCATTACTAAGCAACATTTACTAGCAGTTTTCTTCGACCTTGAAAAGGCGTACGACACGACGTGGAGGTACGGCATTTTGAGAACCCTACATCAATGGGGTTTTCGAGGACATCTTCCCCATTTCATTTCCAATTTCATGTCGAATAGAAACTTTAAAGTACGCCTGGGAAACGTTCTATCACCAACATGTATACAGGAGAACGGAGTCCCTCAGGGATCTGTACTGAGCTGCACGCTTTTTCTTATTGCTATTAATAATATAACATCCTTCATAGAGGCCCCTGTTAGCTGTTCGCTTTTTGTCGACGACTTCGCGATTTTCTATAAATCTGCCAAGTTGAGCACAGCCGAGCGTCAGCTCCAGCTAACAATACACCGCCTAGAACATTGGGCTGACGAAACAGGATTCACATTTTCAGCAAATAAGACATCGTGTATCGACTTTCATCGCTTGCGAGGACTCTATCCTCAACCTGTGCTGAATCTTTCAGGGTCACAACTCACCGTTAGTGAATCTATAACATTTCTAGGTATGATCTTTGATCAGAAATTGACATGGAAGCCTCATCTCAAGGAACTGAGAATCAAATGTATGAAACCCGTGAATATTCTTAAAATACTCAGTGGAACGTGTTGGGGTGCTGATAGGCTATCCATGCTGAGGCTCTATAGAGCGTTGATTCGGTCTAGGCTAGACTATGGGAGTATCGTGTATGCCTCGGCGAGAAAATCTTACCTCAAGACGATAGACACGGTTCATAATACCGGAATACGACTGGCAACAGGAGCATTCCGTACAAGCCCGGTTGTCAGTCTGTATTGTGAATCAGGAGAGCCCCATCTAGGAAGAAGAAGAAATTATTTAATATGTAGTTACCTTTCAAATATAAATAGCATGCCAAACCACCCATCATATAGAAAGGCTGTCTATCCTAATTATCAGAGGTTGTATGAAAGACGTGACAAAGCCACGAGACCTCTAGGTATTCGGATGAAAGAACTTCTGTCGCAGTACAACATCCAGCTTCCCAGTGTTCAGAAACAGGGTTCTAGTCTGGTCGCCCCATGGACTGTCCCACAGCCAGTCTGCCTAACTCAGCTGGCGCAGTATGCTAAGGCAACCACTCCTGACCCAGTCTATCAGCAATACTTCTATAATTCATGTGAATCTTTCAAAGACCACCGTTTCATTTACACGGATGGGTCTAAACTTGGTGAGTCTGTAGGATGTGCTTTCGTTGTGGATCAGTCCAAGGTATGTTTCAAATTGAGCAGGTACTGTAGTGTGTACACTGCTGAACTATTCGCTATATATCAAGCTCTAAAATATGCAAGACAAAGTTGTAATACAAAATTTTTAATATGTACTGACTCTTTAAGTTCCGTCCAAGCTCTTTGTACATTTTATCCAAACCAGCACCTGATACAAATCATTCAAGCACTCCTTCTTGAACTTGATCAGCGTGGAATTACGGTAGCCTTCTGCTGGATCCCTGGTCATGCTGGAATTGCTGGCAATGAGAGAGCTGACCAGGCCGCAAAGGATGCCACATCGAGGATACAAACGGATTACCGCGACGTTCCTCCCAAGGATCTGAAAAATGCATTTAAAGCAATCTTGAGGACTTCGTGGCAAGAAGCCTGGGATAATGTAAACAACAATAAATTAAAGTCGATAAAAACCAATACATTACCTTGGAACACTTCTGTAAGACACAATAGGAGAGAAGAAGTTGTTCTGTCACGTGTTCGCATTGGCCACTCACTTTTGACCCATGGATTCCTTCTCAGGGGTGAAGAGCCGCCTGAATGTGAGGAGTGCCTTGAGCCACTCACGGTTCGTCACCTACTGACCGATTGTGACAGGTTCCGGGATCTGCGCCGGCGCTTGCGCATGCCGGAGGACCTGTCACTGGTCCTAGGTGACGATCAGGCGGCTGTTGATCGCCTGATGATGTTTCTGAAAGAATCCAATCTGTACAACTTGATCTGAACGTCCAGTTTGATTTTTACTTGTATAATCCAGATATACGTTATTTATTTTGTGTCGTCGTGTATTTTATGTTATATGAGTGGTTTTACATCACACCCATGCATGTTTTGTCATAATAGTTGTAAGTTTAGATAGTACAAATTAGAATTAGTATACTCTGTGATATTAGGTTAGTCTTACCATTAGTTAGTTGTCTCTCTATTATCTAAATGTTTGTAGCCTTTTGCACCACATTCATAAACATGGTTTGTGATAATAGTTATAATTTTAGACAGTAGAAATTAGAATTAGGATACTCTGTGATATTAAGTTAGTTTTTTGTCTTAGTATTATCTAAGCAGTGTTTGACCTTTTACATCATCCACATATCTGCTATTTGCAAGTTAGTAAGTAATTGCTCTGTTAGCAACTAGATATTTTAAATCTCGTACACACTAGGACTAGATGACATTTTTAATACAAACATCCAGACCTACAAACTTTCGAGCATGGACAATCATTTTCAAACCAGTGTTTCGAGTGTACCTCGAGTTCTACTTACTGTGTGCATGGCCATTTACACCTGCCACATATAATAGCTCTATTCAATTGACTTGTTACTTATAAATAGATTCATTCCACAGATGCATAATAATAAAGAATGCGTAGGCGCAAAATGACCTCGTTGTCGACGCGCCTTTAAGCCCTAATATTCATTCATTCACAAGAAATTGTTCTCTCCCAACTTCAGACCAATATATGAGACAAGAGAGAAGGCTACGAGACCCCTCGGAATACGTACGTTTGAGCTCCTGGACTCACTTAATTTCCACCTTCCCAGAGTAAAAAACCTAAGATTTGGTTCAACTGCTCCGTGGACTGTTCCAAAACCCGTGTGTTTAACCCAATTGGCACAGCATGCGAAAGCGAGTACCGCACATTCGGTCTATCAACAATATTTTTACCAACTGTGTGATCTGTACAAAAACCACCAGATTATATTCACTGATGGATCCAAACTGAACGAGTCAATCGGATGTGCCTTCACTGTTGGTGACCGATGTTTTGGTTTTAAACTTAGCCCACTCTGCAGTGTCTATACTGCTGAGCTTTATGCTATACACCAAGCACTTACATTTGCCAAACAGCACATCAATACGAAGTTTTTAATTGGTTTTGACTCTCTGAGCTCCATTCAATCGATCTGTTGTCTCTTCCCAGGACAACAATTGACGCAGGAGATTCAAACTCTGTTGGTTGATCTTGAGGCTGGTGGGTCCAAGATAGCGTTCTGCTGAATTCCTGGTCATGCTGGAATAGTTGGTAACGAAAAGGCAGACCAGGCAGCAAAAGAAGCTACTCTTCGGACCAAGGTCGATTATCAATTCGTTCCTAATACAGACTTTAAAAACGCATTTAAACAACGGTTGAAGTCCTCTTGGCAAGAGTCATGGAATAGAGTATCAAATAATAAATTGAGATCTATCAAAACGTCAATTGAGCCATGGCACTCTTCGTCTAGAAGTGTTAGACGGGAGGAAGTTGTTGTCACAAGAGTACGAATAGGACACAGCATACTTACTCACGGATTTCTGCTTCGGGGTGAGGACCCTCCAGAGTGCGAGGAGTGTATCGAGCAGCTCTCTGTTCGCCACCTCCTGGTTGAATGTGACAGGTTCCGGGATCTGCGCCGGCGCCTGCGTATGCCAGAGGACCTGTCGCTGATCCTGGGTGACGACCAGAGGGCTGTCGATCGCCTCTTGGTTTTCCTGAAAGAAACTGGTGTTTTTAATCTGTTGTAATTCTGTCCACTGATCTCACATGTTGTCTACAATAGCTATAAGTATTACGAGGAATTGATGTTTACCATTAGACTTGTAAGTTATTGTATTTGTTATTTAGTATTTAACGTGTGTGTATGGCCATTTACACCATACACACACATGTTATTAGTTATATAGTATCGTCAGCTAGTGTTAGTTAGTGAGGTAGTTGGGTTCCGGCTTCTACACCGGAACCTGTGTTTTAATGTGTAATTATTCATATGTCGGTTATATTAGTTAACGATCTGATTGTAAGTTTGTTACTGTTGTTATTTGTTGTTAGTTAGTAAGTGTTGGTTATTCTTGTTCAAGACGAGGCAGTCTCCGGCCTTCTACACCGGAGCATCTGTTTTTTGATAAGCTTCTATGATTATTTCATCCGTATTCCCGTTATGTTCATCAGAAAGTAGAAATGTAAAATTCTTGTTTTAAATCAAATTTTCACAAGGCGCAAAATAACCTCGTCGTTGACGCGCCTCTAAACTCCGAAATTCATTCATTATTATTTGTAAAATCGGAATACATAATGCAAGATCAAAATATGCTGAACCAAAACGAAGTTATTATGATGTAATGAATAAAATTATTCCCATTCTTCTTACATTCCGGATTCCGGTAATTTACCGCAAACAGTGAAGGCTCAATTATCTGTGATTGTACCCAAACTAATTTGTATTATAAAGAATATCGTGCATTGTGGATAACTATGGTTGGTTTCTACGTGTCGCAACGTTCTATCTTTGTATTGCAACTATTGATATAACTCCGCCCTCATCCAACTTACATCCAAGTTGGATGAGGGCGTTTTTCAAAATAATTATTGAAACTTCCTATTATATACGTTGGCTATATACCCAAACTAGTATTGTCCACATCAATCGACGGTTTCAATGTCTACCTTTGGCAGAAATATATGAAGCGTTTTCCCTTTTAGAAACATATTAAGGTATAAGAAACCAATTCACACAATTTTTTGTTAATAGATTCATAAAAAACTGAAACAGGCAATTGACGCGAGACAAAATTTGGATCAGTTAATCGTTTGAAAAATATGTTGTTTTCCAAGTTACCAACACATCAATCAAACGATTAAAGCGAACCTAAATACAGTCTGGTCTTGCCAATTATTAGGCGTACATTTATAGCAGGCCTATTTACACTTTCATACCGGTACTGTGATGCAGTCACCAAGTACAATTATGTTGATATAATAGACGGTGAAATAATGGAAATTTTAATAATGAAGGCCGATAATCGAAAACGTTTTAAAGTCTGCCAAACTCGATAAAAATGATTTTCTTTCTTTTTTTCTTTTTTCCCTTTTGCTCAAAACAGTCCCGTGAGTCCGTGATTAAAGAGAGACTTTAATCATATTCAGACGCACGCGGTGTAATGCAAAAATACGGGACTTTGCCCCTTTGGTACCAGGGCAATGGGAAGAGAATGTCCTTTTGGAATATTGACGATCGAATAGATTCACTCTATCGTTTGAGAAATGTGTTGTTTTCCAACTTATCAACCCATCAATCAAACGATTAAAGCGACCCTTCCGGGTCTTGTCTGTAAACGAATGTGTCATTAATACAATAATACATGGATATTATACAATATCATACATAAAATACATATAGTACAAAGATGTTATTATGAACTATTGCAATTTTAGCAAGATCTTTATTTACAAACTATGAAGAAAAACTAAAACTAGGAACTAAACTAAACTAAGAAAATAGTTACAACTAGATTCTAGGCCTACTTCTCCAGGCCTCGTCTCTAACTAGTCCATCTCTAATCTCTAATATACCCCTCCTTCTCGAATAATTCGTGTAGAAGTGTCATTCCTCTTAGGTTCCAATGAACTCCGTCTGGACGTCGGTTTCTGTCGATGTATCTGTAACGCAACAAAGAGTCATTGTTAATGTCAAGACAGCACAGAAATGTTGAATATCAATTCGACATATATTAAGTGAAAATATACCTTCCAAAAGGTCCGCCGTTTGGGCTCCCGTCGCCGTGCACGAAAAGAGCGTGAGCGTCAACCACGCAGACTCCTGGCACTGGAACAGATCAACACACAACGTTATGTATCAATAAGTGAATAAAGTAAAAATAATCAAAGCTTATTTATGAACGGAAATACTCATTACCTTTCTTCGATAGTTTTTTAATGAATCCATTCAACTTTTTAATTTCGACGTTTCCTTCCACCGATAACTTTGGTATCGGCGGAATGGTGAGAAGAAATACGTCGGACTGCCTCGCCATGATTCTCACTATTCGTTCAAGCATTCGGATCATAGCGGCCGGTGTTCCCTTCTGCTTCTAAAAAAACGCAAATATACTATATAAGGTTGTGAAAAACGCAAATACATTATTGTAGACTCAACTTACCCGCATATCATTAGTGCCGAGCAGTATTACGGTCTTCGCCTTCTTAGGCACCGCACCCTTTTTCTGGTATCGCTGTAATCTGTTGAGTGCCTTTAGAAGGGGTTGACTGGACACGGCCAAGCCAAATTGTTCTGTGCCTTCTTCTGAAGAAATTAACAAAACCTATATGTCAATATTGAACGATGAAATACTTCATGATAGGCCTAAATACTATTATGTGTATATATATTATTAAATTACCATTTCTCGAAGACTTCACACGCCATACGGCTTTGAGAAATCTGAGAAGCATACTGTCCCCAACGAACTCAATGCCTTGCTCAATTCCTGCCATAATTATCTTCTCTGCTTATTTCTTCTCAAGTGTCGATTGCTTGGAAATCACAGTAAGGGTGCAGGTCACTTTATACCTGCTACTCGAAACTTGACTGGTGTTGACATGACGTAACGAGATGATGAGCTGCTTATTAAACTTATGCTTATGATATGGGTCAGAAACAACCAAAGTTCTAATCCGGTGCAGGTGCAGGAAGGTGGTATATAATACTGCATGATTATTATGTAGGCCTATATTGTATACATTCTTTCGAAAAAATTTTAAATGGATATTTGTGATGTTTTATTCAATTCGAATTCTTAATTAAGGCTATTCATTTTTCTGAAATAAAGAATTCAATCAATTAAATACTCAAGTTCAATATATATACTACAACCAAATTATTGTTTTTTTCCGTTTGTTTCTGTCCACTCCACAAGTCAAACTCTAATTCCAAGTTCTAATTAGGTAATCATCTAATTCAATGCTGTATGGTTTCTCAATGAACGTAATACATCTATCCACTTTTGAGGCAAAAACCCACATAAGAGGAAGCGGTTGAAAATGCTAAAAATATCAACTTCAAATAGATTCAAATGTCTATGGCAGGGGTCGGCAATTAATATTGATGGCGGACCAAATACATGAAATAAAATATTTCCGAGGGCCAAACACAAATTGCACTAATATCCTGTTTTCACTCATCTTCACACAAGTAACAAGGCAGCTTACAGGGACGTATGAACGGTATTATGTAGGATTGATGAACGTTTTTATTTTTATTGAGAAATATTTATTTCGTATTTATGCATTTTGAATAATTTCACTCCTATTGAACAAAGTTTAATATCTATTGTGTACACACAAAGTCACGCACAAAATACTGGAATAAAGTTACAGTCTTGCGTATTATTAATCATTTGTAGAAAGATGAAAAAAGTTACATATTTCTCACTTACAGGCCTATTATTATTAGTGAGAAAAATGTGATCTTTTTGACAAAGCAATAGTTTTGAAATTGGGTTGGTCCTTCATAATAACGGCCCTAATTGTTTTAACCAAAAAATTGAAGGAACCTAATTACTGAATTAATTGGAATTTAAAAACAATGTGACTGGATCTGTTATGGTTTTTAACTAATAATATTAACTACTAAGCACAAGTACTTCACTAATGCTTCACCGCCGCATGCGGCGGTGAAGCATTAGGTACGGCCTGGGCCCACTCGGCCTCCCCTGTGCGCACGCCTAAGGATGTGAAATAGAAAGTATGATTGCTAAACGATGCATGAACAGTTAGGTGGATGAAACATTTCAAGTTACCAGTAATCCGTGCAGCCTGCACCACGATCGAACTTCTTCTAGCCCTTCCGTCATGTCTTCCGGTGGGAGTAGGGCGATGGCCATTATCATTCGAACAGCTCCCCGCCGTACCAGGTTTCTCAACCCCAACGTTGACGTTTTTTTCCATATAGCCTATTTATAAATCATACATACAATGAAATATAATTAGTTTCATTTAGAATAATGATTAGGGCCTAAATGATGAACAAGTATATCACAAATATAAATGCTTATTGGTCTATAGTATTTAGAAACATTTCAATTATTAATACGCGCGTAATTATTATAAGTATAATTTAGTCCTTACAAACAGTTATGTAAGGATGCCACTCAAATAAAACATAAATGTAAATCTAATAAAAGAATTGTAATTACTTGGGTATAATGGAACCAACATCCATTAACTAATGCGTCTGGGAATGTCTCCCTTAGGGCGGATTGTAGGGCATTCTCGAAGTCGGAAATCAGGGTAACCCGCTTTCCGTGGAGGTCAGGCAGGATGTTCACCTTCGTATACTCCAGGAAAGCCTTGTATCCGTCTTTCGTCTTCCTGGACATTAATCCATAGACTAGTGGATGTGACTGTAATTAGGAAACATACATATTTCATATTTGAGTAAACCGTCGACCATGAATAATTTCAGTTCGAATATAAGACATTTTCTCAGACATTCATGCATATTTACAAAGTTTCATGTTGATCACATTAGCCATTCCTGAGAGACGATATTAACATTTCAATATCTCGTTGACGACATTTGGATGATCCCGTAATAAAGTATACTTACATGTCCCATGCTCATGGCATGGAATGTGATAAATTGCCGGGCGTCTTCCGGCCCTCTACCTCATCTTTCCCGTTCAAAACTTCTTTAACATAGTCAATGTCGGCAAAAACAGTGACTGTACACCTCCTGGCACCTTCCCCGACTTCCAGAGTGGTCAAGTAGAACTGGAGCCTTATTCTATAACTTTCCTAGCGGTCGCTTCGACTGTTAAGCGATCGCCTACGCCAAGTAGTCGTAGGTCGGTATTCTAAAAGCCATTACGTCTAGATAACTCGTCGGAGCGGTCGCCTAGTTAGCGGCCATCATTTATGTCCCGCTTGCTGTTAGCGAGCTCGCCAGCTGACATTGACATTTGTCTGTCATATTTTTATTGTGAGGTTAAGCGTCAGAAGAATTGGCCCCACTTCAATTTCAGCCTTAGTGTAAGCATCGAATTTGTAGTGTAAGTATTCTTTATATATATTTAACCATGATATCGTCATTTTTGTAAGTCTATTCCATTGTACAATGACTATTTGTGTAGGTAAGCCATAGACTTGGGCCTATCTAAGCCATAGACTTGGGCCTAGAACTGGTTATGTACACCTAAAATGGTCAGCCCTAGGTCTAGCTGTAACCATAAAGTGTAGGCCTATGTGTATATACGATAGGCCTATCGTTTTAAATAGCCTTAGGTCAAACCAAACGTTACTCTAAATCATAGAAGTGAGTCGTCGTAGTTTCACTGTTGAATCGCGGATCACTTTGGGGGCTAGGCTTGAACCAGTCATATAGGCCTACAATGATTAAACTAATTTTGACCGTGCGACTTTGGGGCATGGTTTAAACCTGCCTTGTTCGATTAAAACACAATGAATAATCCTATGCACAGTGGTTATAGAGCCATGTATGTAGACGTCCAACTAGGACCAACTCTACACGCACGATTTGTCTTGACCTAAGCCTACGTAAAATGTAGTGTACTAGCCTATTAGGCCTACAATACGTATGCACAGGGATGGGCTAGACCTTTAGGCCTAGGTCTATCTGTAAATATAGTGAGCCTACATAATATTATGGCTATGCTAGGCATATAGCTTTGTTCCAGTTTGAAATCCTAACCCCCAACCCTTTCCATTGTCCTATCCTTAGATATCATGAATGCTCTTGCTAATTACCACAACTTGGTGGAAGCGATTGATCGCGACCACCATCAGCTGCGTTATAGATCAAGGCGACGAAGAAGAATGATCCGGGGCCTAAGTGATCCGTTAGGGGACATGACAGAATCGGACTTCATGAACTTGTATCGACTGCCGCAGCCCATAGTTCGCGACGTGATAGACGAGATCCGTGACCGGATGCCAGCACCTGTCCGGAGCAGTCGCATTTCCGTTGTCTCCAAAGTATGAATAACTTCGATTCACATTTTAGTTCATTGTAGGCCTATAACTTTAGTTTTGTTCGGCAAGGAATAACACGAAAGGGATACTTTGGTCTGGATTCAGAATAGGCCTATTCTGCATTATACAACTGCCTTTGTCAACATTTGTTAGTATTTACTGATAGGCTTTGTAGGTTTGTATTTTTTTGGGGTATTTTCATCTATTCATCTATTTTAGCTAACTAGCCAATTATTTTCCAGCATTTCACATCTTCATACATTAAAAAAACATGCAACCCAGTATAAAATAAACAAAATCAATTACGGCTACGTTATTGAATACCGGTAGTTGTAGATTTGAGAGTCATAGTGCAATTAGGTTCTAGGGTAGGTACTTCATTGATCTTGCTATGTAGGCCTACTAGTATACAAAAAGTATCAAGTTGTATTTTGTACATGTAGTGATATCTTGTTATATGTTTTCTTAGGTTCTTGCCGCACTTAGCTTTTTTGCTTCTGGATCGTACCAACGTGTAGTGGGCCAAGACTTTAATATAGCAATTAGCCAGACGATGGTAAGCAGAAGTATTAATGAAGTAGCCGCAGCGTTGGAGAATATTTCTGGTCGTTACATTAAATTTCCGATGGCGCAGGCTGAGAGAAATTTGATTAAACATAGGTAGGTCAAATGAAAAATAATTACCAGCATATAGAAAAACCACAGGTCTATAATAAATCTGAGTATCAAGCTTTATATTTAGACCCTAACATTAACTCTCATACTGCAAACAAAACCCTAATAATGAGGAATTGTCGTTTCTCTACTAAAAAAATTGGCGATAAATCTCTGTTTCTTCTAGTTTTTTTTCCAATGGGTTAGTGTCGTATGAGTTTCATGTTAATTTGTATTCATAATGTCAAGAACATATTTTTATTGAAAGCTTAAATTTTCACAAAGTCATGACATTTAAGTGTTTGCATTACATTTGCGTTCATGGTCATCATATACTAGCCGTGAGTGATCAAGTTTGGAGAGTGTTTTACGTGCATAGGCCTACATTTCTCTGCTATTCTCAACCTCTTCCCACCCACAAAATCATATGCCAGGCCGTGCCCATACGGTAGGCCTACGTATTCTATATGTGCACACTTTTTCAGATTTTATGAAGCTACTGGCATTCCAGGCACAATTGGAGCCGTAGATTGTACGCATGTGGCGATCGTCAGGCCTCGCATCCACGAAGAGCACTATATCAACCGAAAGAGTTATCATTCGTTGAATGTACAGGCAGTAAGTGTTAGGAAGATCACTACATTCTATTTGATGCTCAACTTGTTGAAGCATTGTTTTTAAATCAATAAAAACGTAGTTTGTCAATTACCAAAATATCGCTTAGTTCGGTATCGACCGGTACACCTGTTTTCTGCTGTTAATTTTGCTCAACTGTAAAAGCCATCCGTTACACATCGACAGAAATTGTTGACCGTCAGTATGCACGAAGAGTTATCGAATTTAAACTCGACTATTTTTTAACCACATATTGAAATAAATACATCTTTATAAGCATAATTATTATTTCATGATGAACGTCTTTTCAACATTGACAGGAAAAGTAGGCCTACACTAGGTTTAGTATTTTCAAGTTCTTGTAAGAATTGGCAATGTCGTAGCACTAAAAAATTGACGTTCAGGAATTGAGTAAATTCAATTCAAATACGGTGTTCAGTTATTTGTGGTTCTAACACACAGAAATATTTCTCAACAGGTATGTGATTATGATCTGAGGGTGTTGAGTGTTAACCCGAGATTTCCCGGATGCACAGGAGACGGCTTCATCTGGAGGAACAGCATGGTGAAACGGGAATTGTGTCGTCGATACACTGCTGGGGAGCGTGGAGAATGGTTGATTGGTAAGTTCACACTTTACTTGCTCATCCCACAATGTATGAATGCATTTCCCTAGTCAAACATGAATCCCTAACTAGTTAGCATGTTATGCTGGGTTCTCGACAACCTAGTAAGCTGCTGGTTCTTACATTTTCACTGCAGTTTTGACAGCAAAATTAATACTACCAGTAGTTGTCTGTATTGCACATTTACAATTGTTTAGCAATCTACGGTACATCAATTCCTGACTAGTAACTGATGTTGAACTGGTCCTATCTCAAAGTTTACTTTTGTGTGTACCGTATGTTACCATGTGTGTTCGTTTTCAGGAGACTCAGGGTATGCTAACGAGCCGTGGCTGCTACTACCAATTCTGCATGCAGAATAAATGTCACCAGAAGAGTACTACACATCCATTCACTGTAAGGCTCAAGTTGTATTGAGCGATGCTTCGGAGTGATGAAGGCTCGCTGGCGATGCCTATTGAGACATCGTTGTCTCCACTATTCACCGACTACTGCTGCCAAGATATTTACCGCTTGCACGGTGTTGCACAACATCGCCATCAACGCCAGACTACCCGATCCGGAGCCACTTACAGAGGCGGAGGCGTTAGCCGAGCGAGAGTTGGAGGCTGGGGATCTTTTGCCTAATCCAGTTGACATAGACGTTAACTTTTTGGGTCACGCTAGAGCTGTTCGAGACCAAGTAGTCGTCAAAGTTTGGAGGCAACGAGCGCTACATTAAACATATAGCTCATTCACTTTGCTCATTAATAATTTCCAATATCTATTCTTACATTGATCTCTGTATTCTTCATCAGTCAATATCTATTCTGTATAAATTTGTAAACTAACAAACCAAACTGAAACCAACATTCTTTATAGCAACAGCAACTATCTAGGTTAATTTGTTTAAAAGAGATACAGCGTGAAAGCAATAGTTGGCCTTATACGTAGATGGTGTTGTATATAGTCCTGCTACTGAAAATAGAAATATAGACCTATTGATCATAAGTTTCATTATGGTAGGCCTGCAGTGCAAAGTCGTGGTTGTTGTTTCACTTTCTTTTATCTACGGTATGTAGGCCTACAGTACAATAAATAGACTTACAAATTTTAGTAGAAAGTGAAATGAACTTTATTTATATTGTTTTATTTTCAGGCTTGCGGATTGACTTACAGATTGTATTTTTTTTTTTAGCTGCAGCAATTATTTCAAGCGCTGTTGCACTCCTCTTCGCAGCTCCCGCCTTCTCAACAGCAGCTGCAGCCTGCACGCTAGCAGCTGCCGCCGTTGCAGTGCAAGCTGTGGCCATTTCCTTGATGGAGTTGCTAATTTCCAGCAAAATTCTAATTTTCTCCTCCTCCAGAGTTCTGATAGCCCCGGCTGCCCTCGTGTAGTCTGTCGCTGGTGGCTCTCTGTTGGCGGTTTTCCTAACTGGAAGAGTAATGTACACTTTTCATCCTGGATGAATCTTGATGCATGCTTATCAATATTATTATGCCGACATCTGGTTTTACTGTTATTCTCTATTGAAAAAGGATAGGCTTATACAAAAATATACGAATCGGCAATGGTAGCATAGTGGGCAAGTCTCCCATGCTAGTGATCCCGGAGGTGAGGGTTCGATGCCTGGCACCGACCATCTTACCCAAGTTTTTTTGGTTTCCTTCTGTAACGTAGATGAATATCAGGATGGTTTCAATAACATAAGACTTGACCACTTCGTTCCCACTTTCCAAACATTCCTACAAATACTTTCATCGGGTGTTCCCATCATCTCATTCATCATTCACCAATGCCATAATATTATAGAATACTTTCCGTAATACATCTTAAAGTGTGCCGTGAAGGTCCTACAGAAAATATAATATATAGGGGACCTATAGGCCTACGTAGGTCTATAGCCATCGAGAAGAGATTACCGGTAGTTTTTTTGGGGGGGGGTTATATTAATTAAGATAATGATTGATTTTGTGGTGGTACAAAAATTATTATTAGGTGACTGGTTGATGGTTTAAAAGGTGAGCCTATGTTTTATGCCTGTGTAACTTATTAACTTGCAGCTAATTTTCAGCCAAGCAAATAAGAAAACTGCCAGCTGAGAGATGCATTATTTTGAGCACACCAATACCGTACAAAGCAATCAATACCCTATTATGTGTCTATTTTAATTTATAGGTTAGGGCTTACCATTATCAAATTTCCTGGCACAGGATTTGAGGGTTGCAGGCAAGGGTTCGTCACTTCAACTGTTGGCTCGGTGTCTAGTTGTAGGCCTACATGCTCAACTAACACAATTTCCACGGAAAGGCTGAAAAATAATTCAAATTTTTTTTGGCGGATACGTACCATAAATGCTGGTTGTACAGTAAACTACCCGGGACAATTTTTACAACCCTGTTATGGTGAGTACCTAAGGGTTTTCCAATTGATAGGGTTTTTTTTCCAAATGTGTGGGTTTACTATGGCATTTGGTTTTTACTTTTATTGTAGGCCAGGGCCGGGTCAAAATGCCCCTTTAAACAAAAGGGGTTCTTTATTAATATTTTTAAAATTTTTTGGGTGTTTTTTTGTAATTTTTTTAAATAATAAAATTATTTTTAAAAAAAACCGAAACCTCAAGTTTTGGGGGTTGGGTTTTTAAACCCCCAAAATTCCCCTCACCTCATTGTTGCCGGATATAAACCCTTTCCCCTTTAAAACTCGATGGGGGCGCTGTAAAGACCCAGGAGCTGTCAAATTTTGGCGGCTTCCCTCCGTTTTTCCCTTTGGGCGGGGCTGCCGCAATTCACGGCCTTTGTCTTGGGTTTTTTTTTTCCCCGCCCTGCCCCAGACTGAAAGAAAAAAGACATTTTATTTTCAAAAAAGCTTATACGATTTGGTCCCGGGGTTTTCCCTGTTGTAAAAAATGAAAGAACATTTTTACGCTCCTATTAAAAAGAAAACTTTTTGCGTTCATATGGGCCCCCTATTCAATTTGGAAAAAAAATTGTTTTAAAAATTTTTTTAAAAGAGAAGAACTTTTTATTAGATATTTTTGGGGGAAAATTTTCCCTTTTTAAAAATAGTGGGGGACGGGGACAAGGCTAGGCAAAAATCTTTGGTCTTTAAAGATGGAAACCGGGTTTGTTAAAACCCGTCCTTTTAAAAAAACTTAAAAGGAAAAAGATGAGTTTGGGCCTAATCGCCAGTTTTAAAATTAAAAACGGAGGGAAAACTAAAAAATAAAATTTTAAATTTTATAGAGGAGCTCGGCATTAAATTTGGGCCAATAGTGAAAAAATGAAGCCCAATGAGGGTTTAAAGTATCTTTCATTTATTACCTTGAAAAAGGGGTAGGCCTAGATTAAAATACCCCCTTTTCCTTTCCCCTTAAAAAGGAAGCCTTTCGTAATACTTTGGGCCCCCTTTGCACTCATAAAAACTAAAGGGCCTTTTGGTTTAATTATACCCTATAGGCCCATTTAAACAAATGAGAAAAATATTTTTAGGTCTATCCGAAAGCTTTGATTTCTAATTCTTTTTTAGTACTTTTGGGAACAGTAAATAGGTCCACGTTTAAGTTTGGGCCATTGCTGGGCCTATCCCCGGGTGTACTCGAAAAACCTGGCCTACCTCCCGGGTTTTTTTCCCAAACGGGGGTACGGTTTTGGGGGAACAAAATTGGGCAAACCCCAGACTGGTATCAAACCCTGATTGTTCCTAAATCAAAGTAAATTTTTTATCAAAGCCCTAGGAAAAAAAATTGATTAATTTTTTAGGGCTTACTTCCCACAACCTTTTTATGGGGACTCTTGACGGTCCCTTACCACCGCATTTAGGATGTCAGAAAATTCTTCCTTAGCCCCACACTTTTCAGAGGTAACGGTCCACAAAACCCATTAAAATGAAAACCCTACATGCTGCGAAAATAAAACCCAACATTTTTTTCTTGGATTTTGATTTAATTAAAAACTTTTGCTTGTCCCAGCCTTTCGAGAGAAAAGAGATTAGAGAATTTTTAAAAAAATTTCGGAGTTTTTTTTTTTATGCTTTTTTTTTAAAATTGGTTTCCTTTCCCAAAAATTTCCGGTTTTTGTGATTGGACTTAATTTTTCAAATTCGGGGTGCGCTATGTGTTTGGGTTTGTGCGTTCGGGGGGGTGTTTTCCCATCCCCCGCCCAGAAAAATCCAAATTTCCCTTTTTTCACCGCCTCCGGAAAGCGGGTGCGCTTATAAAATCCCCCGTTTTCCTTTGTGCACGAAAAGCCCCTCCCCTAGCGATATCGCCAAGTTAGCGGATCCGCAAAACTTGGCGGAAAGTTCTAGAATAACCCTCCGGGTTTCCCAGGGGTTGGTTTGCCCGGTTTTTTCCCAAACCACCGGGGTGTTCTCAGGATGTCACCTAAACCCCGCAGAGTTGCGGGTTTGGGCGGAGTTTCCTTTTTTCTTTTTAAATTTTCCCTTTAAAAGTTTGGGCCCAAATTTCCGGCCAAGCCCATGCCGGCTGTTTCCCGGGAAATCGCGGGGGAAAAAAACCCCCAAGATCAAAAAAATCATCGATATATTTTCCGAGTTTCATTGGCTTTTGAAGGAGGGTAGTCCCCCTTTGTTTATCTATACTGTTCTTCGACCCTTTTCCACCCCCCCCATTCATTAAAGCACGCCCCACATTGTTCTTGCGTGACCGCTCGGGGAATGTAAATTTGTTTTAAGGGATGGTAATTTTGCGATCTTAATTTTACCTTTGGGGCCGTCTCATTATTTAAATGACGGGAAAAACGCCCTTTTCCCCCTAACACCCCCCTTTTCCCGGAAAAAAAAATGGGGGGGAAAAAGGCTTTTCCCAAAACCCCCCCAAATTGCGCGGAATATGATTTAATTTTGTTCAGAGTCTTTAGAGCATCTGTCGTTTTTTTTGCAGAATCCCCCCCAAAGGACCCCGGACCCCTTTGACGTGGTGGGGGGGTTTGCGGGGCCCCAGTAAATCCCCAGAGCTATCTTTGGGAGCAATTAAATTTGTTTCCCGGGAGGGTCCCCCTTTGGCGATAAGGTCTGGGGGGGGGAGAAAAATTTCGGACCGTGGGTCAGGGGGTGCCCCTTCCGGGACCAGAGGGGGCCATGGGGAGTTTTCGGGGAAATTAAATTCATCTTAAAAAAACCCCATTTCCCAAAAAATTTTATTTCTCTGTTTCTTTTTTTTTCCAAAAACTTCCTTCATTTTTACCGTCCCGACTCCCGTTGATCCTCACACTCACGACTATTACGATTTGTTTTGAAAAAGGATATAAACCCAACCCCCGGGGAAATTAAATGTTTTGGGGGGCCCTGGGGCAGGGTATAGTATTAACAAACTTTAAACTCTGGACACGGGGCGAACCCATTTTTACCCCTACCCCTTACCCCCAACGGGGCTCGGGGGAGGGGGAAAATTTCCCTTCCCTACTCCCGGGGGGCCCAAAACATGGAAAAAACCAAAAAAAAAAAAAAAAAACCCCCCCAAAAACAACCCCCCCCCCAAAACGCCCCCTTCCCCCCCCCTAACCCCCCCACCCCAAAAATTATGTAAATTATGAAAACCTCCCTAAAATTGTCGATCCATATCCCCCCCCTTTCAACAAAAAAACATTTCAAAAATAAAATTCCCTGCGCTCAATGCAAACAAATCCGTCTAGAAGACATCACACACCCACATCATCGAAACCAAAGTTTTTCTTTCATATCCAATCAGAAACCCATAAAAACATTCAATACATAATCTCCATTCAAAATTTAAACCCTTTTTTATTACACAAACATCGGAAAAAAAAAAAAAACAAAAACTAGACGCCTGGAAAATGGCAAACCCCTTCCGAGCAGCGAACCCCAAAACAGGTGAAGGTTTTCGTTCTTCATCTTCCGGGAAATTTTTCCCATAACTGGTTTACCCCATAAATCCAATACTGCAAAGGAGTCACTACCCGTCACGACTCAAAAAAATAAAGGGGGAGGGGAAAATTTTCTCAGAAATGAATCACAACATGGAATCGAGGTAAAAAAAATTTAAACTCGACGAGTAATGTTTTACAACCATCACCCCTGCACACCTTTACATTCGATTCAACCCCATTCCCTGGCATTATCCATTGGGGTTCACCGTGTCCCCTTTTCGAGTGAAATACCCAACCCACTTCCCGGGGCCTAAGTGCCAAAGTCCCGGGCACCCCAGTCCCGATGTGTGGGAAGGCGGCCCATTGCGACGATGCGGGGACCCGGGCACGGCGCGGATGAAAAACTGCACGAATTCCGCCCTGTTTTCGTAAAAGGGCCCCGGAGGCACGCGGCTTGGTCCCCGGGGGTGCCCCACCTGGAAAAAAAGGGGAAAAAGTACTTGAAAATTTAAAACGAAAAAAAAAGGCTACCCTTCCAGGATGCGCGAAAAAAGGGATCATGTAATAAACCCAAAAAACTTATCAAAGGGACCCTTTCCCCAAGTGGGAAACAACCCTCATCATCGCCCCCGTCCAACTCCACAAACATTTTTACCAGACTCAAACTCGATCATTCAAATTATTGGGGAAGTCCTCGAGGCCAAATACGCCAAAAAACAGTGGGGATCGTCGAAGCGATTGCCGAGGGAGGAAAAAAGGGGAGATACAAGAAAAATGCGGAGGGGGAAATGCAGAACCCGGGGAAACAAACAAGGCCCCGAACCACGAAAACATCACATACCACAGTATCGAGGGCCCTCCCCTTTCCCCCAAATCATCAGCACCCAAACCCAAACCGGGGCCCGCTTTGGACCAAAAACCCTTTAATCGAAACCCCCTCCGCCCAAGTAGCATTGACTTCAACCCCGTTCGAAAATGGCGAAAGTGTCCAAAAAAGAAGAAATTTTTGAAGGGGACCATGGAAAAGGCTCTTTGAAGGGAAACGTCTGGGAAAAAAAAAGAGGGAACGTCAGTTACTCTTAAAAAATCTTAGCATGGCTCTGTTTTTCAATGGAAACCCGAGAGGGTACATGGCCCCTCAGAAGAAAAGAAAATTTTTAAAATCTGACACCAACCCTTCCCATGTTTTTTCTTTTAAGAAAAAAAAATTTTTAAGCCCAACCGGGTAACCCCGTTTACGGGTTATTTTTTAAACGTAATGACCCAAATACGACGGGGGTCGTTTACACGGGGGGTTTAGCGACCCAATTTTTCCACGACAGTTTTTTTTGAGTTTATAAAGATCACAAATAGAATTAGGGCAGTAAACATTCGGAAAAAAAACCCATTACAAAAAAAAATATGTAAAATTTTACCTCCCCCCGGAAGAGGGAAAAAGTCGATCCAAACCTGAATACACTTCTTGTGCAAACTCCCTGTCCCTACATCATTGTTGGGGGGAAATTTTAAAGCTCACAACCCCATGTGGGGGGGAAAAACCGGGGAAAGGGCGCAAAAACCAAAAGGGTTTTGATTTTCGGGGATTTTTTAACTGCGAAAATTGGGGGGTCCTTTAATTTAAAGGGGATCCCCCACACTTTTTTCCCCTTCAAAAGGCAACAATTTTTGTCCATTGATTTGCCTTTTTACGCCATCTCTGCTGTGGATTTGGGAATTTGGGCTTTGCCAGCGCCCTTTGCGGTAGTGACCCTTTCCCCATATTCATTTTCCATAACAACTCACACAGCCCACCCCCCCGATCAGCGCATTGGTTTTGCGGGGCGCCGACTGGAAAAGTTTTAGCCCAATCTAGGATAAGGGCAGGGGAAAGTATGACAGGGGCTTTTTTAGAAACCCCTAAATCGGAGAAAAATAGAAGCTTGCCACGGCCCGAATTTCCCCCCCATTCTGTCAAACCGCAAAAGAAGCCCGTGGGTTTGGGGGGATTAAGAGTTTCAGAAATTCCCTCGCCGGGGAGAAGGGGAAAAAAAAAAATAAAACCCCTTCAAAAGGAGGCCCACGCCCGATAACTGGGAAAACCCTTTTGAAAAAACCCTCGAGCAAACGTACGATTTCAAGGGGACCCTAAAACATCCTTGGGAAAAAGTATGTTTTCCCCTAAATTTACCAAAAACCCCCTTTCCGTAGGGGGCCTTTAAAATTGGAAAATTCCGGGGGGGAAAAAAAGCCATCCGCCCAAAATTTTTTTTCCGGGGTAAATGACAAAAATAGCGGGTTTTCGCTTGAGTCAAAATTCCCCAGGGAAAACTTGGGTACACATTTCCCTCCCTAACGAGCTTTCCCCGGGGAAAAACCCCGGGAAGGGGGTTTTAGGCGATCCAAAGGGGCCCCGGGGGGAAAAAAGAAAGGGTTGGGTTCATTCCCCTCTGACAACCAAAAGAACCCACAACCCTTTTGTATCCGAGAAAGTGGACTCCGCTCTGAAGAAGTGCGAGATGCCCCCCCCCTGGGTTGTAGGAACCCAGTTTAAAGTTGAAAAAACTTCCCGGGAAAAATCGAAAAAAGCTCCAATGGAAATTTTGTTCAATCATATTGGCTGAAATTTATTCCCCAAAGGGCTTCGCCAAAACAAACAAAATTCCTGTCTTTAAGCCAGGGAAAAAATAAGACCCCAAACATCCAGTACAGAACCCAATTTTCTCACAAGGGGTTTTAGTCAAACTGTTCGAACGCAAAGACAACAAAACCTCGTGTGGGGTTTTGGAAATAAAGGGGTCTTTAAAACCCCCCAAAAAAGCTGGTTTCCGGGCCCAATCGGTTGGGGTTTTCGACCAACCTTTTACCCTTGGGGAAAACCATATTCAGGAAGCTTTTTTCCCGCAAAAAATTAATTGGGGTCTTTTTTGACCTGGGGGAAGGCCCTAAGACACAAACTTGGGTCAAGGCAAACGGGGAAAACGAAAAAAACGAGTTTTTCCAAAAAGGGCAATGGGGGCCCCTTCATTTGAAATTTAGTCAGAACGGTCATTCCCCTACGAAATTGGGGCGACGCGATGTCTCCTGTTCGTCCAGGAGAAAGGAGTGCCGCAAGGGCGGGGGACTTAGCTGGGCCCCTGTTTTTCCATCTGGATCAATTTGTATCAAAATCGAGTGTTCGGCCCCCCCAAAAATTTTCATCTTCGGGACGTTGACACTTGGGGTTCTTCTACAGGCCAAAAAGAATCTTTTTTGAGGGCCGGCCAGAACGCCATTTGCAGCTAACGATAAACCCTTGTAGAATGGGAGGGGACCAGAGGGGGGTTTTAAATTTTTTGCCTTAAAGACAAAAGGGAGGGATTTTGTAGACCCGACAGTATCAAACCCCACCCTTTGCTCAACTGTGCGGGGAAAATTTTTCCATTTTAAGACAATTTAGATTTTTAGGCATGGTTTTTTGCCGAGGAAAAATTTAAGGGGTCACTCTCGAAACTTCTCCCAAACCCCCTTATCAAGGGCTTGGGAAAATCCTAAAAATCCTAAAAAAGGGGGGAACTTGTGGGGGGCGGACCCGAACAAACCTGCTTCCCTCTGTCACTCCCAAACGAAACCAATTGGACTTTGGCCTAAGTTATTGGTTCTGCTAAAACAGGGCTTAAAATTTTAAAACACTAGACCCGTACACAACCTGGGGTACGGGTGGTACAGGCGCTTTCAGAACAACCCAATCCCCCGTTTATACAGTGAGGCCGGTTTAGCCCCCACTTTAGAATTGGAGAGAAACCTTTTTTGCCGGCTAAAAACGCTAAACTGAAAACCCCCCTAACCTCCTAATCATCACCTAGTCTTTGTTTGACCCCCCACTGAGTCTCGGGGTACGCCCTGGATCCCGCGACCCAAACCCAAATGGATCGCGCCCAAAAGGAAAATTTTGCCTCATTTGGGGGTTCCCCACTCCCCAATGTTCAATCGCAGAGCACAGCCAATTTAAACCTTTGGGTGTTACACCCCCATGTTATTTTTCACCTTGCCCGTTCGCCCCCACCCCTCAGCAAAACTACCAGCCGAATTTTTAGAAAATTTAACCCCCAAACAAGGGAAATCACATCTTCATTTTCACAGGGCGGGTCGAAAAATAAACGGCCCCCTGTTGGGGGCTTTTGTCAACCCCGCACCCCCAAATTTCAAATTCAAACTCGAAGCCGTTTCCCCCTCATTCCGGAAAAGCTTTACAATAAACCAATCTCCATTCAAACGATTCAAGCAGAGAAACCTTTACTTTGTAAAGGGAGTGAATCGCGAGTGCCCCTTTAGGCCCGCTTTTTGGGGTCCATCAACTAAAACCCCAAAAACCCAAAGGTTTTGGACGCCATTTCTCGCTTACCTACAGGGTGGAAAGGTTTTCCTTTTTTGCGGGTTCCTGGCCACCCCCGGGCCCCCCTGGGGAAAAACAGCTTTTATCGTTTTTGCTAAGGAAGCCAAAGGCATTGCGGGGTTTTATCCAGTCACCGGTCCCCCTTTAAACGACCGAAACAAAAAGAAAATAAACAGAAGAGCCCCGGATAAAAGGGCAGGGGAAGGCCCTTTGTAGGGAAAAAAAACTTCGAATATCAAGGGTAAAAAACCACATCCCGGAAAAAAACCTCCGCTAGAAAATTTCCCGAGGGGTGAAAGTGATCATCACAAGACTGAGGTTGGTCCTTTCCTTTTCCCCTCATAGTTTAACCCTTATTAGGCCCAAATCCCCTTGTGTTTGCATATGCGACATTTTCCCCCCTGTTCCCACAAAAATTTTAAATTTTAGGGATAAAAACAGAGCACTAAGAGGGCACTTTCCATAAACCGGGGACATAAGGAAAACCTTTTTCCTGGGTAAATGATTTGAAAGATACTCTATTGAACCCTTATACCCAAACCGATTTTCGCATCCCTTTATTTTTCAAGTAAGCCCCCCAAAAAATATACACGCGGGCGCTGATAACCCCGCCGTTTTAGCGCCCTTAAACCCTCACCAACCAATCAAAACAATATTTTGCAGAATCAAACAAACATTATTCAGATCAGTGAAAAGTCCCTTTCAGAAACCGAAAATGTTATACTGGGCTAGTAAATTTATTCTGGGGAAAAAAAGCATATCTTTGCGGAAATCAAAAATATTTACAATTTTTAATGAAGTCATGATGGATTAGCAAAACTTTATGCAAAAATGACTGAACCTTTTGTAGATCAGTTCGGTTTTCCCCACAGAATCAAAATTTTTTATGGTACAATGGGAATTTTTAAAAATTTAATTAAACAAAAGTTTTTAGAAGGCCGGAAAAAACAAGAGAATCCCAAAATTTGTTACATTTTTTCAATAATTATTTTTCTGGAAAGGAACACAGATTATAAAGCATAATGAATGGCCTTATGTGCATAAAACCACCATGGTTAATTGGGGAATTTGGGAAGAAGTGAAAAAGTCAGCTATGCCCAGCAGTCCCGTCAAAAACCCCCATCAGAATGGTTTTTTCTTCAATTCCCTTTGGGGTGGGTGCGGAAGCTGTATTTTGGTATCACTACCACACGCATCAGTAACCATTGTGTGAATGATATTCAATGATTTATTATAAAAACAAGGACAATTACGTATTTATGGTACATGCCACTCACTGAACTTTGGCTGATAACACTGTTATTACTTACAGATATGGTAACACTGTATAAAAACTGATTTAAAAAACTTAAATTAATGAATAGGTATGAAAATATACCTTATTGTAAGTTTCACTATCACAAAACTCAGTCCAATTGGTGAAGGTAATTACATATGAAATAATTAATAACAATACTGATTCAAGGAACTAAACTACGTCATTCGGCCCTGATTGAAATGCAAGATCAATTATCACACGATACATGCATTATTTTATACACATGAATTTTTCCAAATTTCAATTTGGCATTTACATATTTATTAACTTGATCCCACCACTGGATACACTAGAATTGAAAGGGGATTCCTTCGAGCAGATATTTAAAAAATATCGGGTTCATCATGAATAGGCAATAAACATACCTTATTGTAAGTTCCACTATCACAAACTCAGTCAGAATTGGTGAAGGTAGATTACATATGAAAAATTAATAACAATACTGATTAAGGAATTAAAAGATTATTTGGCCTCGATTAATATGCAATGTATCATTATCACACGATACTTGCATTTCAATTATATACACATGAATTATCACAAATTACAATTTTACATTGACATATTGATTACTAATCCCACCACTGGATATTAGATGATTTTAGTTAAAGGGACTCGACTGGGCCTGTGTTGAATTGGCAAAATACATGCACCTTTTCTTTAAAAGTGGCTGAACACGATTTATTTTTCCTAATTTGGTATACATTGGGGAAAAAGGAAATATAGCTCTCTTTTTAGCGTGTTCACCACACTGTGGAAACACACTTATTGATTGGCCAGAAAGGGACCGAAAAAACGTATTGTCGCCTAGTATCGCTGAATTTCTACGTAAATTGAAAATTTTGCGCTTGGATTATGCAATTTTTTAAAAATTTTCGACTAGGTAGTAATAAAATTTGTCCACATAGCCTGTATATTTTCTAATTAAATAAACGAAGAATACTTCAAAAAACAAGGTTAGGGCCCCACCCACCTCCATTGTTGGCGTGGAGTTTTAGTTGGGGGGTCTATAGAATCGCTGGTTTCCCAAGTAAATAGGAATTTAACCGCTTCAAAATTGTAATTGGTTATAATCTACCGCGTTGCGATAAATCTTTTGTCCACAAGCCTGAATATTTTATAATTCAATAAAAACCGACAAAAATTGGACTCCGCCCACTTTGGTTCTCTTTGTAACGATGGTAAACGAGCATAAACAACGGATGGTATCAGCTGACATATCTTTGTTCAAAATTGAATCTTTCTCTTTTGGGCAAACAGAATAGAGCCTACTTGAAATAATGACACTGCCCCTTGAGTTCACAGTGAACAAAATTCATTATCAAACTAGATCATTAACACCTTAACCGTATTTTGTTACCTACTTCAAAGTCTTCAAGAAAGAAGATGGAGTGAAATACTAGGCTGAGGTGCCATAGGCAAAAATAAAATTCATTTTGGGCCTCTATATGAAGTCTGAAACCATCCCAAACAGTCTAATCTCCCATCCAACGTAGTCGGGGTTTTTAGGTAGAGGTAGCTCCACCGTCGTTTCTAGGGTTGCTTGCGATCTCGAAGGGCCGGTGAGCCATTTTCCCTCTTCCTTCCACGTCCCGCTTCTCCTTCTTTCTGCTTTCCCCTTATTATGAAACCATAATGGGAATAAAATTTGGGGGAAAGGTATTTTGCCATGTAATTTCACTGAAAAGGTAGGGCCTATGTAGGGTTGAATTTCTTTTTTATCCAAGGGTTTGGGTCAAATTTGTAAATTACCCCAAAAG